>JANZXR010000171.1:4941297-4967096 GCA_027575705.1 Erythroxylum echinodendron | reverse complement strand
AACTGTACAATATATCAGTGGACTATTTTGCAAATTTTAAAAATTTCAGGGACTATTTTATAAATATAAAAAATTACTCGAAACGATACCCGATATTGACCGGTACCGGTACAGTATCGTTTCAGAATTCAATCCGGTACCGAGTCCGGTACGGTATTCACAACATTGACTTGGGTGGTGGGATATTTGAACCAATGCGTGCTTCCCTTGTGTTTTTTTTTCTCCTCTGTCGTTTGCCATTCTTCTTTCAGATCGGGAGCCTCGGTCTTAGACTCAATCTCATTGAGTGGCGATATCGTCACTGAGCTTGTAGTCATCAGTGAGCAGAGTCGTCAACAGTTACTAAAATGAACATTATTTTAATTATCCAATGTAAGCTATTTAAAATATAATCAATTGCTTTTATAGTAACTATCTATAATATTTTTAAAATTAAATATTAATTCATGGTATTCCTTCATTTCACTAAAATTAATGAGATTGTTTAAAAAATTATTTAGTTGATCAGTATATAATTTTTCTTATTATAATAAAATTACTTCAGAAAGTCTTAAATTCAATAACTCCTAGCTAAAGGTCAAAGTCAAGGACTGTTTTTCCTAATTTTTTAAGTGGAAATTGCAATTGGTAACAAAAGGCCCATAATGATAAAAGATCACATTAAAATTTCTCTTCAAATTTAATTTTATTATATTAAATCTTATGTATACGTTTATATAAATTTTATATTTACGTATAAATAAGATTTAATATATGATAATAAAAATACAAAATCGAGTATCATTTCTCGTAGAAGATAGCTTGTGGACTGGACATAAGTTGAAGGGATGTTTGGTTGATGAGTTTGGGAAGAGATTGATGGGTAAATAATACAAATTGAGTGGTTAGCTGTTGATTATTATTATAGGGACAATAGTTTGATATCTTACTTTTTGAGAATTCTCTATATCCTCCATTTAGTAGAGGAATGAAACTCATTCTTTAACAGTGACTCATTTTTTAAAAATATTTTTAACACTAATTAATTAAAGTATAATTAATTAAAATATAATTAAATAAAATAATAATATTAATTATATTATAATTAATTAAAAATATAATTAATTAAATAATTACAATATAATTAATCAAAATATAATTCATTCATTAATTAAAATATTTTAATTAATTATTAATTAAAATATTAAAATAATATAATTAATTACAATATAATTAACTAAAATATAACTAATTAAAATATTGTAATTAAATAATTAACTAAAATATAATTAATGAAAATATTACTATTAATGAATTCATTACAATATAATTAATGAAAATATAATTCATTTATTGATTAAAATATTGTAATTAATTAATTATAATATAATTAATTAAAAATAAAATTAATTAATTTTTATTTCTCAATTTTTTTATAAATTATCAGTAATAATGATAATTATTATTTCTTCTTAACTAACTATCATAATTATAATGATAATATTTATTTTTATTTTTTACTATATTTATTCTCATTCTTATTATTATTTTTTTGGTACAAATATGTCCATTTTTTAGGCATAGGCATAGCCAGCTCGGATTATACTGGCCCGGAATAAGTATTACTTAAAAATTAAAATCTTCAGACTCAAGAGTCACGAGGTTCGTTGAGGTTAGTTTTGCATTTTTGGATATAACACGTGTTTTGATATTTGGGCCCGCTTCAAAACCATGATAAGCATCTCAATCATAAATTCTTTTAGATGATTAATTTATATTAATTCTTACTTGACTTTATATATAAAAAATATAAATTACTTGCATAAACTAACCTTCTCTTATGATTTCTTTTGGATTGGATACGAGAAAGTTTGAGTACTAAACTGTAATTTGCAAAAAAAAAATGTTTTTAAAGAAATATGTGACTTATGTAAGATATGATAATGTGAAATACAATATTTGATAAATAAGCAATTTTATTTTTTATATTATGAATTTATAATTTATTAAAGGGTAGGCTTCTGCTTTGCAAAGGTCAGAGAAGGTTCATTTGTTTTGTATTTTACAAAAGGACTATTTATGTGATTTAAATCTATAACCTTTTAATCACAAAGAAGTAGCCTTATAGTTGCTTCAAAGTTTACCATTAAATTAATTAAATATCTTAAAAGTTGAGTTTAATTAAGATCAAATTAAATTAGATAAGATTTGATTAATTAATTTTAAATTGACTAAGCTACTATCAAACTAATTTGATATAATTAATTAAATTTGAAAATTTATTAAGCCTAATCTAAATAAATTTTACATGATAATTTGTTATTGCTAATTGTGGGACGCCTTAAGAGCCATTGATGTATTTTAGGTTCTCTTTCTGCCTTTTTCCCATATTATTTCCATTTATATTTAATCACTTTTAGAAAAGCTTTCGACCTTTCCTCTTCCAGAATTTGAAAACACATATCCCATTATCCAAGAAAGAACTCTGAACTTTACCTGCGCATGAAGAGACCAACCGATCTAGTTGCCTAGAAAGCATGAATTTCTCTAAAACCCATGAAGGTAACGATCAGGAAGGGAAGGTATAAATTCTATGCCAAGCAAACAATATCCAAAGTGAGTATGAAACGTATCCAGAAGGAAGGCTGTCATCAAATTGCAAGCTACTTGCTGATATCGTTTCTGTATATAAAACCAATCAACTCATAATCTGATGTTCACTCCGGAAACCAATATTAATACCAACCAGCACAGGATAATCAAGAACCGAAGAGCTGAATAATGGACTTAAGAGCAAAGTTGGCCGTACCTGATCGTGTCTATGAATCTTTCGAGCCATCGATGGAGTGGATACAAGAGCCTGCAGCTGACACGCTCATGGTCTACCTGCCTGGTATATTCAATTCTCGTTGTTTTCCTGAACTTTTTTTTAACAAGTTTTCCCTGTTAAAGCCTACACCAACCTTGGATTTTCACAACAGGGTTCAAAAAGGAGCAATTGAAGGTTCAAGTGACTACAGCTAAGACCCTGAGGCTAATCGGAGAGAGGTCAGTAGACGGCAAGATATGGAGCAAATTTCGCAAGGAGGTTCCTATTTCATCGAATTACGATTCCAATGGAATCACTGCCAAGTTTGAGAAAGGTATACTCTTTGTGAGACACCCTAAAGTGATCGTACCTGCGAAACCACATCAAAATGAACAGGCTCCGAATATTGAAAAGCCACTGGCGGAGATGGCAACACAGCCACCAGCAGGAGCTCCGAGCCAACAGAAACCAACCATGCCAGATGTTAAACCACCGCAAGAAAAGCCACGGCCACCTACAGAAGGGCCTAAACCTCCGGAGGACAACGTGAGTGCGTCCGCGCAACCTCCTAAGCCGCAGGACAAGGTACAACCACCATTAATACAAGCTCCTACTGAAGCTTCAAAGCCCGAACAGAAGTCAGAAGAAGAACAAGGAAACAAGCGAGTAAACAGCTCGAGCGTAAAACAAGAACGTCGCAGTGACTCTTGTAAGGAGAAAAAGTCGTCAGGCAAAATACCAAGTGGTACCGAAGAATATGAAGAAGATAGCAACAAGAACTACGATGACTTGCTCAAACGGTTGAAGAAGCCAAACAAGTATTTCAACTTGCTTCTGGTTATCTTGTTGCTTGCCGCATTTGCGCTACATGCTTTCAAGTCCCTTAGATCATCTCATAGTCACGACCATGCTTCGGTCGATAAGACAATCTGACAAATATTGTAGCTTTTTATTAAATCCTTCATGTAATCAATAATTTCTGTATCTGCTGTTAGAATAAATCCCTTTAATTTCCTAAATCCACTTCATTTAGAAACATTAATTAGGCTAAGTTCAAGTTCAATTCAAGCTACTGTATTCTTAATAAAGATATTTAATGGAAGAAAATAATAGTAAAATTCATTTTACTCTGTTCCAACTTTATTCTATAAAATTTTATTTATTCAATAAAAAGCCTACAAATATTAGACGATTGGGATCGTATCGAAATAGAGGGCACAACAAAAATGGGAACAAAAGATCTTGCGTCTAAAAGAATGTGACTTTCAAAACGGTTAACAAATCTTAACCACAACACCATCTTTAGGATCTATTATTAGGATGATAAAAGATTAAGTGTGACCAATGTTTAGAGTATAAAATTGAGCTTAATAAAATTTAAATAAATGAGTTTAAGTTCAATCTTGTTCAGATTAAATATATTAACCAAATTTGCATTAATTTATTAAATTGTATGAGCTTTTTTAGTCTAAATTTAGGTTAAATAGTTTCAAATTAACACATTAAAAACATAAAAAGAAATAAGAAATTAAGAATATTTATGATATGTCATATTCTATAACAACAATAATTCAGTAAAAATTTCGCTAAAATACGGAATTAAAAAAGACCTAGTAATACGCAACCTTATTCTTAATTAGTAAAGAGACTATTTCTAATTATATATCATGTTCTAAATCATTAAAATAAGAAATAATCTTCAAATTCAACTCTAACTTAAAATTTATATAATAATAAATTTTACAAATTCAATAACGCCTTAAAAATAATAAAAAATTTCGTTGATAACCGAGTCTAAGTGGAATTACATAGGTTAATATATGACATGTATTTAATTGATTTATCTAAATATTTGTTGATTATATTAAGTTATCCTCAATTTCAACATGAAATAAAGTAAATTAAAAAATAAAATTTCAATTCAAATAATTATAGTTTATAAATTGAGTTCAAGCACAACTGTAAAAATAAGATGAATCAATGGCACTATATTGTTGAAAATTATTAGAGATGGGAAGGATTTAATGCTCTTATTCATGTCCATTCTTAATAACACAAGTTAGAATCATCGTTAATTCTTTTAACAAAAAAGGTTTGTTATAATAAAAACTAAAATTACAATAATTTTTAAAATAAAAGAAATTAAAGAGGTGCACTAAACAAAGGCCCAATCATCTCAAAAGTATGCAAAATCACGACCCCTAAGCCCAATCATTTTAACTGAAAAATTCGAAAAGAGCGAAGCACCAGATCGTGAAATAAGAGAGCGAAACTCATCAGCGCAAGTGTTACAGAGCCGTAGTAAAGAAACGGAAGTCATGAGAAAGCCGGCTCCTGCTTCCAACAGTTTCCACCATCGATACGACACTTGCAAGGTACCTTCTCTTTATTCTTTTCTCTACTGAATTTCTCGTGTTTTTGTGAAATTTTATTCACATTATCAACCTTTTTGCTGATCCCGTCTCGGTAGCTTACTTGATTTTCAACCATCTGTGGAGATCTAAGAACTAGGGCTCATACTTTGTGAATTTGGAACGGATGATTGTGATGGTTGACTGGTTTTGCGGTCCTCTAAAACCGTTGTTATTTGTTAATGTACTCTTTTTTAGCTGTTGCCAAATAATGCTGGAGAATGATTTCTAAAGTGATTCAAGTTTGAAGGCACTGTTGATGGAGAGTGTTTTCCTGATTTGGGGACCTGGGTTTAATTTGCTTATCTTGTTCTTATTTTCCTTCGTTTTGCATTATAAGAATATATATTGGTCTTGTAGGAGGCAAGTTTGGTGAAATTGGCATTGAATGCTTTGCAAGGTGTGCAGTCGGCTATTCTCAGCATTGAAAAACTCCATGCTTCCTTTTCTTCTGATTCAGCTGATAGGACCCACCTTCAAAATTCTAGTTTATGGAATCGGTCTTCAAGCACTCAAGCATTGGGAAAAATCCTCAAGTCCATTGGCTGCTCAGGCACCTTGGTTTGTCTTCTCCGAAAATTTGTAGATAGTTTCTTGAATTTGAATTGTCATATATATTCAGTGAGAAAGAGCTATGGAGTTTCTGAATCAACTCGAAACCAATGTCACTGTGATGGTAACGCACAGAAGGAAGAACATCCTCCTTACAGTCTAGTCAATCAGGCATTTGCTGTTGCAGTAGGGAAGGTTTTAGATGGATATGTATGTGCACTAGATACTTTATCTGCATCTGTACATTTGAGGCGCTCATCGAAGAGTGCTGATCTGCCTCCTTATGCAAATTATGGGTCAGAATGCCTGACTAATGTTGTGCATTCTGAAGTTAATCTGCTGGAGTTGTACTTGCACACAAAGGATTTGAGAACTCGGATTGAAGCTCTTGGAAATATTTGCGAATTAAATGATATAGCTCTTTGCTTCTCTGTGTCTCCATTCGAAGATTTAATTTCTACTGCCACCTTAAAGTTTTTTAAATTCCACAGAGGAGGTGATCTTCTTACTTATTTGTATGAACATTTACAGGTCAGTTTACTTCAGACCTTTTCCCTCACTTTTATTTTCCTTTATGAGAAAGAGAAACAGTGGCATATTGAATAACTTAGTCGATGCAATTTTTTCTTTTTATCCTTTCCAATTGTTGAACAAATTAGAGGGAGAATTGAGGGCTTGATAATTCACCAATACCCGCATTTGATTTATATAGCAATAGAGAGCTAATTACTAAGCAAAAAAAACTTAGGTGATTTAGGAGATCACTAGAATTATGGACTATTCTAATATATTAGGATTCCTAAGATTTCCTAGTACTCCCTCTCAAGCTAGAGCGTACATATCATAGGCTCCAAGCTTGTTACATATGGATTCACCTGAGATCCCGCAAGAGCTTTGGTAAATAAATCAACAAGTTCATCTTCTGACTTGACATAGGGAGTTTTGATCAGTCCTGCTTCAAGCTTCTCTCGAACAAAGTGACAGTCAATTCGTTATGTTTAGTTCTTTCATGAAAGACCGGATTAGAGGCAATTTGAATGGCTACTTGATTATCACATATTAGCTTCATTGGAGATGGATGCTCAAAACCGAGTTCCTTAAGAAGATGCTTCAACCAAATCAACTCACATGTGGTGTATGCCATGGACCTGTACTCAGATTCAGCACTAGAGCGAGCAACACCCGTTTGCTTTTTACTTTTCCATGACACCATGTTTCCTCCCATGAAAACACGATAACTTGAAATAGACCTCTGGTCATAACAACCTGCCCAATTGGCATCTGTATATCCTCGTATCTGAGTGTGTCCATGGTTTTGGTACAGAAGTCCTCGCCCTGGTGATCCTAGATTCTGGCAACTGCATCCCAGTGAATAATCTGTTGAGAACCCACAAATTGACTGACCACCCTTGTGGCAAATGAAATGTCTAGACGAGTGACAGTCAAATAGTTAAGTTTACCAACTAGCCTTCTGTACTTGCCTGGGTCTTCTAAAGATTCACCTTTTTTCGCATCAAGTTTGACATTTGGCTTGATAGGACTATCGACTAGTTTAGTGCCTAATAAGTCAGTTTCTTCCAAAAGATCAAGAAAATATTTCCTTTGGGATAAACAAATACCCATTTTAGACCTTGCGACTTCAATACCTAGATTGATCTGCACAAATGATTTCAAGGATTGGATCCCTGCTTTATTTCATCACCTGTGATATCAATGTCATCAACATAAACAATCAAAAGAATTCTGCTAGCTGCAAAATGACGATAAAATACAGAATGATCTACATCACACCGCTGCAGACCAAACTCCATAACCACTATATTGAATCTGCCAAACCAAGCTCCCGGTGATTTTTTTCGACCATAAAGAGACTTGTTAAGACGGCACACAAGTCTAGTCTCCCCCTGAGCAACAATCCCTGGTGGTTGCTCCATATAGATAGTCTCATCAATGGCACCATTTAGGAAAGCATTATTCACATCAAGCTGATGGAGGGGCTAATTATGTGTGGCTACTAATGCAATGAAAACACGAACAGAGGTCAACTTGGCAATCGGAGAGAAAGTTTCAGTTCAGTCCATACTGTACTCCTGTGTGTATCCCTTGGCCACCAACCGAGCTTTTAGACGATCAACAAATCCATTAGGATTGACCTTAATAGTGAGCACCCAACGACAACCAACAACCGTGTGGCCATGTGGAAGAGGTACAAAGTCTCATGTGTGATTAGCCTACAAAGCCGACATCTCTTCTTCCATGACATGTGTCCATCCATGATGAGCCAAAGCCTCTGAAATAGTTTTGGGTACAAGTATGGAAGATATCGTGGACACAAAAGCTGAGTACGATGGTGATAATGAATCATAAGAGAGAAATTTGAAATAGGGTGAGATGTACTCGACCTGTTTGCTTTACTAAGAGCAATTAGAAGATTAAGATCATCATTCGCCGGAGATGAAGAGGAGGAAGAAGCCGGTTGAGATTGACGTGAATCGATTGGTTGTTGTTCTTGACTTGTGCGTCGAGCATACACCTGCAAATTATGATTAGATAAACGTTCTAAAGGGGCAGGCTAAGTGTCAGGAACAATCGGACTAAGGACTGGTTGAGAAGGCATAAAGGAAATAGGCAAATACTCATTTGTGTCACAGGAGCCATGTGAAGTTTTAGAAAAATATAGTGTGTCTTCAAAGAATATAACATCAATAGAGACAAAACATCGATTCAAGGAAGGAATGAAACATTTATACCCTTTTTGTACCCGAGAACACCCGAGAAAGACACACTTTATAGCTTTCGGGTATAATTTATCTATCCCAGGCTGAAGCTGATGAACAAAGCAGACACAACCAAAGATACGAGGATTAAGAGGAAAAAGATCTTGATGTGGAAAGAGAGTAGAGAAGGGAATTTTACCTGCCAATATAGAGGATGGCATGCAATTGACAAGAAAGCATGATGTGGGAACATCCCCCCAGAAACTTTCGGGAACATTCATGTGAATTAACGAAGTACGTGCAATTTTAACAATATGTTGGATTTTCCTTTCAGCTACCCCATTTTCTTGGGGTGTGTGAGGACAAGAAGACTGATGTTGAATACTCTGTTGCTGTAAGTAACTGGAAAACTGGTTAGAGAAATATTCTCTAGCATTATCACTATCAAGAATGTTGATCCTGGTATTAAAATGATTTTGGATTTCAGCACAGAAAGAACAAAATATTGAGAATATTTTTGAACGATCTTTTATTAGATATAACCAAATCATCCGAGAAAAATTATCAACAAAAATTATGAAGTACTGAAACCCTAATTTGGACTAGACACCACTCGGACCCCAAATATCTGTATGAATTAACATAAAGGGTTTTTCAGCCCTTTTATTGACACAAGGGGAAAACGAAGTATGATGGTGTTTCCCAAGCTGACAAGACTCACAATTTAAACTGGAAATAGACTCGAGACCTGGCACTAATTTCTTGAGATTCTCCAATGATTGATGACCTAGTCAACTGTGAATATCAATAGGAGATGCTGAGGCTGACAAAGTGATGGAAGACTGCAACTTGCCAAAATAGTACATTCCTTTTGATTAACGCCCTTCTCCGATCGTCTTCTTGGTCTTCAAATCTTGGATAATGACATTATGGGATAAGAAACAAATAGAACAGTTTAGCTATTTCGTTAATTTGCTTTCAAACAGAAGATTGAAAGGGAAATTTGGAACGAACAACGTAGAAGGTAAAGTAAGAGAGACATTAGGATGAGGAGCCCCAACACATTTGATGGTTGCGGTGGAACCATTAGCGATTGTAAGCTTATCACTATGAGAGGAAGGTAAGGGAACAACATGATTGAAATTGGTTATGGTATCTGAGATGTGATCTGTGACACTAGAATCTAATACCTATGACTGTTTCATCGGAATAGATGAATAACAAGCAAATGGGTTACCTCGATGAGCTCATGAGCCACAAATGCCATAGAAGAAGACGGCGCCTACTGAGCTGATCGATACTGCATATACTTAGCATACTCATCTTGAGATAGAGTGACACTAGACTATGAATTTGCAACTGCAGGAGGTTGTTCTTATAGTGATGCATAATGGGCTACTCGTAATTTAGGATGCTTATCCCAACATATCTCATCTTCATGCCCATAATTATTACAATATTTGCAACGGGGAAGTGTGCCTCTGCTGCCACGTCCTCTGCCGCCATGCCTAGTACGTCCTCTTCTACCATTACAACCACCATATCCTCTAGCTTGCCAACCAGAATTTGTTGCAAGTGCTGACCTTGTAGAAGTGTTCTCAGATGGACCTTCTTTAGCTATGCAGTGAGAAAGCCTAGAAAATACTTCAGCCAAAGATGAGACTTTTGCACCTCCAAGGATTTGCGCTCGAACAGGCTCAAACTCAGGTTTCAATCCCGATAACAACGTTGTTATAACAATGAGCTGTCTTTGCCTTTGCATCACCGTTACATCAGACGTGATTGGCTGTAGAGAATTCAACTCTTCATATGCTTGTTTCACCTTCCCAAAGGATTCAATCAACCTTCCTTCCTGCTTGGACTTAAACAACTCAACAGAGGTATCATATACACGAAACATATTACTTGAATATAGAAGTTTGGCATAGTCCCAAGCTTGCTTACAAGTATCGGCATGAGAAAACAAGTTTGAGATTTCAGGTTCCATGGAATCAAAAAGAACATGTAGCAACTGCGCATCATTGACTAGCCAATTCTCTAGTTCTTTGTTATCAGTTGGAGGATCAGTTGTCAGATGAGAAAATTTCCATTGACCCTTGAAAAAATAACGCAACATTCTTGGACTAGAAAGAGTAATTATTACCATTTAGACATTGCTTGGTGATTCGCAGATTGGAGGATCCGATTTTCGGAACTGTTTTTGAGCCAGTGGACTCTAACTTATCGTCGGGTTTTGACATACTTTTTTTTTTTTTTGAGAATACTCACCAGAACTATTGAAGGAAGACGCTAGACTGTTGCTGCCGATGACTTGGAGCATATGACGGACAACGAGAATGACGAAATACTCAGGTTCTGGTCATGTTTGATACAAACTGAGACTAGAACCTTGTTCAAACTGAGGAGGCAAGCTGACCCATCAACTCGTCGTCGCTAGAGGACGTTGAACTGCGGCACGCGTGTGGGAGGTTTCTAGCGGGTGTAGGCGGTGCTGCTCTAGTTGCCGGTAGCTGCTGGTTGCTGCTGTGAAGAAGAAAGGAGGTGACGCAGAGAAGAAGGTTGGTGACGTAGAGGGAGGTTTTTGGTTATAGGATTCAAAGTGGTTCTGATACCGTGTTGAACAGGTTAGAGGAAGAATTGAGGGCTTGGTAATTCATCAAAACCTTCATCTGATTTATATAGCAATAGAGAGCTAATTACAGAAGGAAAAGAAATCCTAGGTGATTTAGGAGATCACTATAATCATGGACTATTCTTATATATTAGGATTCCTAAGGCTTTCCTAATACCAACCATTGCACATTCATATCCTCATAGATGTTTATCTGTTGTTCAGTTGGGTTGATAAACTCTTCTAATCATATCCAACTTATAGGTGTTGGATATGTGCTGATGATAATGTGAATTGCATGGCTTCAATCTACCATTATATCATTGTGTTAGTCAATATCATATCTGTTACCAATATGAAACATATTGCTTGCAGCGAGATTAAAATTCAGTTTACCATACCAATTATATTGAACAACTTCAAAGTGTTATTTTGAGATATACCTCATACTATTCACTCTGTGTAGGTTGCTGATCCTGGTTACTACGGTTTGCTCAAATATCTGTTTCTTTGCTCATATGAGCCATATTGTGATTTCATCAGATCATGGATATTTAAAGCTGAGCTTAGTGATCCATATGAGGAATTTGTTATAAAATTTGTTGAGAGTGAATCTTCTTGTGTTGACTTTAAAGCTGGCATCCCTATTCACTTCTCGTTGGCAAGTCTCAGGGTAATGTTTTTTAACATATCACAGAATGCTCATACTCGTTAATCTCTCTGGTTACCTGTGCTATCCTGTAAAAATTGCATTCACATTTCATGATCATATTTTTTTCACCTGAATTACAGGATGGAGTTGCTATTCCTTGTTTTCTGAAGGACTGTTTGAGTCCACTTGTCAGGGCAGGTCAGCAGCTTCAAGTTCTGAAGAAGTTATTTGAATTATGTAATCATGTTGACCCTGGTGATTATACATTTGAAGATTTTCTTCCATTTTGGGATGGTTATGCTGGCAATCATTTCTTTTGTCCATCAGCATTGACTTTCAACAATCAAGGCTTGGAAGCAATGGTATTAGCTAGAGACATCTATTATAAGAAAATGTTGCAAAAACTTGAAATTCTGTTGTTGAAATTGGAATTCAGGCATCGGCAGGTAATGATTACGTTTGAGACTCTTTTAAAATTTGTATATTTTCTGTCATCATAGGTAGTAAATGTAGATGGGAGATATTGACTAATTTCCTCCCTAATGTCTCCATATCTTACTATCTGCTGATGTTCTAGAGCAGGTACAGGCTTGACATTGGTCTGAGATGGTTCTTTATTATAGATTTACCATTTACACAGTAATATTGTGAAGCCAAATGTTTCCCCAGTCAGTATCAAGCATGCCTACTGTATACATCACCAAAGGGTTGTTAAAGTATTTGTAACATTATATTATCCAATAAACTTTCCAGGTGGTCAAATTTCAATCAAATGTTGATAGATGTTGTCTTTCTGGTTCTGATGTTATGGAACCAGTGTGGTTAACATTTTACACCAGTTTCAAATAGAGTCGAGACCTTTTTTTTTCATTTTCTTTTTCTTTGAAGCATTATAGTTCTGCTGGATGCACAATTTTGCAACATTAATGGTTTAAGGTAAACAATACTGAGAGTTCAATAAATTTCAATTATGTATGCGCAGAATGTGGACTTGAGTATCTGATCCACTTTCTTTCACATAGTTTAGGGAAATTCTAAATATTTAGGTAAGTATTACGTAATAAATGGCTGTTCCTCTTGTTATGAAAATCATGATTTTGTTAATTTTCTGATATACGTAATTCTACCCTTATCTAAGTGAATGCACATAATTGGATCCTGTATCTGCATCTGGTGCCTATTATCTTTGGGTGTCTTGAGATGCCAGTACATGACTTGTACTTTTATCTGCATTAGGAAAATAGGAATGATTATCGATTGAGCTCCACCTATGTCTATGACATAAAATTGTTAATGATTCTCTCTTCCATTTAAGCAATTTATTTTCCTCCCTTTACTAATTAGACATACAAATTAAGAAAGAGAGCTTTCTAAATTGGAACAATGTGGTGGGCATACATTAGAACATAACTTTTTAGATTGTCATATGCTCTAGGAAGGATGCACAAAAGGGCTCTATTGCTTGGTTACTTTAAATTTTCATATTTATATCCTAGGATTTTGACATACTGAAAATTTTTGCAACATTTTTAATCAACAATGATCTAGTTCTTACATGAGATTTGAGCTCTTAAAAATATTATCCTCGCCACTCTTTAGATGTTAGTTCTTGCCATCTTTTTCAATAAGTATGCATTCCGAAACTGTATATCTCGGTTCATTTAGTGGGAGGTACTCTTTTTTGCATAAAGTTTTCTCTCGATAGCCCTTACTTTCCACTTTTGAAACTTAAGTTTCCTTTTCCTAACTGCCATTAAGGTGATACTCATTTTTTCTATTCCTTTACATCTACCAACCAGAATAAACATCAACTAGATTTTAAGTGAGATTGCTGAGATGGGGCAAATTATATAAAACATTTTAGGTGGTTAATTTGTGCCTGTCAATGATCTTGTCCAGCTTATTTAGTTATTGTTTCCTTCTCAGTTCTTACATCTAACTTAAAAAATCAGTTTTCAGGTAGTTTCACAAAGTGCTCTACCTTTCTTCGTTGACCAAGATGGAGGAAGTTTAAAGACGTCATCAACATCCCATGTAGATGACAGGTGGAATTGCCCTTCAATTGTTGAAAAGCAGAGTTCAAAAGTGTAATAATTCTTTCCCTCCCTCCCCCTCTCCCTTTTTCTTTTCCTAACCCCACCCATGGTACACCTGTTCTCAGATGTTCTGCTTGCTCTAAAACTTACTTGCATGTGTCAACAGTAAGAGTAAATTTTATCTATTTGAATCTGGGGGCAGGAATTCAAGTGCTAAGGTGTGAGGACTTGAATGTACAAGCCCAGTATATCTCACTGGTTTTACTTTCCTAATATTTTACCTTGTCATTTCTCTGTCTAATATGTTGCTGCAACCTTGTGAATATGTGAGTTTCTTTGCTTATCAGGGCTGATGATAAAATTGGTTTTGATTGCCCTTCTCCAGAAGGTGAATTGTATGGTTATGGATCGTCTGATCTATCCGAGTGTTCTTCTTTAAGTGGTTCTGAGGTTCCAAATGAAACTGAGCAGCTGAATGACCATAGCCACTTTTTGGTTGAAAACTTGGAAAGAGATTTGTCTTCGCTAGGGTTTTGTAATCGTAGCCCCATTGACAAAACATTGCAAAAACCCAAAAATGGTGGAAGATCACCTGACACTGATGACACCGTACTTGAGAATGACAAAAAGACATATGATCTTTCTGAGCGTTCCTTCCGTGAAGAAGCAGCTGTAGGCTACATGTTTGTTCCACATGGTTTGCAGTCAAAATGGTCGTGCATTTCTAACACTTTATGTAAGGATGATTCACCCGATAACTGCTCACCACTTCATTTCCTGAAGAATGTTCAATATGATGATGAAAGGTACAAGTATCAAATGAGTTTAAATGGGGCGAACTGTGTGCAAGAAGCAGTTGAAACAAATGTGGGAGTTCTGGATGAAGGCATATTTCATTTTAGTGGAAAGTCTATTGCCAAGGGAGCCTTAATAGCAGAAACGCTGAGCAAGTATGAATGTGGGAATGATAACTTCACATCAGAGTTATTGACTTTACGCCCATGGAAGCTTAACCATAGCAAGTTTCTTAGTGCCAACCCAATGTCAAAAGAAAACAAATGCTTTTACCTAAGAAGGGTGCATGGAAGGAGATGCAGTTCATTCTATAAACAATCATCAACTTGCTTTGATTTTTCCTCTGTAGAAGACCCTTGTAAGGTAACTCTGGAGAAGTTAACTTCGAGACTAACTTCTCCAATGGGATATCAGACTTTATTAGGTATGACTGCTTTTGCTAATGGTTGTGAGAGTCATGATAAAGGTAAGCATGGCTTTGGGAGAGATAATAACTTAAAAGACAATGTTGGAGTCTCTTTTCTATATCCCTCCTCAGATTCAAAAGAGCATGCCCAAGGCACAGCAGTCCTGAAAAATGTTTATGGTGGGAGTCATTGGCAGCGTTTGCTCGGTAGCTTTAGTTATAATGATGAGGGAAATGGTCGAGACCAAAATAACATGTCTTCCACATTTGAGATTCCACTAGATGTTATCATTGAGAAATGCCTGCTGCAGGAAATCTTGCTTCAGTATCCTTTCATTATTTGTTTGGTTGAATCAACCAGTTGAACACAATTATTCTTTTGTCATTAGTAATCTAGATTAAGTAGGAGGTTCATGAAATTTTGGAAATTCGATGAATTATATCTATCATTGTTGGTTCCTAGTTTTTGTCGATTTCGTGAATAATTATTTTCGTCTCATCTCCTTTTCTTTTTCCTTTGAACATTTATGCTGCCAAACTACTTTTGAAGTTCTCTTGCCCAATATGATAATTTTGGTAGAGCACAAAAGATTATGTTTCCTTCACAGAAGGCAGGTATAAGTATGTCAGTAAGCTTGCTATTAAGCTACTAGAGGAAGGGTTTCATTTACAAGAACATTTATTGGCTCTGCGGCGATACTTTTTTATGGAACTGGCAGACTGGGCAGATTTTTTTGTCATGTCCTTGAGCAATCATGTACTCATCTTCTTATGATCCTTGACTATGATATTGTTGATATTATCATTATCAGTTATTTACTAGTTTCTCTTCTGAATCTGTTACATACTTACTTTCTATTTTGATATTTGAAAAACAGAAATGGTGCATTGAAGAGGCACATCAGAGAGTTTCAGATATTCAAGGATTCCTTGAGTTGTCAGTTCAGAGGTCTTCATGTGAACGAGACCCTTATAAGGATCGTTTGTTTGTTTACATAAAAGGAAATAGTATAATGCCACGTTCAACATCAGCAATTGGTAAATTCTTGTTGTCAGTAATCCCTATAAATTATTGAGGAATGTTCGTAGATGTGAAAATGTCTTGTTAAGGAAGTTCTAAGACCATAAAAAATTATACAGGCCTTGTGTTGTAGCTGAAAAGTTTTAGCTCTTCAGTTATATCCAGAGTACAATAAATAGTTTCTGTGCCATATATAGATTGGAAAGAAAATGGAGGGGGTTAGGTACACAAGTATGATATTAGGTGGTTAAGGTAAGAATTAGAGAAGGAAAGAAAAACTGAGAGAAAAGAAGTTAGGATAAGTTGAGAACAAAAGCTCATTATGATGACATAAGAACAAACTTAAGATTACCAAATAAACTAAGTTGGGTGATTCAGTTGCTGAAAAATACTAATGTCAGGGTAAAACCTTAGAGAGAAAAAGGATATAATTTGTTTACTATTATGAAATCCAGGATACCTTATTACTTAACTACCAGACATACATTATATCAACACATAAGAAAACTAGCATTCAAAGTAGGTTAGCTACAGCGACAATTTTGCTCTCTCACTCTCTCTATCTACAAACATATCTATATAAAAATTCATTATATATGTATTCTTAATGTCAAATTTTGTTTTTTTAGATATCTTATGTGCGCTGACATTGTCAAATTTTCAGGGGTTCGTTCATTTAACTTCTTGGGTCTGGGTTATCGAGTGGATTGGCCAGTTAGTATTGTTTTGACTCATGATGCATTGAGAATATATTCTGAGATATTCAGTTTCCTAATACAAGTGAAGCTTGCTGTCTTCTCTTTGACTGATGTGTGGTCCTTACTGAAGGTATTAATAACTTCTTTTAGTTTGTTATTGTGTAGCTTTCTCTTTTGAGATTCAAGTTTAACAGAAATGTTATTTGTTGGCTCCCTGAAACAGCACTAATTCTTGATATTTGGTTCCATTTAGTGGTATTTTAGATAGTAGAACTTGTAAATTCCATTTTTATTCTTACGACTATATTACAGGATTTGACTCGTCTTCAATGCTGTCCCAAGGAACATGAATCAAAAGTTGGTCGTTTTAAAATGTTTACTAAGATATGGTATGCAGATTTTTCCTATTTTTATGTTTCTTTATTATTACAAATACGTGAGTTTGCCCTTGTTGATATCAATCTGTGATAATAAACACTTGGAATTTTTTGGATAGTGGTTTAATTTTCACTATTAATCTTCTCCCAAACGGTACCACTAATTGACTTAAGGCCCGCTTAGGTGGCACATGGAACAATCAACACTTGGAACTATAATCTTTGGGAGGAGTTCTGTCTTTATAATTAGTGATAAGATGCAGAGTGTCGGTCATTAGTTATCGAAAATAAAGAAAATAAATGTAACCTTTCATGAAAGTTTGTTTTCTTTAGTATGAACTCAGATTCATGTGAGTAGAATTTCATTTATTAGAAAGCAAGTCTACCCTGAATTTTTCAATTGCGGATCAGAATTATTGTTTCTTATTTTTGTGTTCCAGGCATCAGGTCAATCATTTCGTATCTACATTATGTCAGTATGTGCAGTCACAATTGTCTCAGTTATCATGGGGTGGATTCCTTCAGTCCCTGAATTATAAGGTTTAACTTTTTAATCACTTCCCTAGTTATATTTTATTGGAGATATTTTTGTTGCCAGTGTACTGAACAGCAAATGAAGTTCTGCTTATCTGAAGGTGACACTGCATTCTATTGTTATATATGTTGAATGTCATGAAAATAATTCAATTATATTTTGTGCTAATATTGATGATATTTTTCCAACAAATTGATTCCACACGGAAATTTGCGGGAGTTTTCTAAAAAACATCAAAATAGTAGGTGAGAAAATGAGTAGACAGTGAAGGATGAAGACATTGGAACGGAAATTTGCGGGAGTTTTCTTTTTTACTTGGAATTAATTTGGTTTAAGGAAAAAACATCAAAATAGTGTGTGAGAAAATGAGTTGACGGTGAAGGATGAAGACATTCTTTTGCTGTTGCTATTCCACTCTTCTGAAAGGGGGGAGATAATTTTTAATCTTTAATTTTCAGCTTTGGATTCATTCAGGTCAAAGATATGATGGATTTGGAGTCGGTGCATATGGCATACCTTGTTGATTCATTAAACATGTAAGTTCAGGTGTTGGTCTTGTCATTGACCTTTTGAAAATCTTCTGCATTTTGATATGTTTTTCTACTTTAGCTTGTGACTTGTCTTTACACAACAGCTTTAATTTAATAGTGAGTGTAAACTCCGCAGATGTTTTCTCTCTGATGAAATGCGGGCCATAGCCAGCATTATTGAGAACATTTTGCAATGTGCTTTGGACTTTCGTTCTTGCCTTAACAGGAACTGGTGGGATGTTAAATTGGATCCCTCGGATTCACCGGGTGAAATATCAAGAATAAATACTTCTCAGGTAAATTCTTTTACGTCATCACATTTGTCATCTGCATTCTGAAGCTGTGTTTCCAGTTTACTGGGTATTGACACGAAGAAGGAAGGTTTTGGTGGATATTCGTATAGTCTTAAGAAATCACGCTTAATAGCTGTCAATTTGCTGGTCATGTATTCATATCATTATTATACTGGTCACTAGCATCTTGTTGGTTTACTTTGTGTAACCATTAGGATTTGCAGCAAAATGTCGACATTAGATATGCTGGTCTTATTGGTATTTTCAGCTTGCCTAAAAGTTAATGCTGAAACTGTGGTTCTTACAACTTTTATATTAATAAATTCCACCTTAAATATCTATATAAAAAGAGATGAAATTTAGCGGGTCAATTTCAAAGTTTAAAGTAAATTCCTGCATTAACCTATGGAAGAAGAGTAAGGAATTTGGTAAAAAATTCTTATGGGCTGCCTAAATTTGTGTGTTCTTATCTTCCCTCGTCACTTTTAAGATGGCTTTGATAGTTCAGGATTCCATGATCGTATTTATATCCTACTTTTTAACAACTAATGCATCTTGTTTAACTAGATAGCTTTACATATAATCTTCAATTGCAAAATTTTCTTCTCCTTGTTGTGATGCAATCCTGGAATCTGTCTTTTAACTACATACAGGCAGTGGGAAATAAATCTCCATCACCCACAATTGCTCAGTTGTTCATGAATTGATGATGTATGCAAAACGTCTGCGGACACTTTCTACCTCGAGCTAAAGTTTTAAAGGAAAATGTGTTACTAATTGTTATGCTTGTCTATTTTTGCAGGTCCAGACCATAAAGCAAAAGTTTGACAGAAATTTGAAAGAACTGTATGTGTATTATCTCAAGTCACCCAAGCAAGGGGAGTTGGGCCTTTCTCGTTTATGGGGACTTCTTAATTACAATGATTATTACACAGACATAGTTAACAGAATGGATCTCTATGGTTTTCAAGTTTAGAATTCTGTCATGGTAACGTGTGCTGTGGGTTGGTACTAACCTTTGAAGTAGTCTACCAGCTGAACCACTTGCCAATCCTAGTTTGTAAAAGTAAGGGTATTGGTCCATAACTAGCTACCCTGCACACCATATGAACATGTCTGCTTTTCGGCCCTTGTACATCCATGTTTCCTTGCTACTCAGGTGCGTGTGCCAGGTCTACAGGTGCTTCCTTTTCTTTCTTTTGGTTCATTTTTAAGGCATGGATTACACTTGACCTCTTTGAGGCTGTTACTCTAAGAATAGTGATTAGTTTGATGATTTGCTGCTGCAAGAGCCGGAAAATCATTTGAGTTGTAAAATGTAACCAGTGGTTCAAATTGAATTGATACAAACAATTACGATCTTTCTTTTTTTAGGGTTTTACAGCAGTTCTTGTGAAGAGGTAAGCATGAGGAGGCATTGCAAGCGAACGCGTGTTTTGCCGTAACCCTTATTTTCGGCCTCAGTTACGTTACAAAAAATTTCACACAAGTTGTCTGACAGTCTTTACGGGCAATCCTAATGTTAGACGGTTGAATTTAGTTGGTCTACCAAAATTGTAAATTTTTCGGTAAAATAATATCCATCCAAAAGGTCCCATTATATTTATAATATTAAGTCTATTTATAATTTTTATAGGTCTAGAATTATATATATACTCTTAACCATTTACATAATAACTCAATTAAATTTATAAGGAAAATTTGAATTTAAAGTTTATTAGATAGAATAGGAATAAGATGGAATAATGACTCATGCTTTAGCAATGATTTAGGGCTTGTCCCTCCCTCTTGATAAAGTATATGGATAATAAAAAATATTGTTTTACAAAATAAATGTTTTACAACGGTAGAAATTGTTGAAATGTGAGGTTTGGAAAGATTTAGTAGTATTTAATTTTATCCCTAATAAGTAGAAGGACAAAATAAAATTTTTGTTTAACGAGAATAGTTATTAATAATTATCACTTAATTAGTTCTAAATAATAGTAAAAATAGTAGTTCTAAATAATAGTAAAAATAGACACTATAATTATTTCTAATTTTCGCATCAATTTCTAATTTCTTTTGTTTTATGTGAGCTATAAAATGATTAAGTGTACCTCAAGTAAAAACTATAACAAAAAAAATGTCTAATATCAAACCGAAGCGTTTACTTTGATTACTACAGCTATGTGATTGCGTCTGTCAACTGAAGACTGCAAAACACGTCAAATCTCTTTCCTAAAACTGACGTCGTGATTTTGTATTCGTCAACTGGAGACGGTAAAACAGAATCGGATCTTGAAACAAATTAGTTCTTATCACTAAATCTAGTCCATATATTTACCGTGAAGTTCACGTATGTACAAAATTGATTGAAAGAGGATTATAACACCGTTTATGGTACGTACGGAGAATTTTATGTGCTCAAAACGCGTCATATCTCTTTCCTAAAACTCACATCATGACTGAATTCGTGAACTGGACATTGTTTAGAATTTCTAACTACTTAGAATGTCTGTAAACATGACGTAGCTTTCGTTGATGGCCAAGGTTTTGTGGAAAGGTGTGAAGTTTTTCTTACTCCTTAGGTGTTTATGTGGATCTGAGTGACTAGGTCGTACATTCATGCTTGCATCTTCTCAAAATTTTCCATAAACATTTGTTGTATCTTGAGCTTCAACATCAAGATATTTAATTGATAGATTCAAAACTAATCAATGTTTGTCGTCGTTATTTCCATATCCAGTTACTGCTACAAACAAACATGATAATAAATCAGATATATGGATGCTGGATCACACCCACCACAGTATTATGACCTTTCCTCATTTTTTTAAGGAACTTATTGATCACAAAGCTGCTCCAAAGAAGTTAAGGCGAACTGATAAATTTCTGTAAGAGATATTTCTCTCATATCTCATCGTAGGGTTGCAATGGTATTTTGGAGTTCAAGTTGTAACTCATCGAGAGAAACATAAAAGATGTAAATGTACTATTTATTATTTTTTAAAGAAAAATAATACTTTTATCGTGATTTAGGTGATATCCATAATATGTATTCATATTTTGTTGTAACATCTTTTCCCTTGACCTTTTCAATTTTTTTTTAAAATTTAAAACACAAAATGACATTTTGCATTGAACAGTTGGCCTGTGCTATAGTTAACTAGGATCTGGCCTATTAAATTCAAGTTGGGCCCAATTGAGACTTCACATATTAGTGAAAGAGCTTCTCAATCTACAAGGTTGCATCATCTAGTCTCAGTAAAAATGGATAAAACTCATCACGATTAGGATTAAAGAGCAAAAGGACCTATAATTATTATTTAAATGGAATCAGTCAATTATATGATATATTAACAATTTATAATTTGCAGATATAAAAAAGAAAAGAACTTGACTTGTTAGTGTTGTGAAAACGATGGTCAACAGTTACCAATGTTATTGGAAGCAGAGTGCAAAACAGTGTCTCTCCATCTTAAAAGTTTGGCTGGCCTTGTATATAAATAAGTCCCCGTCAAGTCTCTGAACTGCTGCGGTGCATAGTTGTTTTTGTTGCTGTTGTATTGTTCAAAGAAAAGAAAATGAAAAGCATTACTCAAAAACAGGGTTTCTTTGTTCTGCTGGTGCTGTGGTCATGGTCATGTACGTCAGCAGCGGCAACTGATATAACAAAACCTGGTTGCCTTAGCACATGTGGCAATGTCACCGTTCCCTACCCATTTGGAGTAGGTGATCCTAAATGCGCAGTGAACGAGCATTTCTTGCTATTCTGCAACGATAGCATCTCTCCTGCTGTTTTACAGTATTATAATATGCCGGTGGTCGACATTTCAGTTTATGAAGGTACGATGGTCTTGAAACTCGTCACAGCATATGATTGCTTTAACAAGTCAGGTCCCGTTGTGAACGTTGTTTCTTCTACCAGACTGGGAGATTCTTTCACGTTTTCAAACACTAGAAACAAGCTCACAGTTTTGGGGTGCGATACCTTGGCCGTCATGATGAATGAAGAACAGACCTTCGGTAGTGGTTGCATCTCCTTGTGCAATGATCGTTTAAACTTTACTAGTTATACCAATTGTTCAGGTGTTGGATGTTGCCAGGTAGGAATACCATCACAGCTCAAGACATTAGAAATCATGTCTACAAGCTTGAAGAACCACACATATGTTTTGGATTTCAATCCGTGCGGGTTTGCCTTCTTAGCCGATGAAAGAACTTTTAAAATCTCAGATTTGCAACTTTCTGCCACCCCCAGTGACCTTGAAAAATATAATTCCGTGGTTGAATGGGTAGTTGAAGAGAAGACATGTCATGAAGCCAAAAGAAATCGGAGCTCATATGCCTGTCGTAACAATACAGACTGCAAGTACGACAACAATGGCCAAGGTTACCGTTGCTTGTGCAAGGAAGGATTCACAGGAAACCCTTATCTTCTTCAAGGGTGCCAAGGTAGTCGACAAACACCTTTTAAGTTTTTTATTTGTTTCAGGAGCGGCTCTTAACTGTTCTATTGTACTTGCAGACATAGATGAGTGCCAGGATCGAAAAACATATCCATGCGAAGGTACTTGCAGGAATACCATCGGGAACTACACATGCCGATGCCCTCTTGGGATGCACGGTGATGGTAAGGTTAAATGCAAAGGATTTCATATTGGATTGATGGTTGCAGGTATAGTTGTGTGACTCTCTGGTTATATTAATTGATAATCGGAAAGTTTTCTGACAAATATTTGTTTGTATCTGAATTCTGAGCACGATCCTTGATTTGCTCTTCGAACTTCTTGTTTAGTTATTGGAGCTGCCATTTTACTGGTCATTAGCACTCTGTTGAGTGTTGTCATCTGCAAGAAGCGAACAAAACAAAGAAACTTCCTTAAAAATGGAGGTAAGCTGTTGAAGCACCAACGTTTAAGGATCTTCAGCGAGGCAGAGCTTGCAAAAGCTACCAAAAGCTATGCAATTGATCATTTTCTTGGTGAAGGAGGGTTTGGGTCCGTCTATAAAGGGATTCTACCTGACAACACACTTGTTGCAGTGAAGAAGCCAAGAGATTTAGACAAGATTAAAATAGACGAGGAATTTCAACATGAAATCAATATTGTTTCACAAGTTAACCATATAAATGTGGTCAGGCTCTTAGGCCTGTGCTTAGAGACTAAAGCTCCACTGCTAGTTTATGAGTTCGTATCAAATGGAACTCTGTTCCAACATATCCATCACAATAAGTCTGAAGTCTTGCTAGCCTGGAGAAGTCGTCTCAGGATAGCTGCAGAGACTGCATCTGCACTTGACTACTTGCACTCTCTGGCAAACCCTCCAATAATTCACGGAGATGTCAAGTCAGTGAACATACTTTTAGATGACAATTACACAGCAAAGGTTTCGGATTTCGGGGCTTCAGTGCTGGTTTCACCAGGCCAGAATGATGTGGCTACAAAAATTCAAGGGACGTTCGGCTATCTGGACCCTGAGTATCTTTTGACAGGAAATTTGACGGCAAAGAGCGATGTGTATAGCTTTGGGGTTATTCTCGTTGAGCTTTTAACGGGGAAGAAGCCAAACTCTGTTTTGAGTTCTGAGGTGAAGACTAGCATTATTCACCATTTTCGTTCCACAACAGGCAGGAATGAGATTTCTCAGCTGCTTTGTTTTGAAGTAGCAGATGAAACCGAAATGGAAGAGATTGCAATTTTTGCAGACATTGCAAAAGAATGTCTTAACAACAGTGGCATCAAGAGACCAACCATGAAACAAGTAGCTGAAGGGCTTTCTAGGCTGACAAGGCTGCATGAGAATTTACAGTGTCAGGACAATCGAGAAGAAGAGACTCTGAAGTTATTGGGTGAACATGAAGAATCATGCTGCTATGCTGTTAGTACGGCATCTTTTAGTATTGGGAATTGTACTGATAGCATTTGAGTTTATTGTGTATTTATTTATAATAAATTAATTATTTAACTTTAAATTCAACTCAAAAGTTGGATTTTTGTATCTCATAGACATAGGAGTGGCCAACTAAGTTCTGTCTATAGCCTGTAATAAAGAGAACATTTGAATCTTGATCCAAAGTCCCAAGTTTGGTAGAGTTGACGGTAGGCTGGACCATTCTTAGGTCTAAACGAGCCCATGAGACCATGAGATCTTCTGTGTTAATTATGGTATTCCAACCCTTTGTCAGTTAATTTATCCACACATTTATATAAACTCTAAATAAATGTGTGAATAAGATTTAATGAAATAGTACAGGAACTGATTTACGGAAACAGAAAATAAGCTTATGCCATATTAAGTCTGAATATCTAGATTTAAATTTAAACTTAATCTTGATTGAATTTAATTTAATATGTTAATTTCAAATTAATTGGAATTAAATTTAAACCAATTTACTATAATTAATAAAACTAAATTTTTTTTGATAAATTTAAACTCAATTTTAATAGGACTGATTGGAATATCTTAACTTAAACTAACTTTAATCTTTATTTTTGCCTTTTTTTCTTAGATATACATTAATACACGGGAATTAGAGGATAACCGTGTGACATTACCAAAGTCTAATAATAAAGTGTCTTATTAAGATAATCTTTTAATATTTACAATGAATTTGAAGTAAATGTATACCTTAGTTATCTTTTGAAAATCGAAAGTAAACATGAAAGCTAATAGGGAAAGAAAACTTGCATACCCGAAACATAAAATTATTACAAATAAGGATACAACATTATGGAGTTATGGACTACATAACTTGCATGTGGCAAGTTAATGGTGTCGACTATCATATATTTATGACATTGGTACGCCGATAATATTTTAAATAATAATAAAAACAACAAAGTTGTCCAATTGCTACACTCGATTAATTGTACTTGTATAACCACTTATTCCATTTACTTGCTCAAGAAGTTATCTAAATACAAGTTTTCAGTATGTTTAACATTTGATTTATTCAATTTAAGAAAAAGGATTAAAGAAAGAGAGGATTGGATGTAAACTTTGAAAATTGACATTATTATATCAGACTAACTTAAATCTACTATCCATAATCACATACAAACTGTTCACTTCTAGGCTATAAGACTTAAGGCCGACATTTTAAGTAAGACTTGATTTGAAGGAGTGGTGGTGGTTGATAACCTACTAAAATGATAAGTACTTATTCTCAATAAGTACTTATGTGTTTCAAATCGTTGTTTTGGTAACTACTGAAACATGAAAATAGGCGTTTGGCAAAAAAAAAAAAAACTAAAAAGTCCATTGGTTTAATAAACTATTAATTGTTGTATACATAATTAAAAATATATTATTAGTTATATAAATTTAAAATTATAAATAACAAAATATTAAATTAAAATAAGAAAATATAAATAAAATAAATTTAGTAAATAA
>JANZXR010000171.1:4913455-4940178 GCA_027575705.1 Erythroxylum echinodendron | reverse complement strand
TTATTTATATGTGAAATATTTAAAAATTATTATCATTTGATATTAAATTACTACTTGTGATTATTATTTGTTATTATGATTTTTGAAAGTAGGGTTGATGTAAACTTGTAAACAGGAAATTGTATAGTATATAACTGTACAGTATATCAGTGGACTATTTTGCAAATTTTAAAAATTTCAGGGACTATTTTATAAATATAAAAAATTGCCCGAAACGATACCCGGTATTGACCGGTACCGGTACAGTACCGTTTCAGAACTCAATCCGATACGGAGTCGGGTACAGTATTCGCAACATTGGTTAGGTACTATCCATAATATGTATTCATATCTTGTTATAATATTTTTTTCCCATAATTTAAGTATGCTAGCAATTTTGTTTTAGTATTTTTAATATTTCTTTTACATCAAAGAGTCGGGCGTCGCATTAAAGTTGTAAATTTTATACCGAACTTAAAAACCATCCTTTTTTAGATCAGAATCAATTTTTACAATATACTAATAAATGCTAATTTGAGCAGTAAATTTTGCCTCTGAAAACAACTTCCACTTTGGACGCTAATAAGTAAACAAATGAAACTATTTCGCTTTCTGAGTTGAAAAAATACTTATATCCTGATTTAGGTACTTTCCATAATATGTATTCATTTTGTTGTTGTAATATCTTTTTCCTTGATTTAAGTATGCTAGCAGTTTTGTTTTAGTATTTTTAATATTTACTTTACATATTTAATAATTTCTAATAATTAAAAGTTAATTTGACAAGATATTGTTATTAGTAGAACTCAAACAAATTAGATCATATACAATAGATTAACCTTATTTACTGGTGGCTGAGGTAGCGGACCCAAGTCCAATTGAATCTGACTCAACTTGATCTATTAATTTTTTAAAGTTAAAAATACAAAATAATATTATTTTATATCAAAGAGTCGAGCCTCATACTCTTAACTAACTCAGACCCGACCTGTTAAATCCAGGTTGGGCCAATTGAACAACTTCACGTATTAGTGAAAGAGCTTCTCAATCTAAAAGGTTGCGTTATCTAGTCGTAGTAAAAATGGATACAACTCATCACTATTAGGATTAAAGAGCAAAAGGACCTATAATTATTATTTAAATAGAATCAGTCAATGAAATGATATATTAACGCAGATATAAAAAGAAAAGAACTTGACTTGTTAAGTGTTGTGAAAATGATGGTCAACAGTTACCAATGTTACTGGAAGCGGAGTACAAAACAGTGTCTCTACGTCTTAAAAAGTTCGCCTGGCCTTGTATATAAATAAGTCCCCTTCAAGTCTCTGAACTGCTGCAGTGCATAGTTGTTTCTGTTGTTGTTGTATTGTTCAAAGACAAGAAAATGAAAAGCATTACTCAAAAACAGGGTTTCTTTGTTCTGCTGGTGCTGTGGTCATGGTCATGTTCTTCAGCAGCAGCAACTGATATAACAAAACCTGGTTGCCCTGGCACATGTGGCAATGTCAGCGTTCCTTACCCATTTGGAGTAGGTGATCCTAATTGCGCAGTGAACCAGAATTTCTTCTTAAACTGCAGCAATAGCAGCTCTCCTGCTGTGTTACTGTATGGCAATATTCCGGTGGTCAACATTTCAGTTGATGAAGGTACGACGGTCGTGAGACTCTTCACGGCATATGAATGCTTTAACGGGTCAGGTGTCAGTGAGGGCGCTACTATTTATATCACATTGGGAGATTCTTTCACGTTTTCAAACACTAGAAACAAGCTCACAGTTTTGGGGTGTGATACCTCGGCCCTCATGAAGAATGAAGAACAGACCTTCGGTAGTGGTTGCATCTCCTTGTGCAATAATCTTTCAGACTTTACTAGTTATACCAATTGTTCAGGTGTTGGATGTTGCCAGGTAGGAATACCATCACATCTCAAGACATTAAACATCAATTCTAGCAGCCTGAGCAACCACACAAATGTTTTGGATTTCAATCCGTGCGGGTTTGCCTTCTTAGCCGATGAAAGAACTTTTAAATTCTCAGATTTGAAACTCTCTGCCACCCCCAGTGAACTTGAAAGATATAATTCCGTGGTTGAATGGGTAGTTGAAGAGAAGACATGTCCTGAAGCCAAAAGAAATCGGAGCTCATATGCTTGTCGTGAAAATACAGACTGCATTTACTCAAACAATAACCAAGGTTACCGTTGCTTGTGCATGGAAGGATTCACAGGAAACCCTTATCTTCTTCAAGGGTGCCAAGGTAGTCGACAAACACCTTTTAAGTTTTTTATTTGTTTCAGGAGCGGCTCTTAACTGTTCTATTGTACTTGCAGACATAGATGAGTGCCAGGATCGAAAAACATATCCATGCGAAGGTACTTGCAGGAATACCATCGGGAACTACACATGCCGATGCCCTCTTGGGATGCACGGTGATGGTAAGGTTAAATGCAAAGGAATTCATATTGGATCGATGGTTGCAGGTATAGTTGTGTGACTCTCTGGTTATATTAATTGATAGTCGGAAAGTTTTCCGACAAATAGTTGTTTGCATCTGAATTCTAAACACGATCCTTGATTTGGTCTTCGAACTTCTTGTTTAGTTATTGGAGCAGCCATTTTACTGGTCATTAGCGCTCTGTTGAGTGTTGTCATCTGCAAGAAGCGAACAAAACAAAGGAACTTCTTTAAAAATGGAGGTATGCTGTTGAAGCACCAACGTGTAAGGATCTTCAGCGAGGCAGAGCTTGCAAAAGCTACCAAAAGCTATGCAATTGATCATTTTCTTGGTGAAGGAGGATTTGGCTCCGTCTATAAAGGGATTCTACCTGACAGCACACTTGTTGCAGTGAAGAAGCCTAGAGATTTAAACAAGATTAAAATAGACGAGGAATTTCAACATGAAATCGATATTGTTTCACAAGTTAACCATATAAATGTGGTCAGGCTCTTAGGCCTGTGCTTAGAGACCAAAGTTCCACTGCTTGTTTATGAGTTCGTATCAAATGGAACTCTGTTCCAACATATCCATCACAACAAGTCTGAAGTCTTGCTGGCCTGGAGAAGTCGTCTCAGGATAGCTGCAGAGACTGCATCTGCACTTGACTACTTGCACTCTCTAGCAAACCCTCCAATAATTCACGGAGATGTCAAGTCAGTGAACATACTTTTAGATGACAATTACACAGCAAAGGTTTCGGATTTCGGGGCTTCAGTGCTGGTTTCACCAGGCCAGAATGATGTGGCTACAAAAATTCAAGGGACGTTCGGCTATCTGGACCCTGAGTATCTTTTGACAGGAAATTTGACGGCAAAGAGCGATGTGTATAGCTTTGGGGTTATTCTCGTTGAGCTTTTAACGGGGAAGAAGCCAAACTCTGATTTGAGTTCTCTGGAGCAGACTAGCATTATTCAGCATTTTCCTTCCATAACAAGCAGTAATGAGCTTTCTCAGCTGCTTTGTTTTGAAGTAGCAGATGAAACCGAAATGGAAGGGATTGAAATTTTTGCAGAGATTGCAAAACAATGTCTTAACAACAGTGGCATCAAGAGACCAACCATGAAACAAGTAGCCGAAGGGCTTTCTAGGCTGCATGAAAATTTACAGTATCAGGACAATGGAGAAGAAAAGACTCTGAGGCTATTGGGAGAACATCATGAATCATGCTCCTATGCTGTTAGTACGGCATCTTTTAGTATTGGGAGTTATACCGATAGCATTTGAGTTTATTGTGTAATTATTTATAATAAATTAGTTATTTAACTTCAAATTCAACTTCAAGTTGGATTTTGGTTTCTCATAGACATAGGAGTGGCCAACTAATTAATGTCTATGGCGTGTAATAAAAAGAACATCTGAAATCTTCATCCAAAGTCCCAAGTTTGGTAGAGTAAACGGTAAGCTGGACCATTCTTGGGTGTAAACTAGCACGTGGGATCTTCTGTGCCAATAATAGTGTTCTAATCTTGTGTAAGATAATTTTATCCACATATTTATGTGGATCTCAAATAAATATGTGAATAAGATTTAATGGAACAATATAAGAATTCATTTACTGAAACAGAGAATATATTCTCGTGTCCTATCAAGTACAAATATTTATATTTAAATTTAAACTTAGATGTTGATCAAATTTAATTTAATATGTTAATTTCAAATTAATTTGACTCAAATATTTCAAATTAATTTGACTCAAATTTAAACCAATTTATTATAATTAATAAAACTAAAAAAATTTGACAAATTCAAACTTGATCTCATCGGGCGGACTAGAATATCTTAACCTAAACTAACTTACCATTGGACAATTCAATCTTTATTTTTTGCTTTTTTTCTTAGATATACATTAATACATGAGAATTAGAGTATAACCGTGTGACATTACCACAGTCTAATAATATAGTGTCTTACTAAGAAAATCTACTAATATTTACGTACAATGAATTTGAAGTAAATATATACCTTAGTTATCTTTGAAATTCGAAAGTAAACACGAAAGCTAAAAGGGAAGGATACATAAAATTATTACAAATAAGGATACAACATTATGTTGTTATGGACTACATAACTTGCATGTGGCAAGTTAATAGTGTCGACTATCATATATATATATGACATTGGTACGTCGATAATATATTATTTGATATGCAAAAAAATAATAATAAATACGACAACGTTGTCCAATTGCCACACTCGATTAATTGTACTTGTATAACCACTTATTCCATTTACTTGCTCCAGAAGTTATCTAAAGACAAGTTCTCAATATGTTTAACATTTGATTTATTGAATTTAAGAAAAAGAATTAAAGATTGAAAGGATTGAATTTAAACTTTGAAATTTGACATTATTATATTAGACTAACTTAAATCTAAAATCCATAATCACATACACACTGTTCACCTCTACAAGAAGGTTGAGATTGAAAGAAAGATTAGATAAGATCCACAAAATAGCTACGTTAGGCTGACATACAAGTTAGCCTTCAGATCGTGAATTGTCATCTATAGATACCTCTTCGGGTCCCACCAGAACTGATATTACCTAGATATTAAGAATCCACACATCCGTAGAAGAGCTATTAAACAGTCTGTTACATGGCATTAGCAAATTCCAGTGATTCTCTGTGTCCCTGCATTAGGAAAAAAGAAGTGAGATAGTTCCCCTACGAAACATTTCGGACAGCCATATATATCATTAGCAAGTCCTTGATGAAATGGGAGGCTTGAAAGATATGAACAGAAAGATAAGATTTTGAAGAAGGGTTCTGACCTTATTCTGCGTTATGAGATTGGTCATGCTCAATAAAATCTAGAGCCTTTTCCCTGGAGACAACGTCAACTCGGCTAACCCTGTTCTTATGGGTCACACCATATATCTTGTCAGCAACTTTAACAAGCTCTGGTCGAAATGTTGTTGTTATGAATTGTGTATTTGCCAGGTCAGCTAGGCGACGAATCATATCTAGAAATGGTCAAGGATCTTCACCAACATATATCTCAATTGAAGAAAGCAAAAACAACGAGCAATGTAGAGAACATCAGAAAATAATCATTAGCTGGAAACAAAGTTGAAAACTGAATGTCTAACCACAAGCGGTGAACTATGTCTTAATTCAAAGGTCAAGCCAATTCTTGTCTCACTAGCACCCGCAAAAGCCACAATATATTGTGGCATGTGGAAATAAAAATTAGAGGTTGCAAGCATGAGTTAGATGCTATGTCCACATCAAGTACATTCTCAACAATATCGTGTTGAAACAAGTGTTGAGAATGTCCTTGACATGCCAGAGTGTTCCTGTTTCTGTAAATGACCCAAGTCAAATGATATAAAACCTGCAATAGCACGTGTTTGACAATCATATCTGTGATGGTTTTAAGAACATACCCTTTTCAAAAGGCAGTCTAAGATAAGATTAAAATAGCATTTCAATACAAGCAACCAGCGCCTAAGGCTTTAGTTCTTTAGCAAAGTGAGGAGGAAGTGTTTGACTCCAGCACCTTGCCGTTGGCTTGCAAAAGCACAGCGGCATCTTTGGTTGGAGATATCCCTTCTTTGACTGAAAAAAATCATCCCCCGGGCCCCGAGTGGGTTTTAAGAACTTTTGCCATTAATGTAGTTCTTCACTTACACATTTCTTACCAATGACAAAAGTCATTGTCAATAAATGACATCCTTTACGCTTATCCCTAAGCAACTCGTAAGTATTGCTACGGCACGGCTGTTTTCGCTTATCTCGCTTCAACAAAATGTCGTCATTTGCTTGGTCACATTAACCTCTTGTCTAAGAGACCAAAACCTTAATTGTTAGTTCAGTTTATGCATGGCAAAAAGGAACATTAGAGTGGTCTTAGCTCCTGAATATTCCAAGAAAAGCATTGTAGAGCAAACCATTGAATATAAAGTCTGAATACGAAATATAAAAGTAATGAATAGGATACTTCCTACAGCAGTTCTGTATTGAGGGTCCAGTGCTGCATCAATCTCATCAAACAGGTAGAAGGGAGCAGGATCACATCGTTGAATAGCAAAGATCAATGTCAAGGCCACAACAGTTTTTTGTCCCCCTGAAAGTTGTTTCATAGACTGTGTTTCCCCTTGGCCTGTAAATGAAACCTAATAGCACCAAACAATTATAAGCAAGAAGTCTGAAATGAAAATCACTAAATGCTGATGGTACTACAGGTTCTTCTCAACCTGACCCAAACTCTCAGTTCTTACCAATTACATCCACAATGAAGATGCACAAATGAATAAAAATCATGCATTTTCCTGGAAGGCATTGCGTAACATGTTAACAAGAAGGAAGAGCTTTAATGAACTCATAAATATAACTTACCCAGCGTAAATGCTGAAGAATTCAGTCATTTGCCTCTATGCATGACAAGTATATACTAAAGGGTTATACAAAAATAAATCAACAGAAGAAACAAGAGGAAACACTTGCCTTCACTTTCACGCCTATATATTTCTCAACCCTACCCTCCAAATCTGCATCACGAGGCCCATCTTCATCCTCATCATCAAGACCTTGGTCACCATCCTGAGGAAATGCAAACAAATGCATCAGACAGCTTCACTTAAGTTCACTACTTTATTTCTTTTACACACTGTAAAATATTCCAAAGAGAAGGTTAATTAAAATGGGTGCATCAACTACAATACGAAAACGATGAAATATGTGTAGAATCTTTTAACTACCATTTCAGCAGGAAAATGGTGTGCATTAGAATTTAAAAGTTATAACCGCTAAACTTGGTGGAAATCAAAATTAACCTCAATAAATGTGTAAAATGTTTAAAACTGAAGAATTTTAAGTGTATTGTGTGACACACAATCATATAGAGCCAAGAAGAACAATGAAAGGAAGATCTTTTCTCAGTGTCATGATGGATAAAGTCTGGTTTAAAGATAGTAAAATGACCCAAAATCCAGAAGCTAATCCAAAATCACCTACTTAATTGACAAGCTTAGCTTTTATAGCCGCTTTTTCTGCCTGAAGTCTGTGTAAACCAGAAATGAATTAACAAATATGAAGCAAGACCTACTCCCTCCCATCGTAGGAATAATTGAGGAGAATTTACTTCCAGTCAACCAACATTGGCATAAAAAAAGTAAAAATGGATAAATGGCACAAATTGAGGGGTATGTTGATCCTCAAACACATATGAAATGGAATCAAGATGGACCAAGCTACTTAACACAATTAACATTACTACGGTAAAGGTATCAAACAGAGTCAGAAGTCAATTATGAGTCATACCCATTTGGGAACCAAGCAAGTTCCCTCGCATGCAATGATCTGGTGGCGCAATTAGTATACAACACAAAACCAAGTTATGCATTAATATTGAGTGCATTATTATCTACAATGATCTGGTGGCGCAATTAGTATACAACACAAAACCAAGTTATGCATTAATATTAAGTGCATTATTATCTATTCTTTTTTGGTTATGAATAAAAACACAGGTTTCATTAGTGGATATCACATGAAACTTTATCCATCAACCAGTATGCAATGTGTTCAGCCGATCTCTAGCACTAGACAAAGACATTATTGACAGATAGAGGACCAATTTCACTTGAATTTTGCACTAACCGCAAGATAAGTTTCTCAAAAGAGAAAAAGTACAATAAATCCAAGACAATCTATAAACTGACTACAAAAAATGAATGAAACTATCAAATTACTTTCCATGTTTATAGGCAATTATCATTATCCATTGTGATAGAGCTAAAAGCTCCATAACCTAACCTTCTTCTTCATCATCACCAGATGACCGTGACCACCTTGCACAAGTTCAGAGAATACTTCTCGAAAGTGTCGAGCAACACCCTTGAATGTCCGCTCAATGGATTCATCCTTGCGCTGGTCTAAAACAGTTATAAGTTCTTTGATTTTCTGCAACAAAACCAATTTGAACACAGAATTAGACTGCTCATATCATAACCCACTTTACCAACAATAAAATAGGCTCAGTGCATATAATACCTCATCTCCAGCATCAAGCTCTGCTTGCCTTTTCTGAAGTTCTTCCCGTTGCTCCATGAAATTTACATACTGATCTAGTGCCTTCTTGTTAACATGGCTGAACTGTTGCAATTGTTCATTGCATTTATGAAGCATTTTATGCAACTCTTTGATATTCTTCCGCTTGTATCTGCCATTTAACATAATGTAAACCATATTTATTAGCCAGCAAAAAGGATGTGAAGAGCAGCATAAAAATACCATAAAATAGCTGTATCAACAATGACAAAAAACACGCAAGTTATAAGATAATAAAAAAATGGCTCATTTATGATAAGTTAAATTCCCAGTAACAAAAATTATCGGCATCCATTAAGGACACAGTCAAATCACTCATTCAAGTGAAGAGCAGCATAAAAGTACCATAAAATAGCTGTATCAACAATGACAAAAAACATGCAAGTTATAAGATAATAAAAAGAATGGCTCATTTATGAGAAGTTAAAATTCCCAGTAACAAAAATTATCGGCATCCATTAAGGACACAGTCAAATCACTCGTTATGTATCAACTCAAGAAGATGAAACAATGAAGAAGCTAAAGTTCAAGGGAAGCTGTACGTTTCAAAAGCATCTGATGACAGCGGGCCCAATTCCCTAATTTTGTTTGAGAACTCCTCTTGTTTGGCAAGAAGAATATTCCTTTTACTCAACAGCTGTTCCAGTTCTCTGGCTTCATCCTGGAGTGTACTTTCATAGTTGTCTTCCAAAGTCTAAATCACAAATTACAAATAAGCCTAAGCAACAAATGCAACCACAAGCCAGAACATGTAACAGCGTACCTTTAATTTTATCTTTTCATCTTTCAACTTCTTGAGTTGCTTCATTATATCATCTATACTGTTAGAAACTCCTAGAACACAATAATCCAATCAAAATCAAGGCCTTATTCATATTCAAATATTTCCATAATAGAAAATTTTGATCTCACTTTTGAGGTCTTGTGATGCAACCTCAACCAGCAACTTAGCATCCTTCAGTTCTTGCCTTTTCAATTCAGCTTCACCAAGAATTGTGTCAGTCTCTGTCGATGACATTATGGCTTCCAACTCCTGCTTTCTCCTTGTTAGGTTAGTTGCAAGGTTAGTCTCCAGCTCTGCTTTTCTAGTTTCAATCTATAATATTGGAGATTCATCAGAGAAAAAAGGACCGTGCAAAATAAACATTGAGTAGTGATTGCAACAAGGCTAAGTTCTATGACCTCAATGCGATCTGTCCTGCAGGAAATAAGCTTCTCTTTAAGATCTGTTATTTCAGGGTTTAGTCGAGATAGAAGATCTTTTTCCTCCGATGTTAAGTGATCAATGAGTTCTGTCCCCATCTCAGCCTCCTTCATGGCCATACTAGACTTTAACTGGTCTATTTGACTTAGAACATCTGCTAGTGACTTCTCCTACAAAAGGGATGCAAAATAGTACAGATCTAGTTAAAATGACAACAATTCCAATAATATATCAAAATTTTCTCCTTTTTCATCAGTATATGCATAAAGGTTGCCAAAAGAATTTCTCCCAATACCTTATTTTCAAGAGCTTTTAAAATGAATTGCTTCTGCTTATTAGCATTAGCAATATCTTGCCTTAGCTGTTCCAATTCTGACTTATCATGAGCTCGCTTGGCATCAATTTTCTGCTGCTCTGTGACACGCTCAGTAATTTTTTGGTCTAACTGTGAGTTTAGTTAAGGCAAAGCATGAAATAAGGTACAGATAACCAATAATATCCTAATAAAGTGAAAAGTAACATCCGTTAAATTATCACTGCTTTCTATTAGTGAGAAATGGCACTCATAAACCAAGGAAAGCCCACATAAGTACTTCTCTTCACAAACAGAAAAACAGTGGACTACCTAAAAGTTTCACCTCATCTCTAGAGACAATCATTTAAAAGATATGATGTCAGTCTTTACCCATACAGAAGAAATCATTTACTAATCAAAAAGCTCCTCCCATTTCATAAAAAAAAATTTATTAGGAAGCAAAAGTCTCCAACAAAATATCTACCAACTTGAAATAGAAATGTATAACATATGATGCTCCAATAAAGTCAGTCATTTTTTATTAGGCGACAGCTTAACAAGAATCAAGTAATACCAATTTCCAATCAACATTAAAGAGATACTCCATAACAATGGACCAAAAAACCTTCATTCTGGAAATTATTGGAAATTTTGAAATTGGAGAAGATTTTGTTCAAATATAGGGATGCTCGCATAGTCAAGCTATTGTCCTTTCTCTTCATAAATAGATCAATATGAAGTACAGCAGAAGGCCTGCTAAAATACACAAACAGGAATATAAAGCAATTGCTGATCAATCATCATGATCTAAAAATAATAAATATCTGACTTGACTAAATAAAGATGCCATCTGGGAAGGGAAAACTTCTCATAGTAGCATGTAGTTTATTACAAAGAATTACACACACAATTTGCATACACGAAAATAGAAGTATTAATGACAAGATTTTAATTAGTTCTAAAGGAAGTTTTATAACAGGGTAAGAAATTTAAACTGGTTGTTGATCTGATCCTATTCAAGCAAACAATTCAGTATATGGCTAGACAGAAAACATTTACAGAAATTAATGTTCACTTTGATTAATAAATAAAACATTTAATTGTACCCTCAAGAGAATGACAGGAAGAATAAGTGGGCTAAGCTTCAAGTAGTTCATATACAAGGAAGGACTCCCATCTTTAAACCAGAACATTAAGACATTGGCTAATGAGCCATTTCTTATAAATAAATCACATTAAACTTTGTCTATTCTGGATGTGGGACCTAATTATGCCTTTTAACTGGAACATCAGAAAATTAAAAACAAAAAGTTCAAAAAAGCATAAGCAGGAAAGATGAGAAAAAAAGGATATCTTGTAGCATAGATCTAACTTTTTCCAGCTCTTCCTCCTTCATGTTAATAGATTTTGTATGTTGCATAATCATATTCATAAACTTGAGTTTTGAGCGCCGATGGTCATAAAATCCTCCTGTCATTCCACCTTTCTTGCTTACTTGATCACCTGATATATTGTAAATTGTCAATAGACCACACACGCAAAATCACATACATTGCATAAAAGTTACATGTGAGACTTTAATGCCAACCTTCCAAAGTTATGCAGTCCAAGCCATCAGTTCGAGCAACTTTTGTGGCCACATCCAGATTTCGGCAAATCACAGTTCTAGCAAACACCTGAGGAAAATATAAGCTGCATTCTTATTCATCCACTCCAGGGAATCATTCCATATACATGCAATAATTAATACAAACAGAATTTTGTCTTATCATCAAGCTAATACTCCAAAAATAGTGCATGCAAATGCTGGTGCTGGAAAGACGATCGAAAACAAAATATGATCCATTAACCCGGGAACAAGAGCATACTAGTGAAAACATCGATTGTACATCTCACATAAAAGCACCTGCCGCATTTTGAATAATAACTAAATGACTGTAAGAACTAACCTGGGCAAATGCAGGGGCGAAGTTGGGAGAGAACTTCAACTTCTTCAGCAAAGGTATCACATCAGAACTTTGTGGATAGGTGACATGTGGAGCCTTAACCCTGTTTAGTGGTATAAATGTAACTCTACCACCTTTTAATGCATTAAGGTGTCTGATTATCTGCGTTGATATTTCGTCATTCTCAACCACAACATGGAATAAGCTGTTCAGCAAACAGAAGACATAAGAGAGATTATAGTAAGAATAAAATAAAGGACTCAAAATGTCCAGTCCAGCAGATCAGTAACGCAAATCAAAGAATGAAGTTAACAAGTTAACAAAGACAACAGAAAATGTACCTGTTTCCAGCAGTCACTTCAACAGCTGTGAAAAATTTTTCATCACAATCCAGCAACTCAATAATTGGACCAAAAACACCATCAATTTTATACTCTCTACAAATCCTCCGAATCGAATTGAGTCCTCTTCTAACATCCTGATCGGAACATAAGAGAAAATAGCCTAAGGAAAAATGGAGATGAAATGGCAATATCCTAGGAAAATAAAATAAATATAACTGCATATAGTAAGATATCTGCAGGAAGATATGCATACATGGTAACTATTATCTATACACTGACAAAAGCTACCAGTAGTAACCCTGCAGCAGATATTCTGATAATGTCGCAGCAAAGTGTGAAGTGAGTACACAAATGCACATTCGCATGTACGAAAATGAGGAAAGCTTCTTTCAGCTTCAGTCTCAACAAGCTAAAGGTCACAGTTTGAGTCAGCATCTAGCAGCTCCAAACTAGGATTATCCACGAAGTAACTACTATTAACAAGATCCCTGAACTAACTTGTTTTTAATAGGTCAAACATCCAAAAGAGAACAGGAAAAAGAAATAAAAGCCACTTGCAAGAGTGAAGTACATGAAACAAAAGAACACAGGATATCAAGCCAAAGAAAGCAGGGCAGAAAAGATAGTACAAGCAAGCCACTCATTTATGAACTCTTACAGATACACGACATATTTGAATATAAATATGACATACTGCAAGTTTCTAGTGATTTCCAAAAGAAATGAATCAGGAATAAATTTTTGTGTTTCCAAAAAGGATAATACAAATAGACATGCCTCACATTCTCACTTAACAGTCAGGCGAAAACTACACAAACTTAGTTTGTTTTACAATGGGTAATCTAAGATCCTATTCGTAACAAAAATCAACTCTTGTAGCAGCATCTGCATATTTATAGACCCACTAGTGCAGTACCACACAACCACAGATATAGAAGTTATTCACGGCATTTTAAATCCATATTCAGAGTGTTTGAAGCTAAAAAAGTACAGAAACCGATCACTTACACCAGGAGTTGCATGATCAAGGCTCTTCTCTGCCTTTTCAACTTCTGTTCTCAGCTTGTCAATTTCAGAACTGAGTGCACTTTCTTTTGTCCAAAGTAACCTGCAAAAAGAGGATGGTTAGTCATAATGACACAGTTAAGCTATTCCAACGGAACACAGAAAGGGCATAAATCATACTTCCGCTCATCTTGCAGCCTGTCTCTCTGAGCTCTATGATTATTGAAACCTTCACGGGACTGGGAAATCATGGATTCCAAAGTAGCAATTTCAGCCTTGCGCCCCTCAACATATTCATCTCTATCGTTCAACTCCTCTTTAAGCCTATGAATTTCATCCTGTACTTTTTGCTCCTGGGACATATGGATGGTACAGAAGATAAGAACCAACAAAAAGGGAAGAGTTAGAAGCTGGAAACAAAAAGTAAGCTATCAAGTTTCCATGGACTAAGATCAGAAAAGAGTTAAAAAACAAAGTAGATTATGTTTAAAATGGCGTAATTTTGGACATCAACTGCTTGCTGCCATGAAACTGAAAGCTATATGCTCCTCAACAAGGGAACATGAAGAGCATTTACAAGTTGTTTTACCTATCTAATCTCGCAGTCATATAAAGACAGGCAAAAGGCCCTCATTTCCTGCCCTTCCTAAGGAAAAATGTAAAACAAAATATGATCTCCCCCCTCTTTCTTCCATTCTACATCCCTATCTTCCTATTCTTTAGTCTCTCAAACAAAAGTAAGATCGAAACTCACTCTCCTTGCCGCCATATGGAACAGGGCAGAGAAATAGCTCTCAAAAAATGATAAAAGTTCTACACATCACCTGATTGCCCAGCTAAACAAATGTCAAATATACTAGGTAAACAAAGCAACGTTAATGAGTGAATCTGAATCAAAACTGTGCAGGGATTACTTCCTTTTGCTGCTCCTCCTATCTAGAAGGTTAAGCAGCATGAGAGTTCAACTCTAATGAATATATCCAACTGACTCAACATTTCATTCAGAGCACATTATTGTGCATGTGTGTGAACAACATATGCAGATGTATGTTTCAGGAGATAAGTTTGTGATGCTTTCTCAAGGAGTTAAGTCACAGGATGTCCACTAGTATAGTGAACTAAGCATAGACAATCCTAAATACATCATAAACTGCAGGTTAGATCAACCAAACAATTACCTGAGCCAAGTTTGAAGACAGTACACGCTGTAGATCATCAATTTCCTTTTGAAGCCATTTATCACGAGCAGCTTTACTAGCAAATTGGGTTGCACGACCTTGTTTCTGATAGAGAATGCTAAGCTGTTTTTCACGTTCCATTATTCTAGCAAGGCACCAAAATAGTTTATGGAACACAGAAAGAGCAAAAACAGGAGGAACTTCTCTTCAAAGAATAGCATCACTTATATATGCACCTAGATGTGTAAATGAATATAGGTATCAAAAAATAATTAATAAACAGTATAAAAAACAAAAGAAGGAAAAAAGTATGGAAAAAACAGTAAGAAGAAAATTTTCCCAGATTACTTAAATGAGCGTCTCCTTTCAACTAAGAAGCGAGTAATTTGATCAAGACTAGATGTGAAGAAGCTCAAGAATCATAGAGTTTTGAAGGTAGTATCATAAAGCTGTACATTTCAGCAGCTTTAAGTAACTAGTCTTAATACTCATGCGCTCCATCGAACAGGGTCTTGGACTTTTCAATTAAGCTAAATAAGAGCCTTTAGTGCAATTAATAGTTTTATTCAGAACTTTCGGATATATTAAACATACCCTTTCGACATCTCCTTTTCCTTCATAAGTTGTTTATCATACAATGGACTAATTTTGCCAAGCTCCTCCAATGAATCTTGAATTTCTTTCTCTAAGAAGTTCAGTTGATTACTTGCATCCTCCTGAAAGAAGAAATATATATATATATCATGAATAAACATATCCACATTTGTATTATCCATAACACATGGTGTCGTCAAACAATACTTTGGCTTGATGATTTGAAAGAATTCTCTCTTCAAGTTCCTTCACATCAAGGTCAAGTTCTGTCTGTTTCTTCATGGCTTCAATTTGCCGCTTTTCTACTGCTTCTTTCTCTTTGTTCAATCCTTGAACTTCTTTTGTAAGATCTTTAATCATATTATCCAAATCCTTTGACCTTTCATGTGCATCCAACACTCCGTTATACATCTTAGCTGATGTCTCAGAAACCTTATGTCGAGCATCCTCCACCTGAAATGAGTAAGCTAAATTCATCACAAATATAGGATTGTTCCACTGAGAAAAATTGCAAAGAAAAAGTGAACGCTAATATTTAGGCACCAGATAGTCCGCAACTATTAACATTCGATGAACCAAATATTTAAAATTACCCACTTCACACCTTTACCAAGTGTTTGGTGGTGAATGTCAATCACAACCATGAACATCATCCAAGCTCACTCCCACCCACCACAGTGATTTTCACCAGAAGAAGAAGGGAGAGAGCAACTAGTTAGTGCACACTAGCAGGTACACTTTTTTTGTTCAAGCAAGCTATAATAGGCTGGAGAAAACATTTTTTCCACTTCAAAGCAAATATTTAATTCTTAAAAGGAAAATTTCAACACTGTCATCTTAACAGGAACAAATAATTGACTACTTGATTGCAGTAACTCTCTCATGAGGCTTTTGAATCCAAAATGGTTTTACCAATCACTGGTCTACCGATCACAAGGAATGATCAGAAAGGACATCAAAAAAGAGGATGGACAGAAACTCAATATGTCAGTAATTAGTTTTGCACTCACTCACTCATCTCAGTACATATCATTTATCAATTAGTTGAACTGCTTTTCTGATCAACTACCGAATAATGACAAATATGCTAAAGGTTAGTACTGAGACTACCCTCCTGGAGTGTTGGAGAAAAATAAAATGGAAAATAATATTCAAGCGTAGAATTGCAGAAACCTCAGCCAATTTCTGCCGAGCATCATGGAGCTCCTTATCATAAATAGTATATTCTAAAGATTTCCGCTGCTTATCAAGCTGCTGGTACTTTCTCAACTCTTCTTTCTCTTCATCAAGCTCCTTTAGTCTCTCATCCAAGTACTGAACAACTTGAATTATCTGCTTCCTTTTGTTTCCTGATTAGAAAGTAAAGTTCAAATATCATGCATGACAATATCTAAAAACAAGACCCAGTTCTGACTTACCTGTATCTTGCATAATCTTCAGACTTTCTCGACGTCTCTCTTCATACACACGAGTGCCACCAATTTCCTTCAGTAAATCCAACCGCTCAGAATCTTTCATCAATGTCAATGATGCTATCTGGAAAAAAAAAAAAGTAGAAACAAAGAATTTACATCAAAAGGAAGGAAAAGACTTGAATCTTTAAGAAAACAAAGAAAAGAATTAAAAGAAATTCTCAAAGCATACCTTTCCTTGTTGCACAACATAGTACGGGTTAGATCGAGAAAATCCAGCACTCTCAAGTAAATTCATGACTTCAGTTTTCCTGAAAATAAAAACATGTTCTATCATAATGCTAACAAAAGTAAATGGAAAGGGGGGACAAAAAGGAAACAGCATACTTACGTGATATGTTTTCCATCTAAAAAGTACTCATCCTTCTTCAAACCAATTGTTCTACGCAGACGTACGTCCTCCTTGTCAACCTGTTCTCAAGTAAAAGCTATGTCAGATGATAACTTCAAACAAGAAGAAAATGTAAAATTGAATAAGCATCATGCAATAAATTTCTGGGAAGTTGTAAGCAGAATTCTGTTCCTTTGTACTTCTTTCTTGATGACAAAATCATCCATTTGTCAAATGTGAAACAACAGTAGTGTAATGAGTAGGTCTTTTAGGGAGGAAGTAACAGTTAATCAAGTATCAGGCACAAACTTCAGTGCAAACCTTTGCAAAATAAGATTTTCAATGACCCAATATAGAAGCCCGTACAATGGTTGCCTTTAGAAAACTCAAATCAACAGCCTAACACTTTTTAAAGTTCTTGTTACCATCGAATGGCCACAAGAGCTAATACAAAATCGTCAAACTATATTTGTCACCAAGCCGTCAGATAATGGGGCTTCTTGCCTGACTATAATTCATAATTAAAAGTAGCTGTCTCAAGAAAAGAAATGCCATTATAAGTTGCCTTAAAGATGCTGGAGGAAATTACATAGAAAACAGAAATCACACAAGAACATAATCATGTTCCTTGCAGTGATTAGAAAGGCTGAATCAAACATACTGAAAAACTCCATGGCTAATCATGCTCCTTGCAGTGATTAGAAAAGCCGAATCAGAAAAATGAAAAACTCTACACAAGACTTTTTTTATTCGCTACCCATTATGAGTACTTCGTTTGAAAATGTAACCATATGGCAATGTTTTAAGTAGTAACAAGAGCAGTTGCATAAACAAAGTGATTATTCAAGTTAGAAAGTTAACATTTTGTTATAATGAACTAAAGTTGCGATAAACTTCGCAAATACTTCTGTTTAAACACATGCTCTGAAAAAAACAGACTGATAACAAAATATAAAGGGATAGTTGGTGTCGAGCAAAAAATCAGGAAGAGAATAATCGTGTTTGACAAGAAAAGGGATAATAAGCACCTATAGACCTAACTTCCTGCACAACCCCCCATTTTGGAGCCCAAGACAAAGAAAAGGGAATTCATAGGGGAAAACAAAAACAGTTTCTTATGGAATTACCGGGATACGATTGTCGGAGTTATCAAATACGATCTCCACAAAGGCAGACAAAACTTGGTGCCCTGCACCTTCCTGATAATGAAACACCAAAGAAACTCAAAAGCAGTTACATTAAGATAATTCCATAAGGCAGATATACAGAGAGAAATATGTATGTGAAAGCTTAATGAAGAAAAAGTGGCTGTGAAATATACATGGAGTAGCGCATGCCTATCTTCACTTCGTAGGTTTTGAAATAGATCACTCAATACAAAACGAATGGCTGCATGATTGACATAATTGAAAACATAATGATTCAGATTCAAGCATATACATTGTTCCCCACGTCATAAAGAAAGGTAAGCAAGGAAGCAGGGAGGGGTTTCAAGGGAGAAAAAGAGAAACACCAAAACAATGCAAAGCCACATTTGCTCACCATGGAAGAAGTTTGACTTGCCAGATCCATTAGCGCCAACTGCAGATGCAATTTAAAAAGTTGAACATTTCATGATATCTTTAAAATTATATATAAAATGCTAGCTATAATGATGCCCTCATATAAGAAAATTTTCACCAGCAATACCACCCGTACGTTTTTTCACATACAAGTAGACTAAATTATATCCGGAGTGCACCTATTTGTTCTCAACCATAGCAGAGCCGCATAATAAGTAAATAAAACTTTCTTTTGTACACACTTGACCATTAGATATGTTATTCGTCTCATATACTTACGTGACAACCATGAAAAGACTAAAAGCTCAAGATCACTCACTCCTTGGTTTACTAGTCTCTAAAACACAGAAGATATAAATTCATTAGCACGGGAAGTAATGAAACTTACTAACGCAGTTCACTTTTGAACTGAAAGGCTCAGTCGTAACCTGTTCACGATAGCTTTTGAAACCTTCAATGATAACCTGTAGAAAAGACCCAGATATTAAATAACAATGAAATTATAAAACAAAGTATTAAATAAACAAATTCTTTGCACATACTCACCTGTTTTATGTACATCCTGACATTACCAAATTATCCAACGTCTGAAAAAGAAAAAGAAAACAGAAAAATTAATTAATATCGCAAAAATTAAGTGGATAAAAAAGGACAAGAACTTAAATATATTATTTCTCATGTTCCAAAACAAGAAAGCCTATAGTAAAAATTAAAAAAAGAAAAAGCAACAAAAATTAATGTCGACATCTTCATTCTATCTTGAAGTTAATAATGAACAGATAAGCAGTTCTTGTTCAAACAGAACTTCCCAAGTAACAGCACCAGCACCTGTGCTTTAGTCAAAGTGAAGTATGAACAAGAAGAGCGTATAGAAACAATGCTTAAACTAGAGGTGTCTCGAAGAGAAACAGCTTTGAGATGCAATTCAAGCTTGCTTTATACTACGAAACGGAGTAGAAAACAAAAGAACACTATGCCTCATAGACAAATGAGCAAACGAATAAAAACGATAAAAGGAAAAAGAAATCAGAACCAAGCACGATCTCGTGCTAAGGAAATTCGAACGGCAGATGGAATACACATCTTAAGCTCAAAAACTAACCTGCAAAGCCTAACCGTACATTCGACCGAGAGAACCCAGTGGCAAGCAAATACTGAAAAAGGAAATCCTTCTGAATTTGGTAGAGGAATGAAGGACTAGAGGGAGACTTCGTGGGGTGCGCAGGTTAAGCAGAGCAGTGACGATTTGAAGTACCTAATTTGTTTTCACCTAGAATCGGAAAATGGTCTATACGATACGAAGTCTAAATGTTCCTTTGTTTTTTTCACCTTCGCTATGTGTTCGAGATCAATTAGTACATGTTATTTTCAGTCACAGTGACTGAAAAACAGGGAGAAATCATACCTGCGTTAGTTAGTATTTTACTATTTACCACCGATGCACCATAGTTATGCGGTGTAGGGTAAATTCATTCTAATCAAAGTATCAAATAAAACTTTATTTTATGTAAATACAATATGCTAATGGTTATATTTAATCTAACATTTTAAATAATTTAATATTTTAAAATATTAATACAAAATTCTTGATATGAAACCAGCCCCAACACTCGTGCACATACACATACATGTATATCTTTTGTTTTTTTTTGAGAAAGGTTAATAATTAAGAAACTTTAAACTTTTTAATGTGTTAAATATATCTTATAAATAATTTATTATCTATATCTAAGTGAAATTAGAATCATTATTTTTATGAAATTTTTGTTATGTAATAATTTATAAATTATGTGCTTTAAAGAAAGAATAAAATGTATAAATTTTTATTTTAATATCTTTTAGTTATAATTTAAAATAAAAAAAGTAGAGTACATTTTTTGTTTTTGAATTTCTTTTTCATTTAATAAAAGTATGAAATCTTGAGTTATTAATTAGTAGAATTCTATAAATCTAAAACTCTTTTAAATGATACGTAAGAAAGAGTATTATCTAAAAATTTATAAAATTAGAAGAATATTTTTACGTCTATATATATAAGTGAAATTAGAATTATTATTTTTAGGAAATTTTTTTTATGGATGTAATAATTTATAAATTATCTGCTTTAAATAAAGAATAAAAGATATATTTTTTATTTTTTATTTTTAATAGAAATTTAAAAGTTTTAAAAATGAGAACCGTATCTTTTATCCTTAAATAAAATTTTAATTAAATTACGTGACGTATTGATCTCAAAAACTAGTCAAATTTTGTTAACTCCGTCATAAGTGTAAATTTTATAAATAAACTAGAAAGGAAATAGTGTTTACACCCTTTTTGAGCAAATTACAAGGTAATTGGAATGCATTAATACACATTAATAAGTAAAATATATTAAGTGCGTAAGGGGATGTTTGGTGTTCTACCAACGTGTCCTAGATCAATCACTCCATTTTATCAAATGACCTAATTTATTCGAATTGGAAACCGTGAAACTCTTCCTAATTTCTCAACCTCTCTGGAATCTCCTGAGTAACTATTACATCTTCCTCTCTAAAGCTCTTTCCTTTCTCTTCTCTAGTGAACCTCCTCTTACGCCAAGATCCGCAACTCCACTCCCCTCCACGTTGTCACTCTCGGGGAGATTGCTGCCATTGTCTCCCTCATCATGTCATCCATCTATCTGCTTGGATTCTTTGGCATTGATTTTGTTTAGTCCTCCATTGTATGAGCCTCCAACAATGCTTTAGACCTAGATGATTGTACCGTCACTGACAGGAATGCGAGTCAAAATAAAATAACTAGATTACTACTGTAGCAGTGGTGAGTCTAGGTCGATCTCACAAGAAGTGTTCGATTAGCTTATGAAATGAAATTAATTGATTTTTAGGTAATTGGGGATTTTGGATTTAATAAGAAAATAAAATAAAATAAATATAATGAAAACAAATTAAAGAAAACATGCGAAAAATGATAAAATTGGGAAATTTGGTAAGGATCCGATTCTTTGGTTCAATTTCGATCTACACCTTAATTAAGCATAATTTATTGATTTGTTGTTCTTTTATTTCTCTTAGCAATTATTGGTCGTAGATTAACAACAAACTCTGTTAATCCCGATTTTTCCTTCAAACCTAATTAATTATGAAGCGCTCGTTGATTAATCCTAGCGATATATCAGGAAACCTAGAATAATCTCTCTAAGTTTATCTAGACAATTGCCTTATGAATTAGAAAAATAGACCAATCGAAGTAATAATCACACAAACTCGGATCATTTAACCTATGTTATGTTATCTCCAATCATTCGGAACCATTAGTTGCTACACATGAATCGAAAATACAAATTACGTATTGCATTCGATTTTAGCAATGGGTTTTCATAAAAAATGATTCAATAGAGCATTGAAATCATCATCATTCAAATACCCAGTCAATCCATATAAGATAACATATTCAATTTCTAATGAGATAAAGAAACGACAAAAACAAAGAAATACACTTAACTCAAGTCGTCAGCATCGATGTCATCTCCAAACTGGCGTTGGGAAAGCTAGCTCTTCATGGGTCTATCCCAAGAAAATGCTTCAACCCCCACACTTATTTCCCCAACCGAACCCTTTTTTTGTTGCGCATCCTCTCTTTATTAACTATTGCTCTCCACCCTCGTTGTTCTCTCATGTAAGCTTCCCTATTCTTGCAGCTCTCATCTCTTTTTTTCTCTTTCACTGTAGCTTTGATGTGATGATTTAATATGGGTGGCCACCTTCACTATTCATGCAAAAACCCCTCCCCATGTCATAGCCAAACGTCTGCGTTTCATGGATAACATTTGCATGAAATGTAGACGCTATTTGCGTTTAGTAAAACGCATGATCTGCATTTCAGGTGGCGTGGACTATGTTTTGGCTTGCTCCTGCCTATCATCTGTTGTCGTTTCTTGCTTTTATGTATGTGCTTTCTTCATTCCCATGTTATTTTGTTTTGTCCTTCAACTCCCAACTGCTACTTGCGTTTTGCTCTCATTTTATTTTAAAATTTTTCCAACAAGCACTTTTAATTCTTCTTCTTTGTATTTTGATTTTTTTCTTCTTCTTGTTTTTTAATTTTCTTCTTCTTGCTCCATGAAGACAAGTGAAAACTAATCTTCAAAAAACAACCCAAATGTAGTGCTTTTGACTCATTTTAATTTCTTTGCTTCCAAATTGTACCTAAAATGATATATGAATTAAAATGAGTATCTTAAGCATTTTTATATCATTAATCGCTAAGTGAAAATGATTAAATGTATTAACAATGAAACACATATCAACCACCGATCCTAATTATCTCCTGAAAGAAGATCATTGCCTTGTCACTTGTCCTCCTCCCATTTCTACTCCTCCTCCCCTAATTTCATCTGGGACTTCCCAAGAAGACGAGGAGATTGTCAAATCGGTTTTTTTCTGGTACCAACCAGTTGTATTCTTTGGAATCAAGCTCTACGATTGCAAACGTGCGGCTCTTAAACAGCAGGAGGCTATCCAGAGGATGGAGGTTGCTCGAGGGTCTGCCTCTCGAAGGATTTGACTACAACTCTTGTTAATCGTCTTGTTCTTGTTTTGGTTTCAGGTACAGTTAAACTTTTGATGATGTCATTTTAGCTTATGTTGTCAATACTCCAAATAAACATGGGAGGATTCTATCTGGGGTTCATCCATATTTTGTTGTTAGACTACAAGCAAAAATGTTTATTTTCTCCCCTTAACTAGACATGCTTTTAGGTTGTTTTGGATTCCGATATTATAATTGTCCTTGTTTTTTGTTTTTGTTTTTGCAATTAACAATTCCATATATTCCTCTATATACATACTTGTTATATGCCTTTAATAACTTTGTTGTTAACAATGAGTTTTTTTTTATTATTACCAAAAGGTAAAGTTCTGAAAATTGTGCGAGAATCTATTCATGTAATCGTTCTCAGATTTTCATCCGCTATTATAACTAATGGGGATATCCGTGATGAATTCATATTTAAGAAGGTATATGTACACATGTGCTTGGTAATCGATATGTTTTCAGTCTAAGATTGCTTATTTGATATACTTTGTCTCTTCAGAAGCATGGAGAGTGTGGATATGTTAGCAGATATCACAAAAAACATGCAATAAAGGTTGGGACTGTGATCCGATTTGTAGTTAAGAGGATATATTGTCTTTTTCTTGTAATTATGCTATTAACTTTGAAAATAGCACAATTCATGCTATTTTGGTTCTTTTTTCACTGATCTTCCCTATTTCACATAGTTTGCATCAAAAGGAATCTTGATTCTTTACAAGTCTTTCACCTTTAATTAACACGACGGTTTAATCATAATTACTCCCTGCTAAAAGTTTTATTTGTCATTTACACTGCGGGAAGTATCCTTGAACACGTTTTAGTAAATGTAAACTTAGATTGAATAGCACTAAAAATATGGTTCAATTTTATGGACAATCCTATTGATACAGCTATTCCTCACAGCTTGGATGAGGAAATAGTGCACATTTCTGGCTCCTTGACGCGAAGTGCCTGTTAGCTGGAAAAACATTTCGAAGATGATAAGACTAGCTGCAAGTGATAAACTTGTTCTGCATCCTAATGCTTAGATGAAGTTGCATTATATGTGAAAATTTAAAGATTAAGATGCCATTTTGTTATTAATTTCTCTTAATCGATATCTGCGGTTCTGTTAATTCTACACATTGGTACTTTTTTTTCATTTTATTCTTGTTCTTCTGAGCTGTTGTTTGTTTTCTTGATTTATTTCGTTTTCGAAGTCGAAGTTTGAGTTTTCACTTTATAACTTTTGCTTCTTATTCTCATGTTGTCTTTGCTTTTACTTCTTTGATTTTCTCAATAGAATTTTGTGTTATACTTATTGGTTGCGGGAGTTACAGGAAATTCTGTGTGAAGTTTTAATTGAATTTTCTTTTGCATAGCCTTATTTTTGATAAGATGATAACCTGTAGATTATGAAAATTAAGGAACGAGCAAATCTCATATTGGTGTATTAAAGCTAGATGGAAATTTTCTCGTAGGGAGGACGTTTAGGTTATTATCCTTTTGGTGAACCAATATTTGAGTCTGTTTTACAGAACAACATATTCGTAGAGCGTAATATTTTGGTACTATGATCAGACCAGTTATTTAGTTGCTTTATTTTTTATTTGTGATTTTTGAATTGTTATGGATCACGTGTTTTCGAAGCATATTCTATGAGTGCAAAATTTATGTACATTGATAAGCATGTTTTGAATTACTCAGGGCGGCAAAAGACGTAGTGAAATCTGTGAAGAAAAGGTTGCACTACAAGAACCCTAGAGTGCAGCCACTGATTTTGACTGTAATTTGATTACAGTTTCATTTTATGATTGTTTTCGTATTATTGGCTTGTGCCTTTTTTTGTGTAGCGATTACCAAGTTAATAATAGTGAAGCTATTGTCTATCATGCCTATGTTATTGATTGCTTACGCATGAAATCTGCCTTTTAGCTTTTCGATACAATGGTAAAAAAATATGGTGATTTTGTTCATTTTCAAATTGTTGAAAAGAATCTATTGGAGGAAATGGTCAAAATTGCAAAGAAGAAGGTAACACTTTGAAATTCACTAATCATAATTTCCTACAATATACATGCCACTACTCCTGTGTTTGTAAAACTTCTTCATTCATATTTAGAAATGAAGATAAGAAAAATATTTACCTATAGAAATACAAAGTAAGGTCCATATGGGAAAAAGCACAGTTGCTACAACCTTCATGGAATGTGCATATGAAGTGACGTTTACTTAATTCATGTCGAATTGCCCATCATTTTTTAGTTTGAAGGTCTCCATTCATTAGGGATGTTTTAGACGCAAATGTAAATATTAGACAAGAACATATACTACTAGAAAATTATGTATTTATTAGAGAATTTTGAGCACTAAAATCTGTGTCTATTATAAGAAAACATTCATATATATATATATATAAGAAATCCTATCTCCATAAGGAATATATAGGAGGAGATCTATCTAAATAAGGAAGAACTAAAAATTAGTTCCCTTTAACTTAGATTTAAATACCTAAATAGGAAAGTACATGGATTAAATTAATTAAATTAACAAATTAACTAACTAAATAACAAATCAGTAGCTGATTCTGAATCTTCTGACAAGTTCCTTCAAATTGATGTTAGTGAGTCTATAAGTATCAATTTACCAATAAAAAATTATGGCAGTCATTTTATGGATTTTGTGAAAATGTCCTCAAGCTGTAAAGTAGTGGAGATATGAGGCAAGGTAATGACTTGACAGTCATAGGCCTCTTGGATGAAATGGCAGTCAACCTCTATATGCTTTTTACGCTTATGGTAGACAAAGTTGGCAGCAATTCAAATAGCACTAATGTTGTCGACATGTAATGGAGTTGGTTGAAGTAGCAAAAAACCAAGCTTTGTGAGGAGACCACATAACCAAATGATTTTATAATAGGCATCAGACATGGCACGATATTCTGCCTCACAGGATTACTTGGATGCATAATTTTGTTTCTTGCATTTACAAGAGATAAGAGCATTTTCAAGAAACGTACACCATTCAGTAGTAGATTCCCCTGTGTTTAAGAAACCAACCCAGTCAATATCGCTAAAGGTTTGTAGTTGAAGTGAAGAGCTAGCAAGGAAAAATAGGCTACAATTAGGTATACCAAGAGTGTATCAAATGATGCGTCGAATTATAGAAAAGTGGAGATGCCAAGGAGATTGCATGAACTTGCTAACAGTGTGAACAATATAAGAGATGTCTAGTCGAGTAGTTGTTAGACAAATAAGACTACCAACCAGCTTATGATATAAAGTAGGATCTTTAAAAATCTTGCCTTTATTATATTAGTATTTCATACTAACTTCCAATGGAGTTTCAGTAAAAGCATTATTTGTGAGTCTTACTAACTTCACTAAATCCCGAATGTATTTGTGTTGAGGCCTATGATGAACTTTTAACCCTACGCTGCGTTTGGTTACTGTCTCCTGGGTGTAGAGACGGAAATTTGGAGACGGAACAGAACAAAAATGGGAGACAGTAAGGTGTTTGGTTGAGGTGGACAAAACAAGAAAAACTGTTCCCGTCTCGAGGACAGAAATGTGTTTGGTTGCAGGAGACAGAACATAAAAACAGTGTCAAAGACAAAAATGCCCCTCAGTATTATATGATTGAAAATATAGAATTAATTGATTATTTTATAATTGTATCAATATTTCTTTTAATTGTATGTGTAATTATT
>JANZXR010000171.1:4863148-4879253 GCA_027575705.1 Erythroxylum echinodendron | reverse complement strand
TGCTATGCACGTGGTCAATGCTTGGGAGAATGGTGAAGATGAAATAGTCTTGGTGGCACCAAATGCATTAAACATAGAAAGCTTTTTCTCAAGCATTGAGACGGTTCATTTCTCATTAGAGAAGTTGAATATAAACATGAGAACGGGAAAGGTTTCCAGAGTAGTTCTGTCTCAAAGAAGCTTGGAGCTTCCATGCATCAACCCTTCTTACGTTGGGAAGAAAACTCGCTACGCATATCTAGGAATCGCCGAGCAAGCCCCGAAGATGTCAGGTATTGTGAAGATTGACTTGGAAAATGGATGCGAAGTCTCGAAAAGGTTATATGAACCTGGTTGCTATGGAGGAGAGCCATGTTTCGTTCCAAAACAACCAAATAATACTAATATTGTCGAGCAGGTAATTGATTGTACAGCAGAAGATGATGGGTTTTTGCTTAACTACGTGCATGATGAGAATTCCGAGGAGTCGAGGTTTCTGGTACTAGATACCATGTCCCCGGAGCTTGAAGTTGTGGCCGTCATTAAAATGCCTAGGCGAGTACCATACGGTTTTCATGGTTTATTTGTTAGAGACGTGTAAATACGTGCAAAACTAGAAGAATAGGAAGTTAATATCAGGATAATTAGTAATTACGTGCAAAACTAGCGATTAGGACGTTACTGGATAACTAGTTAATTAGTTATTACGTACTTACACCTAAAATTTTATAAAACTAAAAAAATAGCTTTTATTTTTTATAATCTAATTTATTATCAACTAAATATATATTATTTAATTATTAATAAAAATTATAAATAATTTTATTTAATATTTGATATAATTTTGTAATTAAAATAAAATTAACTTTTATTTTTAATTTATTAATAAATTTTATCTTAAAAATAATTTATCTTTAAATTTTATTTAATTTATAATTACCATCAATAATAAAAATATAACTATATTAACATAAAAACTAAAGAAAAAAACTTAAAAATTACAATATAAAAATAAAAGTGAAACCAATTTGACTCCTTAGATTAGAACCAATATTTTGCTTTCTTATACAATAAAATATCATTAAAATAAAGTTCATTAGAAAATCTAATGAGATGAAAGGCTACTTAAAGAATTGATTTGAGCAAATGCAAATCTCTAGTTTTAACTTAGAGATGGCAATTCTACCCGAGCAAGCTCGGCCTACCCCACTCAAGGAAACTTGGCCTACCCCACTCGAAGTCAACGAGAGCGAATAAACGATGTCATATTTTGAATCTTCTTTTAATAAGTGATAAATCGAACTAGGGGCACAGGTAGGTCAGCCTGTAGGTTGGCCCGGCCCGGCCCGACTTATTACCATCCTTATTTAATTTTATTTTTGTTGGAGAGACTCCTTTTTATAGATAATAATTATTTGATGTATATAATTGATGAATTCTAAATATTTTTAATAGAATATAATTGATGACTTTGTCCCACTTGGAAAGAATATATGACCTGGAGTATGCATATAAGCTTAATGAGTTACTCCTCTTAGTACCAATTGGTTTTAGGATGGAAGCTCGTTTGGGCTTATATGTACTTAGTTTATTTAGGCCAAACTATATAAAATTTAACATGGTGTCAGAGCAGATTGCTCTTAGGTTACACGTCACTACCTCGTCACGGTAGACTACGTCACGTGTTGGGCTATAAATTAGCCCACACGTGAGGGGGGCGTGTTGAAATATAAATGGGACTTTATCCTATATGGAAAGAATATATGGTCTTGAGCATGCATATAAACATAATGAGTTACTCCTCATAGTACTAATTGATTTTAAGATGGAATCTCGGTTAGACTTATATGTGCTCAGTTTATTTAGGCCCAATCATATAAAATTTAACACATTCTGACCCAACGATCTTATCCAAGTTAACTTAAATTTTAACTTTCTGTAAACATATTCAAATTAGGTTAGATTTGACTACAAAAATTAAAATTTACTTATAAAGTTGGAATTAAGTGGAGTTGATCAATTTAAGCCTGTATGTTTCTACTTTCACTTTGAATTTGACTTTGACTTTGGATTTTCTTTTTTTAATTTAATAAGAATGGTCTATTTATTTAAATTTTTATTTTGGTTTCTCTCAATTTTTATAACTTATAAACTCATAAAAATTAGATTTGTTTTCAATTTTTTTCATGATCTAATTCGTCATCAATCAAATACATAGTATTTAGTTATTTAGTATTAATTGCTAATAAAAATTATGTTTAACATAATTTAATTATTCAATTCGTATAATTCCTTTAAATTTTAATAAAATATCTCACAAATAAATTTGGTTTTTAATAATTAAGATATATTAAAAATACATAATAATTTATAACTAGTATTTTACTTATTTGAATAAAATATTAAATAACTTTTAATAAAATTTATTAGTAAATATTATGTAAGAGATTAAAATAAAATTAGTTATTAATTAATTCATAAAAATATTTTATATATTTAATATTTAATTATTAGTAATAGTAAAAAATATAATTACATTGATTCTTATTTAAAATATTAAAAACTAGTGATGTTGAACTACTTAATTCGTGACTGTACCATATAGTCATGTTTTTGTTCTAGAATGGATTTTGATGCTATGAAAGGAGAGTTTGTATGTTGGCCCTTGCTATAATGCGTTGGTGTTCTCTGTATTGTTATCGTGCACTGCTTTCCCTAAATCTGATGCCGGCTCTCCAACGGTCGACCCTCCTATGCATTTTCAAGCTCCACCCACCACATCCAAAACTTTCAAGAGAAGTAGAACAATAGATACTCACATGGAAGAGAATCAGACGCCAGAATCGGAAGGAAAAGTTGTTCATCCTACTAACGAAACAAGTGAATCCTATTTCCTTGATGTTGGACAAAAAAAATATAATCATGACAGTCCGGGGTAAGTTTGCAAGATTATGTTTTGAACTTGACTTATCCAAACCAGAATGGAATATAATGTAATATTATTTTATCGTTTAAGAAGAAGGTTTATAATGAAACAGAATAGAATAAGATGAAAGAGAAGAGTTTCACATTATATCCTATTCTATCTTAAACAGTAAAAATGAGTTGTCTTTACAATGCAGTGTAAAATGATAAATATGTACCACCTAATATATCCTCAATAATTTTTTATAATACCAATTATACCCTCAACCCTAATAACAAGCAACAAGACAATATGTTTTATTCTATCAAGGGTAGAATAATCACTCATTATTATTATAAATACATTCCATTTCATTTCGTCAATCTTCCAAATAACATTTTACTATATTACATTATGAACATTTTCATTCCTTCCAAATAACAATTTTCTAATATTATATCCATTTATATTCCATTCTATTATAAATCATTCAATTCCATTACATTATAAATCATTCCATTTCATTCCATTTTATTAAAAATCTTACGCCCAATCAAGCATATCCTAAAGTATTCATAGGAAGAATATGCCAAAGGTTGAGGCATCCCATCCTTCTACTTAAGTTGTGGAGTGGTTAGAAACGTGAACTTAATGTGTTTGAAATGAAATCCTGTTGAGGTCGAGAAACAGTTTCAGACCAAAGCTCAACGCGTGCAGTAGGAGACTGAGAGTTAATGAATGTGCCTCCTTACCCTTGTTGTGGGTAGAGTGTATATATATGTATATTACAGTTCTGTTACAATAATGATAAGAAATTTGTTACAATGATGATAACGACAACTAATGATTCATGTATCTGTAACACCCCCTACAAGCTCAACTTGGGGCACGAACGTTGAGCTTGTCTCTGAAAGATATGAAATGGGAAAAGGTTAAGGGCTTGGTTAAAGTATCAACAAGTTGAGTTTAATGGAAATGTAATGAATCTGGAGAACGCCACTGGAAACTTTCTCCCTAACAAAGTGAAAATCTAACTCCAAATGTTTGGTGAATCCATGATAAAGAGCGTTGGTTGTGAGGTTTACTAACGTTATCACATAACAGAGTTGGAGGATTTTGTAGGGGGATTCCAAACTCCTATAGGATGTTTTGGATCCGTAGTACTTTAGTGACAGCTTGAGCAACTGCTTGGTATTCAGCCTCAGTACCACTCTGGCAAACTGTATGTTGCTTCTTAGAAAACCATGAGATCTAGACACACCATAGAAAATAACTATGCTAGAGGTGGACCACCTTGTATCCGGGCATCCTGCCTATTATACGTCTGCTTAGGCAATGAGATCATGATTAGATAACCTTGGAAGATGGAGACCATAGTCGGGTGTACCTTTTTACATAACAAGGATACGTTTTGCAACTTTAAGGTGAGTGGTTGTTGGGTTATGTAGGAGTTGGAAAATGGAATTGACTGCAAAGAACACGTCTGGATGGGTAATAGTGAGATATTGGAGTGCACCAGTAATACTACAAAATTCATAGGGATTGGAGAGAAGATTGACATCTACAGTGGATAATTTGGAGTTGGTCATCGGTGTGGTAACAGGGTGACAGTCCAACATATGTAGTCTAGCTAATAGTTGTTCCACATAATGCCCTTGGTTAAGGAAAATGCCAATGGAAGTGCGAGTGACCTGGATACCAAGAAAATAATGTAGATTGTCGAGATCTGTCATAGCAAATTGTTGCTTAAGTTGATCAATGAATGATTGTAAGAACCCATCATGAGAACTAGTGATAATGATATCATCAACATAAACAAGAACAATTAACTGTACGCTATGATGATGGTAGATGAACATTGAGCTATCCGATTTACAAGTTGAGAATCCCATCGTGATTAGGAACTAACTAAACTTTTGAAACCATGCTTGTGGAGCCTATTTCAAACCGTAGATAGCCTTCTTGAGTTTGCACACATGATTGGAAAATTGCGAGTGACGAAATCCTAGGGGCTATAGGATATGTACATCTTCTGTTAATACCCCATTTAGAAACTCGTTTTTGACATCTAATTGTTTAATGGGCCAATTGTTGGTGAAGGCATGTGTGAGAAGAAGTCGATTTATGTTGACGGTGGATATAGTGAAATCAGCTTCTAAATTATGCAACCTTAATTATTAAGTAATTGAATGATGGACTTTAACCCTAAGTAAAATAGTTTTGGGATGAGATATAATGGATTATTTAATTCATAATTGATTTAGTTTTATGCATAAAATAAATAATCCATTATTGATGTGATGCTATTAAAATGACATAAAGGTTGAACTGAACATTTGAGATTATTAATTATAACGCTAAGAGGTCACCCAAAGATGGACCATTGCTTATTGTATATCCAAAGATAACATACAAGTTGACTAGAATATGCTTGATTGTCTATTATAATGAACTATATTTGCGTCATGATAGGTTACATATATGTATTTAAATTTTACCCAAAGGAGAATTTAAATGCATAATCAAAGTTTATTATTAATTTGAATCCATTTAGGTCTACTCAAAGCATTAATGCGTGAGCTATATGTTGTATTTGTAGCATCTTCAAATTTGTTCACTTTAGGAAATGGTTTGATCAAGTTCAATGGTTTGAATTATGCGGATTGGTATGAACAAATCTAGTTCCAACTAGGTGTAATGGATTTGGACTTAGCCATAGTTTCAGACGTAAGGCCTGTAGCCATAACTGAGACTAGTTTGGAAGCTGACAAGTCTTGTTATGAGGCTTGCGAATGGTCTAACAGGGTGAGTTTGAATTTGATACGAATGACAATCACTATTAAACGTGAAGCCATCAATGCCTAATACGGATAATGCAAAGGAGTTTATGTTAAAGTTTAAGAAATACTCCCAATATGATACAGCTGACAAGTCCATAGTAGGGACTTTGATGAGTGAGCTAATGACCAAAAAGTTTGACTGGTCACAGCACATTTATGACCATGTAACTCATATGTCAAACCTAGCTGCAAAGTTGAAATCTATGGGTATGGATGTGAGTGAGTCCTTACTGGTACAATTTATTATCAACTCACTTCCTCTTAAGTTTGGCCAATTCCAGGTGAATTATAATACCATTAAAGGAAAATGGAACCTTCAAGAAATTAAGGCCATGTTAGTTCAGGAGGAAGGGAGATTGAAGAAAATGAAGGAGCACTCCGTTCATCTCACGTTTCATCCAGGAGCTAGTAGCAGTAAGCACAAACCAGGAAAGAAAGGAAAAGATAAGGACAAAACTCTCAGCAAAGTTAATGAAGGCCGAATCTATAAAGATAAGAGGTGCCACTTCTGTAAGAAGCCTGGCCACTTCAAGAAGGATTGTCCTAAAAGAAAGGCTTGGTTTTAAAAGAAAGGTACATACTATGTCTCAGTATGTTTTGAATCAAATCTTATTGAAGTGCCTAATAATACCTGGTAGTTAGATTCTGGTGCAACTACTCATGTGTTACATGTTCAACAGGGATTCCTTTCAATCCAACCCATAAACGCAACTGAAAAGTTCTTATATATGGGGAATATAATGAAGGCACGAATAAAGGGCATTGGGACGTACAAATTGATCTTGGACGATAGGTGTTATCTGGATCTAGAAAAGTGTCTTTATGTTCCTGAATGTGCTAGAAATTTAGCTTCTATTGTAAAGTTAGATGTTGTAGGATTTCAATTTAATATTAGAAATGGTATTTTTTCATTGTATAAACATAAGTACTATTATAGTTCTGGTAATTTAATTGATTGTTTATATCGTTTCAATCTTGACTTTGATTTTGCTGCATCTCTGTTTCATGTTAACCATATTATAGGAAGTAAAAGTAGTGCACAAAATGAATGTTCTGCTTTTTGGTGGCATAAAAGATTACCAAACCAAACATATATCAAAGCATCCAATCACAAGGAGTAACAAATTACTGGAATTAATACACACCGACATCTTTGGTCCTTTTAATGTTCCTTCTTGGGGCGGCGAAAAATATTTCATTACCTTTATTGATGACTTTTCATGATATGGTTATATTTATCTACTGCATGAAAAATCTCAGTCTGTGGACATCCTAGAGGTGTTTGTTAATGAGGTAGAAAGACAGTTAGATAGAAAAGTAAAGATAATGAGGTCCGATAAAAGTGGTAAATATTATGAAAAATTTGGTGAAAGTGGACAATGTCCAGGTCCATTTGCAAAGTTTCTTGCAAGTCGAGGCATATGTATGCAATACACAATGCCTAGTACACCGCAACAAAATGGTGTAACCAAGAGGCGGAATCGTACTTTTATAGATATGGTTAGGAGTATGTTAAGTTATAGTACTGTACCGTTATCATTATGGATGCGTGCATTAAAGACCATTGCGTATCTACTTAATAGGATTCCTAGCAAAGCAGTTCCTAAGACACCTTATGAACTATGGATAGGAAGGAAACCTAGTTTACGACACCTTCACATTTGGGGTTGTCCGACAGAAGTAAGGTTATATAATCCACATGAAAAGAAGTTTGATGCGAGATCTATTAGTAATTTTTTCATCGGCTATCCTGAAAAATCAAAGGGGTACAAATTTTACTGTCCTAACCATAGTACGAGAATAGTCGAGTCTGGTAATGCTCGATTTATTGAAAATGGTCAAATTAGTGGAAGTGGAGAACCACGAAAAGTGGATATTCACGAGAATCGTGTAGAAACTACTCCAAGTCAAGTATAAACTACTACATCAGATGTGATCCCACCGGTTATTATTCCTCTTGTTACATCTCAAATACCCAACATACCAGAACAACAAATTAATGTTTCAATTCCACAAATTAAACATATTAATGAAGAACCAGCTAATGATGTTCAAGTTACAACTGATCAAGTGATGATATAATAAGTAGCATTATCAAGGTCTGTAAGGCAGAGAAGACCAGCTATTTTAAGTGACTATGAAGTTTGCTCACTTGAACATGAATGTAACTTGAGCATTAATAAGGATCTAATCTCTTTCAAACAAGCCATGGAATGTAACAATTCTTAAAATGGTTCAATGCTATGAAAGAGGAGTTGAAATCAATGGATGACAACAAAGTCTGGGAATTACTTAAGTTGCCGGAAGATGCAAAGCAAGTGGGTTGTAAATGGGTCTTTAAGCCCAAACGTGACTTACAAGGCAATATTGAAAGGTATAAAGCCAGACTCATTGCAAAGGTTATACTTAAAAGGATGGCATTGACTATAAAGAAACATTCTCTCCAGTTTCAAAGAAGGACTCATTAAGAATTGTTATAGCCCTAGTAGCTCATTATGATTTAGAGCTTTACTAAATGGACGTAAAGATTGCCTTTTTAAATGGTGACTTGGAAGAAAAAGTGTACATGGATCAACTAGAAGGTTTTAAAACCATAGGAAAGGACAAGTTAGTGTATAAATTAAAGAAGTCAATATATGGACTAAAACAGGCTTCCCGACAATGGTATCTTAAGTTTAACGACACAATTATGTCTTACGGTTTTGTAGAGAACACTGTTGATCAGTGTATCTATATGAAGATCAATGGGAGCAAGTTCATTATATTAGTTCTATATGTTGACGATATCCTTCTTGCTGCGAATAATATGGTTTTGTTACATGGTGTTAAGATTTTTCTTTTTAATAATTTTGAAATGAAAGATATGAGTAAGGCATCCTATGTGATCGGAATAAAACTATTCCGTGATAAATCACAAGGATTGTTAGGATTGTCTTAGAAAGGTTATATCGAGAAAATATTAGAAAGATTTAAAATGAAAAAGTGCTCCGCAAGGATAGTTCCGATTCAAAAAGGGGACAAATTTAGTCAAATGCAATGTCCACAAAACGATTTGGAATGTTCAAACATGTACTCGGCCAAATATCAGTTTTACTATTAGAATATTCGACCGATATCAAAGCAATCTTGGAATAGACCACTGGAAAGTCGCAAAGAAAGTCCTTAGATATTTACAAGGCACTAAGGACTATATGCTCATATGTAGAAAATCAACCCATCTTGAAGTGATAGGTTACTTAGATTCAGACTATGTTGGCTATGTAGACTCACGAAAATCTACAGTCGACTATATGTTCCTATTAGCTGGAGGAGAAATTTTTTGAAAAAGTGGAAAGAAGTCCGTCATTGCTACTTCCACTATGGAGGCTGAACTTGTGGCGTGCTTTGAGGCTATGATTCATGGATTGTGGTTGCGAAACTTTATCTTAGGTCTTGGTCTTGTCAACAGTATTGCTAGATCGTTAAGAATTTATTGTGATAAATCTGCAGCCATTTTCTTCTCTAAGAATGACAAGTATTCAAAAGGTGAGAAACACAGAGATTTGAAGTACTTGTCTGTGAAAGAAGAAGTGCAAAAACATAAAGTGTCAATTGAGTATATTGGTACAACTCTAATGATAGCAGATCCGTTAACTAAAGGCTTACCGCCTAATACACTTTTTAGCCATGTTGAACAGATGGACATTATAGATAAGTCTTTGTTAGAATAGAGTTCTGACATGTATATATACATATAATTGTCTTGCTTGAATTGTTATGACACTTGTGAATTCAATTACAGTCGTATTTGTTTTTGCTCACTTACTTGTTATTCATATTATGTTGTATACAATAATTGTTTCTGTGAGATAACAAATTACATAATTACCCACTTTAAAGTTATATGAGTTGAGTTGATTCTGTGATACATGGAAGGAATCATGTTGTATACATGTAACCGCCATAATCCCATCATCTTAATTCAATTAAGGACGACTTAATCAATTCAATGCATTGTGTACACTGAAAGTTTTATTGTTGAATCACCAAGTCGTAACATGGCCAAGTTGGAGATTGTTAGATTAATTTAAATAATTAATGTGGCCCATATTACTTGAATGGATTCTAATATAAAGGTAGGCCCAAAATAATGGTTATTGGGCTTGTTAAGGTAATTAGACTCCTTAGGGTTAATTAACAATTAACCCTTCCCTCTCCCTTCAATATAGGTTACTTCAATAGAAGTTACGAAAGAAATATATTGATAGAATAGAAGTTCTTGCACCATTGAGAGAACAGAAAAAAGTACGAAGGTGAGAGTGGATAAACTGTAATCAATAACGTTATGTTATAATGGATTCAGGTTTGTTTGTCTTTGTTCATCGATCCATAAAAGTGCTTACAAAATGATCTTTAAGGTGATGGTAAAATGAGTGAGAGTGAGCGATGAGTGAGAGTGAGCCTTGAACCAAGGGCATTTTGGCCTTTTACCCCCTCCCTCCTGACATCCTGCCTAAAAAACCTTCCTTTTTTACTCCTAACGTCTGAATTTTATCTTTCTCAGAAAAGGCTACTTGCCTTTTCTGGGTTTCTTTCCGTCCTATGTCTACTAATAGCCACCCTGCCAGTGTGGAATTTCCACCCTTGACTGACCAACCTTCACCCCCGTCTACCACCCCACCTCCCCAAACTACCTCCATTCCTCCTTCCCCGGCTGTCCCCCCTGCTGCATCAGCCCAAGCTACTTTGAGAGGAAGCTGGAAACAAGTAGTTGGTGACCATACTTGTACACACCTCTCTTACCACCCTTCCAAGGAGGTTGAAGGTAAGCTTGTTGTCTGCCTCGAACTCGAAATTCTTGAAGAAGGCACCAGAAGTTAGGAAGCTACCATTGTGGGCTTATTCTTTTAACGGAAACCTCCCTTCCCCCTCCTTCACTGATGGGCATAGTGACAATGGAAAGGCAAGGCGTTGTGTGACATTCTCCTATCTGAAGATAACTTGCTGTTGTTTAAATTCTCCACCACATTTGAAGCCCTTAAAGTCCTTGAGGAGGGTCCCTGGCACTATAGGAACCAACCCATTTTCTTGTAATAATGGAAACTGTACCTTAACTTGGAAAAAATCAAGGTACAAAGCATGTCGTTATAGATCAACTTTCACAATGTGCCACTTGAGTATTCGACCACTCAGGGTCTTATCTCCCTTGCAAACTTCATTTGGAAAATGGTATGTTTCGATGAAAATATTGCCATGAAGAAACGTATTGGGTATGCACATATTTGTGTTAATGTGGAACTATCCAAATAGTTACCTAATATCATTCCTATTATGCAATTAGCTGAGGACCATCATATGTGTGAGGATTATGTTGAAATCTCATACCATTGGAAGCCTCCCACCCCTGCGTATGGTAAGACCTGGAAGGCAACGGGGAAGATTTTTAAAATGGGTTGCTTTCATGAACTAAAGAATATGGAGGAGACTGAACTTGGGGTTGATAATCCCTTGGTGGTGGAGCGCCTGTCATAGAAGGAGGGACAAATCAGTAAACACGAGGGCTCACCTTCGACTCCTACTGTACGGGAGTTGGACCACCCGATGCCATGGAACATTGCACTCCCATTCCTCGGACTGATCCAAGCTGCCCTTTGACTTCTTTTGCTAGAGACACTACCACTGAATCGTCTTCCAACCTAACTCCATTACCTGTAGAGACACGAGGCTCTTTAGTTCCACTAAGTCAGGAAGAGCAGGAACCTCCTCCCATAGCCCCTATAAAGAATTTGGCACCCATTAGCATATCTTCAACCACCCTTGATCAGTTCGTAACAGTGGAGAGACGACGTTCCCAACAGAGCAAGAAAAAAATTCCCGCTTCACTAACTGATGTCCATCATTTTATGGAATGTAAGAGGGTTGAATTGCCCAATAAAGCATACTACTTTATGGGATTTTTTCATAAGGGAAAAGCCTCTTTTGTTAGGTCTTTTGGAAACAAAAATAAAAGATGATAAGGTGGATAACTTACAGATGCTTGCTCCTTAATGGAACTTCATTTCAAACCACTCTCAGCATATTTTGGGTAGAATCATAGTTTGTTACAATGTTGATGCTATCAGGGTGGATACTCTTCATATCACCGATCAGGTACTTCATCTTCGTGTTCACTTCCTCAGCAAAATCTTGATACCGTTATGTTAATTGTCTATGCTAGTAATTTCGGGTTCTAGGGATGCTCATTATAGAATGACATGATATCTTTCTGTGCTAGTATAAGCTCTCCTTAGTTAATCTGTGACAATTTGAATTCCATGCTCTATAGTTCCGAAGCTCAATGAAGCCGTAGTCTTAAGAATCACTCACCTGACCACAAGGATTGTGTTGATCTCCTAGGAGTCTCTAACCTAAAACAAACAGGATTCATCTTTACTTGGACCCACAAGTAAAGTAGTCGGTGGTTCATCCAAAAAAAGCTTGATAGGGCGCTTGTTAATGTGGAGTGGCTGGCCCAATTTCTAGACAGTTATGCTAACTTTTAGGAGCCTCTTCTTTTAGATCATACTCCCATTGTCCTCACAAACCTGTTCCAGTACAGAACCATGTCCCATCCCTTTCGCTTCAACAATTTTTTGACAAAGGATCCTAGATTCTTGGAGGTCTGTCGACTTGGAGCTCAAGTCTCTATTAGTGGCACCATGCAATATTAGTGTGTCAGAAAGCTTAAAGGTATCAAACATGAACTCAAGATTCTGAACTCTTCCAGATATTCAAATATAGCAGCAGCTGTTAGCACAACCAGATAAGAGCTTGTCAACAAACAACATGTTCTTGACGCATCCCCACATGACTCTCGCAATCAGGACAATGAAAATCAAGTTTTGTTACGGTACTTGAACGCTGTCCATAATCACACATCCTTACTCAAATAGCAGGAGAGGATCCAATGGCTTCAAGAGGGCGAAAAATGCTCTAAATTCTTCTTTAACATTGTGCTGGCCAGGAGAAACCAGAATCGTATACACTAGATAACTAAGGGAGATGGAATTCAGATCCATGATCACAATGACATCCAAAATAAAGTCGTCCACTACTTTTCCAACTTACTTGGGCATGATAGTTCAATACAGGTCTCTCTGTTGCAACTCTCTGGTATTTTTACCAAACGGATATCTCTTGATGAGGCAGCCCCCTTTACTCGACCTATTGATACCCGAGAGATTGACGATACTATTTTTGCCATGGATGGCTTGAAAGCTCTAGGGCTGGATGGGCTGAATGCCCATTTTTTATCAGAAATCGTGGGAGGTTACTAGAACCTTTGTCGAGCAGTCCGGTCGTCTTCTCAAGGAGATTAACAAATCCTTTTTATGTCTGATTCCTAAATGCTCTAACTTATTGACTTTTAGTGATTTCAGGACCATTGCTTGTTCAAATTTCCTATACAAGATCATCTATAAAATTATGGCATGAAGACTGAAACGAGTTCTTCCCACCCTCATTAGTGGTACTCAAAGTGCCTTTATGAGTAACCGACAAATTGGCGACAACATCCTCATCATCCAAGAACTACTAAAAGGTTACACAAGACACCATTCAAAGCCAAATTGCATAATAAAGGTTGATTTTCGTAAGGCTTTTGACAGTGTAAGCTGGAATTTTATCTGGGCGGTACTGGAAGCTCATGGCTTCCTTAGCATCTTTATAAATTAGCTTAAGGACACTACGGTAAGCTTCTCAGTTCTCATTAATGACAGTCCCTTCGCCTCTTTCACATCTGCAAAGGGATTAAGACAAGGCAACCTACTCTCACCCTACTTATTTATACTGTGCATGGAAATTTTGAGCTTTATCTTCAATAAAGAAGTAGCTTCCAATGCCAATTTCAGCTTTCACTCACACTCCAAAAGGTTAGATTAACACATCTTTCCTTTGCTAATGGCCTCCTCCTTTTTTGTAGTACAAAGCTTAACTCAATTAGCACACTTATAAGAGCATTGGAGAGGTTCTCTACTATGTTTGTTTTAGTCATTAATTTTTGTAAGAGCCAGTTTATTCTCTCTCATGGTGCTCTTCATTTAGAAGAGCCTATTATAGTGGCTACAGTTATAACTCGGCAGTCCCCTCCATTGCTTTATCTAGGATTACCTATTTTTACCAAGTGGTTACGAAACTCTGAATGTCTACCCCTTATTGAAAAAATCCAGAAACGAATCCATCATTGGATTAACAAATTCCTCACATATGTGGGGAAACTCCAACTACTTAAGACAATATCCTCAACTCTTTACACATATATTGGAATTCTTATGTTTTTCTGTCCCAAGGTGTTATTAAAAAGGTGGAGCGTCTCTTCAGGAATTTTTTGTGGAACCACTATAATGGCATTAGAGGTAACACCAAAGTTAGATGGTCGTATATTTGTGCTCCTAAATCTAAAGGTGGCTTAGGCATTACCTCCCTAAAGCTCACCAACCAAGCACTTATTCTTAAGAGATTATGGTGGATCCTAAAAGATAAACAATCGATATGGATTCGTTGGATCCACTCTTATTTTCTTAAAGGATGAAGCATATGGGAGATAAGTACCTGTCCCTCGCACTCCTTCTTTTTGAATCAATTGATCCTCCTCAAGAACTTGGTTCAACCGGATGTGGTAAGTAGAAATGGAAATGGGAATAGAACTTCTTTCTGGTTAGATAATTGGTCCAGTCATGGAACCATGATGCAGTTACAATGATCTAATCCACACATGTTATTTGTCTCCACCTCCACTAAAATGAGCTTTTTTATTATAGGGGTTTCTTAGGACTTCCCGGAATACCTCCACCACCTGCAGCCTCAGTATCCTCCTTCACACCACCCCTATGTATTTATTTGGAAGGATCAGCCTACCCACTAGCTGAGAAGCAAGCGCATAGTGGAATTTCTTCGAGTGAGCTTACCTCGAATTGCATGGAGTCACAATATGTGGCACCGCCACCTCCCTCCGAAGGTCTTTTTCCTCCTTTGGTTGACCATGAAGAACAAAGTTAATACAACGGATTGCCTTAACTCACTACAAGAAAATCACGTAATAGCGTCGGAATATTTCTGACGGAAATCATTCTGTCGCTACTTTCTAACGGAAGGTAAATATTCCATCAGAAAATACGGTGATTTAGCGATGGAAAATACATCCGTCGGCAATACTGTAGGGAAAACTTTCGCTCAAAATCTCCGACGGCATATAGCGACACCAAAACTCAAGGTGTCGGGAAAAAAATGCGGGAACCGTTCCCACAATTTAATTGCTTCGCCGCTTTACCGACGGTTAACTTACCGTCGATACAAAGCTTTCATTTACTGACAGAAGTTTATTCCGTCGCAATATCTGGTAGCTTATTTACCGACGGATAGCTCCTTCCGTCAGCAAATTGTTAACAAACGTCGTAGTTTCGATGAAGACGAGACGATAAGCGTTAATCACCGACGGAATAAAGTTTCCATCAGTAACTGTCGACATCTTCGTCCACGATTCGTTGAGATAACCCCAGTATACCGACGGAATGTTTTGTGTCTGTCGGTAACTGTTTCCAGGGAAACCTAGATTACCGACGGAATTATTATTCCGCCGATATTTGAGTTTCCACTGGGTTAAATTGCCGCTCTTTTACCAACGGAATATTGTGTGTCCGTCGGTAACTGTCGGCAGGGAAACCTAGATTACCGGCGGAATTATTGTTCCGTCAGTATTTGAGTTTCTACCGTATTAAATTGCCGTTCTTTTACCGACGAAATGGGCTTGTCCGTCGGTAATTATCGGCGGTTGCGTCGACTGAATGTGACTATAAGTCGGGCGCCGACTCCCTCCCTTCCCCTCATTCCTTCATTTCTCTTCTCTCCTCACAACCCATTCAGTCCAGAGTTTTCCGACTCCTTCTCTTATATTTTTTGATCTTTTTTGATCATTGTCTTACTCATCGTGCGTTGTTTGAGGTAAACTCTCTTATAAGTGTATTATTTCTACAAAAAAAAAGCATGTTTTTAGTGTTAAACGTAAATGTTTGGTTATATTGAGATTATACATATTGCGTATGAAGTGTTTGATAAAATACCTTTTATGATATTTGAAATGTTTTTTGTAATTTTTGTCTTAATTTGAAAATTTGAATATATAATTTTGATAAAATGTTTAATGTGAAGTTTTAATTTATCAAATTTAACATTTAAATGTGATTTTATTGTATATATGAATATTGTCTTTAATTATTAATAATTATTATTAATTATTATTAATAATAAGTATTAATATAATTAGTATTATTATTAGTAAGTATTAATTATGAATAATAAGTATTAGTATAATTAATTTGATTGATCTTATGAAATTGATTAATATTATTAATTTAATATTAATTAT
>JANZXR010000171.1:4826376-4844859 GCA_027575705.1 Erythroxylum echinodendron | reverse complement strand
GCAAGATGCGATCCTATGGAATAATTCTAGGAAAGCAAATTAAATTTAATTCAAAAGAGAATTGAGAACAGAGGAAGATCATTTATTTTAGATCATTGACTCGCATGAAAAACATTCATAGATGGCCATCGTCTCTTTAATAGAGAACTTGAATACAATCATGACACAAAATAAAATAAATGAGATCAAAGGAAAGTACAAATACGAGATATGACTTAGAGTATAGCATACATTGTTTACTCAAGGACTCATAAGTCCCAGGATCAATTTGTTAAATAGAGATGTCATATACTCCTAATAAATATATGGCACTGTGTTTTTGTCGTATGCTGGTCACACCTGTTGTTGAACAAGTATAAGCATTGCAGAGTTTTGTTAAACCCATCATATGTGAGTGGGAGATGATGACTTATATGCACCCATGAGGGGTTTAATGGTCATTGTTCTTTTAATAACTACCAAAAGTAGTTAAGTTTTTTTTATGTAAAAACTAAAGAGCGAAAATGAATACTGCTCTGCGTGTGATGTTTTTCCTTCTACGTGGTTGTTCATACGAAGAACAATATCAAAAACAGAAAAACAAAGATTTACTGAAAAGTGGTTCTCTAACCGGTGGAAATAAACAATAGTCCAAGTATGTGATTATTTGTTATATATGCATATAAAATGATCCTAATTAATACGATCTAAGTGATTATGTTCTTGCTTAGTTATTTCTAACAAATTGGTTGAAGAAAAAATAAGAGTGATGTTAGTTGGATGAATGTCAGGAAGTATTCGAGATACTTAAAGTCCATATCTCAACTGAATGTTTTAAAAAATCAAATCGGAAGTTAAACTAGTAAAATAAGAGATTTAAGGTTTAAAAAGTTCAATCGGCATTAGACCATTATAAAATTAGGTAGAGATTAAATAAATTAAAGAATTTAAAATATAATCGAAGATAACTATCTTTATCTAAAAAATTAAATTTTAATTTTAAAAAATTACAAAATAAAAATTGATTAGTTTATTTTAATTTATAAAAATTGATCAATTAATTAATAATTGATGGATAATTAAAAAAATAAAAATAAAAATAAAAAATTAGCCAATTTCAAATTTTTTTATTAAATAGATCGGTTCACCTTTTAAAACTCCATTTATTATATAGAATGTTCTGGATCAATGGTAGAAATGCGTGATAAGATAGCTACAAGTTTGAAGTTTCGTTCATTTCTTTTTCTTTTTTTTTTTTGAAGTAGGAACTTTTATTTTTATAACCTCTATTTTTTATTATTATCTTTTTGTTGAAGGAATAGAGTACACTCATGCTCCAGAACATTGGTTAAACTATATATAAATCATTTTTGTGTTTTCGTTTTCGCACTAAATTTATTATTATACATCAAATATTAATTTGCATCTCTATTTGTAATTTAGTTTTTTTTTTCACATCTCTTTACTACTATGCATATCTTTTTTTAAATTTATAATACGAAGTCATTAAGTTCAGATTATAGAAAATAAATAAAATTATTTATATTTTTATTAATAATTAATTTAAATATATAAATAAATTAAATTATAAATAATAATTATTGAAATTTAATATAAAATAATTAAATAACATATATTTAGTTAATAATAAATAAACAGAAACAAGAAAACAAAAACTATATTTTATAGTTTTGTAATTTTTAAAAGTTAGAAGAAATAAAAATAAAAATTCAAACAAATCAAATTTTAAGTAAATTTAAAAATTAAAAAAATAAAAACAGCTGAGCTGTCGTTACAAAGGAGGGAAAGCATGTCTTTTCTTCGTGAGGTATAAGGCAATAACTTAATAGGTTGTGGATTTCCAACCAATGAGTTATGAGTTTATAAGCTTTAATCGTTGCCATCTTCTTGTGTTCATGGAGGACAGCCCTAGGTAAACCAAGGTCCTGAAATAGGCTTAGTTGCATGAGTATTATGCTGTGCAGCTGCAGTAGTTGGTGTTTCTTAAAGTGCTGGCTCAAGTTTATGGTCAAGTAGAGTCGGCCAGTTCGCAATAGACTTTGGAGCTATTGCCGGATACTGTAGATGCTTGGCTATAAAGGGCATTGTAGATTCCGCAACTCGATCGAGATCGTCATCGCTTTCGTAGCTACCCAACGACTTTATCTTTCTCGCTTTGCAAGCTTGGTTCAAGCTACGTCACAGGTTTTCGCAGCTTGACCAGAAGAAGATTTTACCTTTATCAACTGAAGATGGTAGACTATAACAAACGTTTCCCTGTGAAGTGGAGATCAGTTGATAGATCGGTCGCTCGCGCGTTCGATAAAGGTCTTATTTGGCAATCAGCTCATTGCATTTAGTTATTAGTTAATTCTATCAGTTATTAACTGATAGTTGATTATATTAGTTGATTTGACCAGCTAATTGTATTAGCTATTAGTTAGAGATGTTTAATAAAATTAGTTGTTTAGTATTAATTGTTTATGTGTAAAATGAAATATGAATACATGACTTCAAAAAATTATAAGAATATGAATATTATCATAAAATTTGTGAAATTAGGACTATATTAATTAAAAATATAATTACTCTATTTTCAATGTAGTATAATCTAAACTTTAATATCTAATACATCTACAATATTTTGTCAAGATAAATACTCAAATGCATACTATTTTCTTTCTTTTTAAAAGAATAACATAATTGAATATATATAAAATAACTATTAGTATATATTGTAATTTATATTCATCTTGAATTTTTTTGATAGATAAATCAATTATTTATTATAATTTTAAAATTTAACAAAATTTTTATTAGAACAAAGCTCCTACGCCAAGAAATCTGTCATAAAAAAAATAAAGAATGCTTGATTTCTCAGTGTTTCGATGTGCAGACATTCTTTCACATAGCAGCATTAAATGGCCTTGTAAAAGCATTCTTCGTGAACAAATTGTTTCAAACCAAAAAACAGATGGTAAATGGGTAAAGAGAAGGGGCAAAATCGATTTCAACATAAAATATTTAAGTTGAAACGTTAAAATGTTCATGTTGGTTAGCTTCTTCAAATTCAATCGGTTAGGTTGAATCAACCAACCAAACCAGTTGATAATCAAACAACTTAAATTGCTTTTTTATAAAGTCAACCAACTAATTTGAGTCAATCAGCTATTTTTTAGCTGATCAGTTATAACGAGTCCTAAGTCTAGGTTTTTTCATTTTTTGAAAAATAGAATTGCAATTATTTTAATAAACATGTATGCTATTGACTTCCACTTAAATATTCATAAATTACTCATGTACCACTGCCAATATTATATTTGTTTTTTAATGAAAATTGTTGTGATTGGTCATAAAATAAGCAATAAATTCGAACAACTTATGTAATTTATGAAATTGAAATAATTCTCTTATTATTTATATAAATTTGAAAATTGTCATAGTTCCAATTATTGATTATACACTATATTTAATCAATTGATTGTGTTTTTGCGTAAAATTAATGAAACTTGTGTTTATTTTATACATGTTTATTTAATTAACTAATGTACAAGATAAGGTTCATGAGAAAAATATACATTATAAATAAAGTTATGATTAAATTATAATCATGATATTCGTATTATATTTATATTTTATCAGTAATTTGTTTTTGGTCATTATTCTATTGAGAATAGACATTTATAGCATAAAAGAACTATTATACTTTATGTTTTTTTCCTTATGAAAAAATATTTTATCTCGTAAATTAAAGTATAAAAATGTTTAAACAAGCATATAGGTACTTGTAGAAGAACAAATACATTGAATTAACCTGATAAAAAAAATTTATTTGAATCATTACTTTTGTATCTCTGTAAATTTTCATTGAGATTATTGTATACATAATTATTTGACTTGAGATCTTTAAAATATCTCATTTATAATTACTATATTTTGATACTACTTATGAATTGTTTTTATTAAAGATAGCTCAATCAGTAGTCATTACATAGTATAAGCAATATGGAGGTAGATGAGTGGTTAATGTAAGATTCATCACCCTAAGATGATTAAGGAGAATGTTTCATTATTCTTGAATAGTATTGATTCAAAAAATTCATGGTCAAGATGAAATGACACTTTAAAAATAATTTTAAATGTTATTATTAATTGCTAATGGTGGAGAACTATTATGATTGAATCTAAATGACGTAGAAATTAATTTTATATTTTACAACTAATTAAAATATTATGTGATGAAATGATTGAGTTATACCTAAAAATCATATATAGTACAACAACTTATCTTTGAAAGTTTCAATTAAATTAATTAGTAAAATTTCATGTTAGATTTAAAATGATAAGACTTTAAAATAGTTAAAGTTAACAACTGTGAGATTTGATGTTTAGTTGAAGCATATATTATACAATAAGTTTATAACTAAAACAAATAATAGAAGATTATAAAATATCCATAAGGGTGAGTATAATTTTATTTATCTCATTAAACATAATCTTTGTTTTAATAAACATTTACGTGAGAATAGTTCTCAAGATAAGTAGTGAGAGGAAGTTGATGTTTGAAAAATGTTCAAATCTCATGACAATATATTCAATTAGAACTACTGCCTTTGTTTATATATTTTATGTATAATTGAAAGGTTATAAGATATTGAAAACATAAATTTTATAATGATTATTATCATACTTATAAGAAGGTTAATGGGAGAATATTTATTCTTTTCAACGGGAGTATGTAATGACTTAATGCTTGGTAAGAATAATATTTCACATTTTCGTTTTTTGAAGATATGGTAGTTTAAGAGTAACTTTTATTGGATATAAAAAGATAACAACTTAATTCTAAAAATTAGATTTATTCAGATAGATATAGAAATTGATTGCCTTTCTAGTCCAAATATATAGATAATGTATTAAAAGTGATTAATATTTGAGATATCTAATACTTTTGAAGTATTAAGATATTCGTTATTGTATTATGAGTTAATATTTGAGCTCAAAGTTATATAAATATTAACTTTAGAAGTAAATCCTAGTTAAGATATACTTTTTTACTTAAATCTATATCTATATTTGAAGACTATATTACCGTTGAGACAGTGGTTTACTAGAAAATTTTACAAGATTTTATATAGTAAGCAATTTCTTAAATCTTACAGCATGTATCTCAATTATTATCATAATAAAAAGAAATTGCTAGTTGATGAGATCTTAACTCTTTTTACAATGTATAAATAGAATTGAGATCCGTGAACCTTAACATGTGTTTTCGTTAGCAAAGTTGATATCAGAGCCTAAACCACAAAAACCAATTGTATTGGTCAAACCATGGAGATCCTAGAGGAACAATTTCAACCAGAATCATTAGAAGAAGTTGAACAAACAATACAGTCACAATTAACTAATATTACTCAATTAGTACAAAAATTAACATTACAACAATCAAAAGACCATTTTGAAAATGCAAATCAAATCACTAATAAAGATGAAGTTATATATGGTTATGAATCAGATGAAGATATATAAGCTGAAGAAGATCAACCTGAAAGTAGTAAAATTAGACAACCAATAAAAAGAGAACATATCAGTGGTGATAAACATAAATGAAAGAAGGTTATTGTCCCTCTCGTTTTGATTGATTACATAGGTTAATATACAAAAGATGCTAGCTTAATCCTAGGCTATAAGTACGGCAGCAAATAATCAATTTTACATAAGTAAGGATTCTTGCTATATTTACATATATTCTAAGACACCCCCGCAGTCGAAGCAGGAGGACGTCGTATGTTGAGACTGTCCCGAAAGTCTTCAAAGAGAACCAAGGGAAGACCTTTTGTAAAGATATCGGCAATTTGATAGCGAGACGGGACATGTAAGACACGGACTCGTCCACGTGCAACCTTTTCCCGGACAAAGTGAATATCCATCTCGATATGTTTAGTATGTTGATGTTGAACAGGATTCTCGGAGAGATGGATGGCACTAACATTATCACAATAGACTAAGGTAGCCTTCTGGATAGGACAGTGAAGCTCTAGAAGAAGGTTTCGTAACCAACAAGACTCAGAAACCACATTGGCGACCCTTCGATATTCAACCGCTGCACTAGATCGAGATAAAGTAGCTTGCCGTTTCGAGGACCAAGAGATCAAATTATCACCAAGAAATACACAATAACCAGAAGTCGAGCATATGGTATCTGGACAACCACCCCAGTCGGCATCGGTGTAAGAAAGGAGAGTGGTCGTCGTAGATGGATATAAATGCAAGCCATGATCTAGAGTGCCCTTAATATAGCGCACAATGCGCTTGAGAGAATGCATGTGGTCCTCCATCGGGTTATGCATGAAAAGACAAATCTGTTGTACAGCATAAGAGATGTCGGGTCTCGTGAAAGTGAGATATTGCAGTGCTCCTGCAAGACTACGATAATGTGATGGATTATCATATGGAGTGCTAGAAGTAGCACTCAGCTTCGGTTTAGTGTCAACCAGAGTAGGACTAGGTTTACAAGAGGACATGCCAGCCCGTTCGATGATCTCTTCAGCATACTTCTTCTGAGATAAAAATAGACCACCGGCATGACGAGTGACAGCTATTCGCAGAAAATAACTCAGTGGTGGCCGTAGCAGTGGGCAGCAGCAGCCCAGTCAACAGCAGCAGTGGCAGCCATGGATGGGGAGTGGGTAGCAATGGCCTTGGCCTTTCATGCCATGGACTGTTCCTCCTTGCCCTTACCCAACAACTCCATGGGCCAGGCCCAACATACAGCAGAAGCAGGCTGGAATTCTTAGCCCACGCCCACAACAAGCATACTCTGCAGCAACACAACCCAGCCCAACTGACATCGAGGCTGCGATGCACAAGCTTGGGATCACTCCTCCGGATGCCAACTGGTACATGGATACCGTCGCAACCTCCCATATGACTTCCGCACAAGGTAATCTCTCGTCTTATTTTAATTTGAGCAATAGTCGTGGTATAATTGTCGGAAATGGTCATTCAATTCCGATTCGTGGTTATGGTCATACAAACTTGTCTTCCCCAAACCCACCTTTCTCCTTAAAAAATGTCCTCCATGCTCCTCAACTTATTAAAAACTTAGTTTCAGTTAGGAAATTTACTACTGATAACTGGGTTTCTATTGAATTTGATCCTTTTTTCAGTGACGGATTTTCAGACGGGGATGCGTCTAATGAGATGTGATAGTCAGGGCAAGCTTTATCCCATCACCACCAATCAAGTCACCTAACCATCTACTTTTGCAACCTTGGCACCGTCTTTATGGCATGAACGTTTGGGTCATCCAGGAGCACCTATTTTTGATTCCCTTAGACTAAATAAGTTTATTGAATGTAATGGAGCTCGTAGGTCTCATGTTTGTCATTCTTGCTCTCTAGGTAAACATGTTCAATTGCCTTTTGTTACGTCTACTTCATGCACCTTTATGCAAGAGTCGGCTGAAAAGAAGATTTTGAGTCAGGCATGGTGGTGGGCTGGAAGAGAATTATCAGTGAGAGGGAGGCGGTGAAAGGCTGGGGTGCGGCGCAAAAGAGGATTCAAAAGAGGAGAAGATAATTGTGCCCTACAGCTCTGATACCATGAAAGAAGGTTATTGTCCCTCTCGTTTTGATTGATTACATAGGTTAATATACAAAAGATGCTAGCTTAATCCTAGGCTATAAGTACGGCAGCAAACAATCAATTTTACATAAGTAAGGATTCTTGCTATATTTACATATATTCTAAGAGTAAAAAAGATGCATTAAAAATAGACAACCAATAAAAAGAGAACATATCAGTGGTGATAAACGTAAAAAACATGCACAAGAACACGACTCATATATTTGGAATTGGAAATCGGATGACTTTCTAAATCAACAGGGTTATTATCATAAAGGATCAAAAATACGAAAATATCATATTGAATATACAACTAAACATATATCATTAGGACCACATGGTATTCTAAATCTTGATTGTGTTTTACAACCTGAAAAATTATTAATTTAAGGGACAAATAAAATACAATTATTACTTCAAATTGAAAAACCTTTTGGAAAATTAGAAAATAAGGAATTATTATGGAACTTTATTACTTATAAAACAACTGGAATTGTACAATCATTTTTATTAGATAATGCCGATGCCTTTAAACGTACCATAGCATATCAACAAACATCTAATAATATGCAAACATTTGAATTCATTACTGGACAAATTTATAAACAATTTTTAGGTAAAAACATTCTATCCTTTAAACAAGAAGCTTCACAAAATGAACGAATAAAAGCTTTATGGCATCTAAATCATATGCGAATCTGTAATATTTGTAATCTAGATAAATATATCTATGAATTTAAAAAATATTATTATAAATTAACTCGACCCGAACAAGAAACATATATTCAAATTTTATTCAAAAATTACCTTATCTTATGAATCAAAAAGTTGAAGCCATATTTTAAGAAAAACAAGCCACTAGAGCAGCAGCTTATAATTTAGGAGGAGCTATATTAGTTACTCAAGAAATATTAGCTGAATAATTTTTTGCCTCTAAACTACAAAAACAATTAAGACATAAAGATATTCAACCTTGCTGTTCCAATTTGCAGAAGTACCACAACAATATGGATGTGAAAAATCTTTATTTAAGAAAAAGAAGAAATCCTATAAGCCATATAAGTCTTATAAATGGAAAAAATATCCTCATCATTATTATAGAAAACGACCATATATCCCATATAAAAAACAATTTAGAAGATATAAATATAGACAATTTAAACCAAAAAGAAAAGATTATCCATAAAAGAAAAAATCTTGTAGATGTTGGTTGTGTAAAGAAGAAGGACATTATGCAACTACTTGTCCCAAATGCAAAAATCCTTAAGAAAAATATCAAAACAAACTTCATACTCTAAATTCCGCTTATAAAGTTAATTTAGAACCAATAGAATCCGATTATAATACCGATTCAACTATTTCTTCTATCTATCATTGTGAATCTCATACAGAAAGTAAATTAGAATCAGAATCGTCAACTGAATCCGAATACAACATTTATTCAATTAATAATTCATAATAAAAAATAAATGCATATATAGATACAGGAGCAACTATTTGTATTACTTCAAAACAATTACTATCAAATTGGAAAAAAACTAGAAAAACCATTACAAATACAAATAGCAGATGGAAGTTTTAAATTTATTTGGTATGTAAGTTATTATAATAATATTCTAATAGAAAAATATACCTTTTTAGTTCCCTCTATATATCAACAAGAATCTGGATTACCGTTAATTTTAGGCAATAATTTCCTTAAATTATATAATCCATTTTGTCAATATTTACATTATATTACTCTAAGAACTCCTTACATTAAAATAATAAATCAAAAATCCATTATTATTAAAATTCCTATTTATCATACTACTATTATCAAACTTTACAACTGGTAACAACTAAATTAGATTATCTTCAGTTCTATCTTTTGAATAATATGTCTATCCAATTAGAAATTGATACACTTTTAAATGATGTTTGTAATGAAAATCCTTTAGATCCAATAAAAAAATACTAATCAACAATTAATAGAAATCAAAATAAAAAATCCTACTCAAGAGATTAATATTCGAAACAATATTCCCTATACGCAACAAGATGTACAAGAATTTATTACCAAATGCTCCGACTTATTAGCAAAACAACTCATTTCAGCAAGTACTAGTAAACATTCAGCCCCAGCATTCTATGTAAACAATTCAGCTGAACAAAAAAGAGGTAAACGAAGAATGTTTATCAATTATAAAAAACTCAATGAAGCTACTATAGGCGATGCATATAAATTACCACGAAAAGATTATATTATTACTAAACTCAAAGGACATAAATGGTTTACAACATTAGATGCAAAATTTGGATATTGGCAATTACGACTATATGAAAATACAAAACCTTTAACAACTTTTACATGTCCTCCTCAGAAACATTATCATTAGAATATATTACCATTTGGATTAAAACAAGCACAAAGTATTTATCAACGTTTTATGGATTATAATTTAGACGGATTAGAAGAATTTACTTTTGTTTATATTGATGATATTATTATCTATTCAAATCAAGATAAACTGGATCATTTACAAAAAGTTTAAATAGTTCTTCAACGATATAAAGAGAAAGGATTAATTCTCAGTAGAAAGAAGGCTAAAATAGCAAGATAAAATATCGAATGTTTAGGTATTGAATTTCAAAATGGGTATTTAAAACTACAACCTAATATTTTACATAAACTTCAAGACTTTCCCAATCAATTAACCGATAGAAAACAGGTACAACAATTTTTAGGTCTATTAAATTATATATCTGATCAAGGCTTTTTTTTAAATTTAGCTAAAAAAAGAAAAAATTTACAAGCCAAATGCAGTACCAAAGCCTAATATAATTGGACTAATGTAGAAACTCAAGTTGTAAAGAAATTAAAAGCATTATGCAAAGACCTACCTGTTCTATATAACTATCTACCGATGGATACGCTACTGGTTTAAACCGATGCCAGTATAGATACATGGGCAGGATGCCTTTTGGCACAACCACCCAATCAAAAGAAGTATTTACTTTGCAAATATATAAATGGGACATTTAATCCCACTGAATTGAAATATCCAATCCATGAAAAGAAAACATTGGCCTGTCTCAAAACTTTGAGAAAATGGTACATTGATATATTACCCGTTGAATTCATTATACAAACAGATTCTCAGTATCTATGTGGATTCACTCGCTACAATATAAAAATCAATTATAATCAAGGTCGTCTCATTAGATGGCAACTCGAACTAAATCAATATTAATTTACTATCCAATATATCAAAATTAATGACAATTTTCTTGCAGATATCTTAACCAGATAATGGAAGCAGCAATAACTGGTCTGGAGGAATCACTTGCACAAAAGGAACTAGAATTAATCAATTTGCAGCAACAGGTTGGTATCGTAACCAACGAAATAAACCAATTATGAACTACCATCTAAGTATTGAAACAAACTACCAAAGAACTATCATCTTCTTCTATCCAAACTCCTTTAAAAAGTTCTATCGCTACACCTATCTCTCAAACCACTATTCCTCTCATTACCCCACAACAAATTACTCAAACCAGTCCTCCGGAATCTCAAAAACAAAAGGATACAGTAGAATCCAAAACTTATGTGATATACAATGAACCCATGGCAGGCATCTACGATGCATGGCACAAACTCGCAATACACATCACTGAGAGACCGGGTATTTTACATAAAAGTTTTTCATCCATAGCCGAAGCTGAAAAAGCTTTCGCTGAATTCAAAACACCTAGTTTGAAGCCACAATACAAACAAGTGTTGGAACAACATGTTCCAGACACAAGGATGAAATCTTTAGGTAAACCAATCAATATGGATCAAATAAATGCAGTCCTTTTAAAAACCATCCAAATAGAAGCCCGTAAACTCACCTCTGAAATGTTGTATGATTGTTTTCAATCCTTAAACACATGGACTAAAGCCCAAAAGATCTTCCAATACGATCCACAAAATAGAGGAAAGTATGGACCAAAAGTCATTATTTTTCCTGATGCAGACCCCTTAACCACTTATTTGTTTTTCCAAAGTGGACTTATTGATACAATTTATCTTACCAATCTCCATTTACTCTTCGAATTCCCAGCTGGATTTATCCAAGCAGTAAAAAATTATAAGGATCGCTTTGCTAAAGATAGAGAAATCTTTATCAAAATCTTTAGTAGCTATATGATCTTCAATGAAAACGATTCACTAAAGGATGCAGAAATAAAACTATCTCGCATTGCTTTCCTCACAATTGGAATTAGCAATGGCATTTATCCAGCTATAGATGAACCTCCAAATCATCCATTTGAATGGGAAACAATCAATCAATTTAATCTACACTGTCTCGAAGGAGTATTCATTCAAGGAGCTCGCATCACTGCTGAAACAACCATCAAGGTGAATTACAAAGGACTCAATCAAATTATGATCTCACATTACAAGTCTGCAACCACACTGGATGCTCTTCAAATTATCAATCAATTCCTTTCACCATTTTACACAATGGTTGGAATTTTTAGTGATCTTACACCAACATGGAAACATACAATTTGCCATCAACTTCAACTTCATCCTCTACATAAATGTCAATATTGTCCATCCACTCAAGGCCATCCTGACGGACAAAAGGAGGATGACTCAGTGTCAATTGAAATAATTATAGAAGAGTGAGAATCAAAGCAATCAGTTACATGTAGGCCATCACAGCCCCTCTCTTGTAAATAATTGTACGATATGTGTCTTTTCTTCTTTTACTTTAAATCTTTTCACTTTTGCTTTAATTATTTAGATTCCTTAGCTTTTATCGGCCACCTACTTTGGCCTCTTCTCCTTTTCACTTCTATATAATGTAACCTTCGGAGCTTTCCGAACACATGAAATAAAATTTTCTCTTCTTACCTTCTCTCAAATCCTCTCTCTCGCTTGGAATTGGCTTCCCAAGGAAATGCAAAAGGTATGATTAGAAGCTTATTTCATCACTCTTTACTCAGTAAGTAAAAAATCCATTTATTAAGTATTCGACATCATCATTCTTTATTATGCGAACCTATTTTAAACAAAAACAGTTTTTAAAAGAATTAATTGACCTTACATATCTTCGTAATACTCGGTTCGATCATATTATTCAATAAAATCAATTATATATAGAGCAGACACCTCTTACGTCAACTAATCAAGATGATATTTTTCATTGAACTCAAGTTTTTTGCTACTTTCAAGCTATGAAACAAGCAAATCTTTTACACCGAAAAGAACTTTATCAAGAAATTAATTAACTAATTGATTAACTAAGCCTTTTCTATTCCTTCAGAAAATGGGTTATTTCGAAACCAAACAAGCATTAAACAGATCAATCAAGGAACTATATGATAGAGAAAAAGAATTAGATCAACGCATCATCAAATATCAGGCATATAACAAGCAAGCTCATAGTTCTAAACAATATGATTTAACATATCATTATGCTAAAATGATCCATTGTAGTAAGGAATTGAAAAAGATTACTGTTGATCTTAGAAACATGTATATTAAACGTATTAAACGTTTGATCGATTAAAAATTTCTTGTATTACTTTTCCGATAATAAAATCTGCTTTTTTTAATGACTTATTTTGAAACCAAGGCTATGTTAAAATGTCTAATCAACAATTGTGACCAAATCGAAGTAAATCATAAGCAATAAATTAACCGATGTCTTGAATATATCAAACTTGCTACAGCCAATAATAATTTTCAACTAGAACATGAAGCTACTCAATTGATACATCTATCTAAACATCTCTTACGAAACAATCGTCAAACTAGAAAAGAATTTATCAAAGAAATAAATTATTTGATCGATTAATTTCGTAATGAATACCGTTTGTCTCTTTGCATGCATTTTATATTCTATGTTTATATCCTTAGTATTTGCATAATATTTCTTTAAATTTATTGAGATCTGTTATTTTGTATTAAACGATATTCTTAGCTTTTTACAATTCATATATCATTTCGATTTGAATTATACATTACAACAGTATCTATATAGACAATGTTTATTATTTACAAATAGATTTTTGGCCTGGTTTGACCAAAACTATCAGGAACATGATAGTAACTACCTGTCCTATTTGTAGACAATATTTAGACAATATACAATATACAGAATCACTTAGAAACAAATATTATAATGAATACAAATGTTATGAAGATAGATATATTAATTTAATTTTTGTCAATATTAATCCTAGAGGACTAATCCCCATAAAAGAAACTTTAGATCTAGCACAAAACATTTATCAGTTTTATTCTAATGACTTAACTGCTTTACAAAACGAATTAACTCAACATCAGATCTCTACTCCTTATCATAAAAATGACTAATTCAAAACAAAAAGATTCAACTATATTAGATGTAGATAATTTAGAATTAACAGAATCTTTAGGTACTTTTCATATAAATACGTTATTATCAAATGATAAACAAAAACAAATAGCTAAAACACAGTTAAATTTAAAATCATGACAAGATATTCAACATTCTAAATTTCAAAATCTACTAAATCGAAAAATATTATTTATTTTGGTAAATTAGTACATGAAACACCTATTAGAATGGATCAATGTAATGGACACATTCGAATAAGTTTAATCGATCAAGAATAGATAGCTAAACAATAACAAAATATCCCTAAGGAAAAATGAACGAAAATAGGTTACTTTCATTTATCAATAATACAAATTCTTTTAAAATCTACATTTCAAGAAAGAATAGATTCACCTATAAGAATGGCAATAGTAGACGAAAGAATGACAAACTTAAATGATCAAATAATTGGAATAATAAATAGAAATCTAGCATATGGAAAAATAAAATTCAATACACATTTAAAATTAAGAATCCCTTTAAAATCACCTAATTTAGATGATACAATAACTACAACATATAAATTTTATAAAGAAGAATTAATGACTACCGGACAATATCCCTTTTCAATTACCTATCAAATTAATTATGCTTTAACCAATTCACATCATAGCATAGAATTTAAAAACACCGATAAAATTTATATTGATCAATTATTCACAGATGTTGCTAAAGTAGGGACCAATTTTAGAACAAAATTACGAACCTTACCTACAATACAATATCCAATTATATCTCCCTCAATAACAAAAAGACATTCCTTTTCTGATCAACCATCCTCTTCTACATCTACACCTTTGGAAAAATCCTAGTTTGTTCGTTTATCCAAACCTATTAGATTCCTTGAACCTGGATAAAATATAGAATCAACTGTTAAAATTACTGATCCCATTATACCTACAAAAAATTTAATTAAATTAGAAGATATTAAAAATCAAATTACAGAATTAATTACTTATTTAAAACAAAAATTACGTATAGCATCACTTATTAAATAAAGCAAATTCAATAACAACAACAGAAATTAGAAACAAAGATAAACGAACTAAGCAAAATTCAATCAAGTATGATACAAATCATAAATCAAGTAATAAAAAATATTCAAAACTTAGAACAAAGTTTAGACAATAAGTTAAAAATAATTCAATCCGAAGACAACCCCCGTTTTGGTATCAGAGCATTATTATCATACTTATAAGAAGGTTAATGGGAGAATATTTATTCTTTTCAATGGGAGTATGTGATGACTTAATACTTGGTAAGAATAATATTTCACATTTTCATTTTTTGAAGATATGGTAGTTTAAGAGTAACTTTTATTGGATATTTCACATTTTCATTTTTTGAAGATATGGTAGTTTAAGAGTAACTTTTATTGGATATAAAAAGATAACAACTTAATTCTAAAAATTAGATTTATTCAGATAGATATAGAAATTGATTGCCTTTCTAGTCCAAATATATAGATAATGTATTAAAAGTGATTAATATTTGAGATATCTAATACTTTTGAAGTATTAAGATATTCGTTATTGTATTATGAGTTAATATTTGAGCTCAAAGTTATATAAATATTAACTTTAGAAGTAAATCCTAGTTAAGATATACTTTTTTACTTAAATCTATATTATATCGAGTTTAAAAAAATAATTATTTGGATTAGGAAGTTCTCTAACGAACTTGGTATAGCTTCTTACACGGTTGAAATAGAAATACACTGTAGAATATTAAAGCCACTTGGCATGTAAAAAGAGTTAAGATCTCATGAACTAGGCAATTTCTTTTAATTATGATACTAATTGAGATACATGCTGTAAGATTTAAGAAATTGCTTAATATATAAAATCTTGTAAAATTTTCTCCTAAACCACTGTCTCAATGGTAATATAGTCATCAAATATAGATATAGTATAAGATACTTGAATGATTGACTTAGTAAAGTGGGAGATTATTGATTTTTGTTCTACAGTAAATTTGTTGCGATATAATTATTTAAAGACATTACAAATGAAATTTTAATGAGATCATAATTATGTGATTCATATTGAAACTCTATATCATCCATATATTATTACTAGTCACTTTTTTTATTAAGAATAGACATTAATAGAACGTAAAGATACTAACACATGTTATGTTTATTTTTTATGAAGGAAGTAGTAGATTTCATAGAATAAAGTATAGATATATTTAAACAAGCATGTAAATGCTTATTGGAGAACAAGTTCATTGAGTTAACTATAAAAATTTCATTTGCAATATTACTTGTATATTTACAAAAATTCTTATTATGATGATTGTATACTTTTACTTGAGATCACTAAAGTATATCATGTAGAGATTGATATATTTTGACACTACTTATAACTTGTTATTGTTAAAGGTAAGTCGACTGGTAGTTATTGGATATAATATAAATTAGGAATATAGTTGAGTAATCAATATAGGATCCACAATCCTAAAGCGATTAGGAAAAATGTTTTGTTACATGATTAGTATTAATTTAAGAAATCATTGACACAATGAAATGACACTTTAAAAATAACTTTTATAATCAATTACTAATAATGTATAACTAATATGATTGAATTCAAATATAATATATATTAATTTCATACTCTTTGTCTAATTAGAATATTGTGTAGTGAAAAAATTAAATTATACAGAAAATCATGCACAAAAATATTAAACAAAACAACTTTTGAAAAACCTAATATTTTGGTAGTTTTAATATACTATTAGATGTCAATCTTTATAAATGAATAAAATTTATTTAATTAGAATATTAAAGATGAATTAAAGAAGTTAAATTTATTTAATTTAAATATAATTTAGGGTTATAATTTATATCGATTGTTAACATATTTTGGAACATAATGAGTTATATAGAAAGAACAATCGTTGCAAAGTTTGATAAACTTAAGGATTAAATATAAGATATTATATGAATAAGAACCAATATGAATCATTAGATCTTACTTAGGTCTAATTGATATTTAATTAAAATTAAATTTAATTCTAATTAAAGTTTAATTGAAAATAAATTTATTTCAATTAAATTATTAAAAGGTCTAAACATATTTAAAGGAGTGAGTACTTTTTGCCTACTCTTTTTATATTACTTATAGAATTTTCTCAACCTATTATTTGAATACCGTTAAAGATCGAATACACACGTAGTTATATCATATTGTGTAACTCACTTTGAAATAATAATAGATAAATTATACATTTTTAAATTAATTAATGAATTAATGAATTAATATTTATTATTGTATGTTCACTTTTAATAGGAAGAATAAGCTCTGCCAAATAGAGCCATTCTTAAGGATAAGGAGAAAAGGCTTAGCTTCGTTTTCGCAACCGTAATGTTACTCCAATGAAATTCCTCTATATATTTATTATTAAATGGAGAATAAACATTTAATTTATTTCTTCATTTTATTAATAAAATTTTAATTGATATCTTAAGTTTTGTTTTTATTAAATGAGTTATCATCATCAAACATTTTTAATCTGAATTATATACAAACACACATTCTTTTATTTAATTAAAATAGATATAATTTATTTAATATTAACATAGTAAATGAGTTTTTGATAAAAATTGAATTTCTAAGACATAGGCCTTATATTTTGTTTCACATTGAAATATTAAGTTACTTGAGGCATCGACCTGTTTGACAATTAGCATATTACATTAATTATTAGTTGATTATATAAATAGTTGGCTAACATTGGATTATACCAACTGATTTAACCAGTACATAACATCAATTGTTTATTTAAAAATATTTGATAAAAATAATGGTTTAGTATTAGCTGTATATCTGTAAAATAACTTACGAGGGCGTGACTTAAAAAAATTATAAAGACATGAGTATTATATCTTACTATTTCTTTCTATGAATATTCTTATAAAGTTTTAGATTTTAGATATTTAATTTCACAAAATTAAGTTTATAACTTTAACAATAAAATAAATAAATATTATCATAATTATTTCCACTACTATTTTCTTTCTTCGTATTATTCAAGTTAAAGTATGACGAAAAGAAAGTAATAATAAAAGAAGAAAGCCTGAGTAATTTGTTATAACTTTCGGGTATAATTGTATTTTTATTTTTAATTTCTCAGACACTAAAATAAAACATTAAGTATTTTTAAAAACAATAGATTAAGTTCAATTCGTCATCCTAATCAATTGATTACTAAATATAATTACCAATAATATGACATAATTAAATAATCAAATACCTCCCAACTCAACATATTGGGTACTGTTCCGTAACGGCCGGAATCCAGAACAGTACCCTACTATACGGTACCGGGCCGGTATCACAAATCCTCAAAAGTTTGAGGATCAAAATGAAAAAAGAAATATATAAACCCGCCGGCCCCCCGCCCCCTCCCCCCCTCTCTCTGCGCTTCTGCTCTCATTTTCTCTCTCACTCTCTCTCTCACTTCGCCGGTCCTCCAG
>JANZXR010000171.1:4809535-4820976 GCA_027575705.1 Erythroxylum echinodendron | reverse complement strand
ATTGATAACATCGATGTTTTGGCAGATTGGGTTTCTGAAGAACCAAATTTAGTAGATGTCAATGACTTGGAATTGGAAGATAATCTTGGATGGGAAAGTCTTGACATGTCATTTGGTGCATTAAATTTAAATGATAATGATGATAAAGCTCCTCTCAATGATAACTGAGGTCAGTGCAGTTATAGCGGGTATCCTCCTGTTGATGATTGAATTTCGTTGCAGGTTTTTTTTCATCTTCTTTTAATTTTACTTATATTTGATTTTTGTCAGTTTATGTTAAATTTTATATAAGTGATGTAATTGTAAATGTTTTTATTTCATGTTTGACTTCAACTTGATTGTTTCTTTGTCACGATGAAATTGTAATAATTAAAGAATATTTATTGTTCTTGAATTGGATGTTTTGATGTGATTATTATTTATAAAAATTTTGAAATTGTATTACTGTAATATTTTAAATACTTTTTATTATTCTTATTTTTATATTTATATTATGATGGTTGTCTTTTTTTATATTAATTGTGGTTATTATTTATATGTGAGATATTTAAAAATTATTGTCATTTTATATTAAATTACTAATTGTGATTATTATTTGTTATTATGATTTTAGAAATAGGGTTGATATAAACTTATAGACAGGAAACTGTACAGTATATAACTGTACAATATATCAGTGAACTATTTTGTAAATTTTAAAAATTTCAGGGACTATTTCATAAATATAAAAAATTGTTCGAAATAGTACTCGGTATTAACCGATACTGATATAATATTGTTCCAAAACTTAATCTGATACTGAGTCCGGTATAATATTCACACCGTTGTCCGAACTTGTTAAAAAATATTTGATCAGCTATTTATCATCTAATGTCGTCAAAATGAACAAACGAAAGAACCGAAGTTTGGACTGTTCTACACTTCTACTGCTCATTCCAAAACGAAGGCTTTGACTAACTGATGGAGAATACGTCGTCGCAGAGAACGTACTGTAGATGACGCGGCCGGAGAAGAATGGTCAAGAGACAAGCGTGGCTCCCACACTTTACCAAAGACCAAGGCTCAGTGAGTCAGTCAATCAGTCTCAATTCTCAAATCATTTGTGCGAAAGTTGAATCAAAGGAGCATGCTCCAATTGCAATTCCAATTCCAATTCCACTCCTGGCCTCGTCTTTTACTTTTAGTTTTCATTTTTCCCCTAATCTTTTCCCAATCTCCATTTCTGTTTCTCATATACGCATAGATTCTTCCTTTGTTTCAATTCCTCTGCGCGATCATACAGGTTTCATGGAGGTATCTGCTCTCTCTCTCTCTCTCTCTTCTTTGTTTTTATCATGTTTGGCTTTGGATTGTTTTGAAACTGATTTTGTGAAAGATTCTGTTGTTAATAATTTCTCAATGCTTCAGCTTTGTCAGTCTTATAGAACTGGTCAAAATTGTGTACTCACCGTTTCTTTTGTCCTTGGTTTTTAAAGATTCAGTAGATTTTCGATCGGTTAATTTTATCATGGGACTGTGTCTATATTTACGTTAGTAGTATTAGTAGTTTATCAGCCGGCGGACAGAGCTGTGAAACTTATTCTCTATGTTTCGTGCGTCTCAGTCTTAGGTATTGATTTTTGTTTATTGTGTATGACGTGATTGCTATACTTGTGTAAGTATAGATTTATATTTTTGAAAATTTTGTTCTTCCTGTTTGATTGATGAAATCGTGAAATGTTTAAGAACGCCCCTAATTCGGAACTCTTTCAGGACTTGGAATTTCATCTAGTTGACCTTGCTTTCTAACCATCTGCCAAGTTTATGTTTCCTTAACTTGCCCAAACGCGAAACCCAACTTCTTACTTTCCCTTTTAATTTCTGTGTTGGGTTTATGTTCCGTCTCTGTAATTATCTTAACAAAAAGTTGTATTGATTTTGTTGAGTAACTTGTTCTATAGGGAGTAGAAGAGACCTCGAAGTCTGAGGCACATTTGACATCACCTGCAGCATTTGTGGAAGGGGGAATCCAGGAGGCCTGTGATGATGCTTGCAGCATATGTCTTGAAGCCTTTTGTGATAGTGATCCTTCAACTGTTCGTATGCTGGTTCTGAATAATTACCTGTTGGAATTTCCTTGATGGATTTTTTAAAACCTTAATATTTCTTTTGCAGGTGACGAATTGCAAACACCAGTTCCACCTTCAATGCATCCTTGAATGGTATATTTGATTATCATGATTCCTAATATCTTCCACGGCTTAGTTCAGTAATCATATTTACAGTTATTATGGTGACTGGGGTTGGATGGTTATTGGGAACCCAAAATTATGAGCTTATAAATAATATGAATGACTGGCCACATTAATGACCTACATCATTTGGAATTGGATTCCACCTGTCCTGTTGGTGACTGAAGTATTTTATACAGACGGATGGTGCTGTAGACAGTATGAAGCTGTTTGCAAGCAGATTTCCAAGATTGCTTTGATAGTGCTTGCGAGAGTCACTAATTATGTCTTTACTGGAACACTTTTGTAGAAGGGTCAAGCTTGTAGATATCCAAACAACTCACCTAATGAATTCGATAAATAGTTCTAGAATGTTTCTTGAAGAAGTCAAGGTCTGGGAGATGTGCCCATTTATGGTTTGGAACATACTCATTTTTTTTCTTTTATGAGAAAAATATTGAATCAGTGTAGGATTAATAGAAGCCTCCACCTTTTTCTTTACGAGCTCCATCCTTAGAGACACAAAGGCACGAAGAAAAGAGTTTAGAATAGAAAAAGGAATAAGAGAAACAAGAAGAACTTTATTTTTTAGCGAATTAGGATCAAGGAGCTAATTACTTAAAACTGTATAAACAGATGCCAATTTATACTCCTCGGAGTTGGGATGTGAAATTTTACTTCAAAAGGTTCCTCCTCCTTCTGGGTTGAGGAGGTGGGCAAGAGGAGGGAGGGTTGTTTATGTGATTCGGCAATAAAGTTGTGGTTGATGGCTTAATCTATTAAAACCAAAGTTTTGCCAAGCACTACTGAGTAAGGTAGCAGATTTAGTTGAGAGAAGCGTGAAGCCTACATGAGATGATATTGCTGTTGATGATGCATCGTACGGAATACTAGATAGGGAGGTACAAGATTGGGATGTGGAAAACATAGACACAAGTTGTCAAAGGCTGCAGAATTCAATTATATCTTTTGACCACTAACTTGCATATAGCTTGCTGAAAAGGCATGTTTTCTGGATAAGGCTATTTGGATGAGAACAGTGCTCCAAACATGTTATCATTTACATGTAAAGAAATGGAGGATAATATCTTTGAAAAGAAAAATGCTTTGTGCAGAGCTGGTCAAAAGTGTGAAGAACTTCTAAATGGCTGGCGTATACTATCTTGTGACCATTGGAGTTATAGATTTCAGAATAAACATTGTAGACAAAAAACTAAAACTGTGTCGAATGGAACTTTCAGATTGTTGAGTAGTTTGAAGCTTCCTGCAATGGATGGTTGTGAACTTTTCACATTTGCTCAATGAGAATCTGCTCTCATTATTGCATGGAGATGGTTCTTTTTTTTTTTTTCCTTAACGTAATAACACACACCATTCATGATTTCACACTCGTATGATACATGGATTGTTTCATTATCTGTAACGTGAGTTTGAAATTTCTAGGAAAAAATGTTATTTTTTTAATGCAATCAGAAGATCATGAACTCTTAAGGGTTAGCATAAGTATTATTATATGAAGGCATGATGAGAAAGGCTAGTAAACTGCCTTCTCTCCTGTAATCCATAGATACATAAAAACTGGAACCATCCAAAAGAGAAGTATGCGAAGCCATGACATAATTAAATGGTGAAACTTGAGTAGAGAACTTATTTCTGTAGGTTTGTAGTTCTTTGCACCTTTGTTTTGCTTTTGATGTTTCTCCACCTTCTTTTATTGAATAAGTGCGGGTCACCTCAAAATACTACCCATTTTCGGAGCATGTCATCCAAGCACTCTAGAATTCCTTCAGATAATTTTTCTGTAAAGATAATATTGTCGTAATTCAGGTTTCAGGTAATTTACTTGCTACTTTAATTTGTTGAACTGTGCCAAATGGTTGACTGGACTTATCATCATAGTTGTGGAAAAGCAAAATATGGGCTAAGTTTTCATTTCTTTCAATATTTCAGGTGCCAGAGAAGCTCCCAATGTCCCATGTGCTGGCAACCCATCAGCTTGAAGGATCCAACAGGGTAGAATAGTGTTCTTAACCAGACTGTTTGTGCTTTTGCTTCTAAATGGAATACTAATATTTATCTTTTTCTCATTTTGGCAGCCAGGAATTGCTTGAGGCTGTGGAACATGAGAGGAGTTTGAGGTTTCGTCCTTCTAGGAATACTGCCATTTTTCATCATCCAGCTCTTGGGGATTTCGAAGTACAGCATGTTTGTATTCTGAATTAGCTAATGTGTAGCTGTTTTCAATTTTCTTCTTTATCTTCTCACCTTCTGTTTTTTAAAGTATTGGCTTGAAGCTTAACTTTGTTGCTTTATTTGAGTGCAGTTACCTGTAGGTGTTAATGATGCTGAACTTGAAGAGCGTATAATTCAGCACCTGGCTGCTGCTGCTGCGATGGGAAGACGTCAGATTGCAAGAAGGGAAGGCCAGAGGATTAGGTCATCAGCTCATGGTCGTCCACAGTTCTTAGTATTTTCAAGTAATCATAATGGGCCTCCCACTGGACCAATCACTTCTTCCCATACTCCAATAGAAGGGGAACCTGCTTCTCAAATCACAATGGTCAATCAACCTCCTGACACTAATGTTGGGGAAGAACCTTCACAATTAATCACTCTAGAATCCGTTGATGGCATAACTGATCCTGCAACTGCTTCAGCTTCTGGATCTCGTGGTCTTGCTACCAATCAACATGGGAATTCCTTCAGCAACAGGTATCACCAGTTACAAGTGTCTTTTTTCCTTTTTCTATATTTTCCAGTTTAATCACATCATGCATACCTTGGTAGTTGCATGGATGAAGACCTTTTTCTGGAAACATTCATCTTGCTTTGCTAATGTTATTTTCATGTTTTGTTGTGGCAGGGGATCTCCTAATCACTTATCCCCAAATGGTCAAGATAGAGCAGGGCCATCAGACTTCCATTCATTTTCGGAGTCTCTCAAATCCAAGTTCAATGCTGTTTCAACCAGGTAGCATAAGGGACAATACTTTTGGTAGAGAAGTGATTTGGAGGATTAGCATATCCTTTTTATGTTAATGATGTAAGTGGCTCTATTCTTGTAGATACAAGGAGTCAATTTCAAAGAGTACAAGGGGATGGAGGGAGAAATTGTTCTCTCGAAATACTAGCATGGCAGATCTTGGTTCTGAAGTAAGAAGAGAGGTAAATGCTGGAATTGCAACAGTATCACGCATGATGGAGCGACTGGAAACCAGAGATAACACGAGAACAAACAGTGATTCTATTCCAAACAGGGTGGATATTACATCTGATGCAGAACCTGTTGACCAGAGAATTTCCGAAGCCAGTGATGGCAATAATAATACTGATACTACTACAGCTAATACGCCAGCTCAGTGTCCTGCAACTTCTGGTTCTAGTTAAGAACAATCTTTAGCAATTGTGTGCTCAAAGTATATAACTTGAGAAGGTAAATCTCTGATTATAGTATGACACAATGGATATTAGTGATGACTTTTCGTCAGGTCAAATCAAGTCATAACCATGCACATAAAGTGCAGTCCTGGGTTCCTTAAACTTGGTGATACGTATCTGTTTTATTTTTAAAACATGAAATGTTGCCGACCAATATTTTCTGTTAATGTGCCCGATAATTCCTCCTTAAGCCATGTTTACCAAACAAGAGTTTCAAATTTTCCACTAGGTTAATTCCATAATCTCAATGTTAGATGGCCTAGCCCTTGGGCAGCATGCAATCATTACTGAATCATGTTCCTTGTAGAGGAGCACTCGTATCCAAAAGCTGATTGTAAGCTTTTCCTACATGATTTTACTGGATATTTGGATCCCACAACTAATAGTTGAGGTGTAAGTGTCCTCCTCCTGTACTTTTTGGTGACCTTTTGGGTGAATTTATTGCAACTGAAGCAACATGTAGAAGATTTTACCAATTTGACTGTTTCTTTCATGTTATGAATAACTATGACTGAAATGAGGTATCAATCAGGCATGCAGTCTAGTTCTTGCACAAAGTTGAGTCCAAACCTTTTGGGACTGGTTTCGTTTTATTTATTAGACACTTGGGTCTCTTTTTATTGGTAATGATGATTGATGAACATACAATACTAATGGAATGTTATCAACTACTTTGCAGATATGGGATGCTAAGCATGAGAAGCCATCATCCTTCTTTTCACGGCAGTGGATAGTACAACACGAAAGAATGTTCAAATTTCAGTAAAGGAAGATAAGAGGCAATATTATCTGTTCTGGAGCTAGATGCCAGGATTCTGTGTGTCCTGCATGGTATTAAAGACTTCCAAGATTTGAACCCCTTGAATAAGTTACTGGTTTCTGCGATATTTATGTGGACCACATAGTTATGATGTTACTGGTTTCTGCGATATTTATGTGGACCACATAGTTATGATGACATGTAATGTATGTATATAATCGGCAACTATTTTCCTACTGATTATAATCAGCAACCATGAGTCTCTCAATTTGGGTTCTCCCATTTTTCTATTGATATTAATCAGGAGTTTTTACTAGTTATTATAGAGGCAAAATCTACTTTTACTTTTACTTTTAGTATGTTTGTTTTTTGTTTCTTGTTTTAGTTTTAAATTTAATAAAAAATTATTTCTCTGATTTTTTAATTTTTATAATTTATAAAAATTATAAAAAGTAGGTTTGTTTTCTGTTTTTAATTTTTTATAATCTGGTTATTATTTATTAAATATATTATTTACTTATTTAATATTAATTATCTTTGTGCCTTTTGGTGGAAGAAATAGGGATGATAATGGGCTAGGACATGGGTCAGATTTAGGTATTTTTAATAGGTCAATTCATGAGTTAAGTTTAGGTTCACACTGACTCAAAACTTAATTATTTGAAATAAAATGACATTGTTTTGTTTAAAAGAGTTAAGCCTTAGTTAGATTTGGACTTGGGCAACCGACGACTATGCCGGATGTAATTAAAAAAAGAGGTTGACAATAATTTCTTTGCCTTTTCGAAAAAGATAACCTCTCTTCTTAAAGATTCAAATTAGAATACTGCAAGACAATAAAAGTGATTTTATAAAAAAAAAGGTCAAATTCTTCCGATTCTTATTATCTAAGCTAATCTTCTGATTAGTTGGATTTAACATAAATTCTTAAAAAACAAATAATTCTCTTTTTAGTTGAACGGAGTTTTATTAACTGGAATTTCTAGTTATATTGACCGATTTCTATCTTAGCAAATCAAATTTTCAATTATAAATAATTTAATTATTTATTTTAATAAGATAAATAATTTTACTAATAATTTAATAATAAATATTATATAAGAAATTAAAATAAATTTATTTATTTCAATTAATTTATAAAATTACTTCATTTTTAAATTTTATTTAATATATAATTATTATATTTTTTATTTTAAAAATAAAACTAAAAATTACTCGCATTACACTAAAAAAATTTTAAAATTCATGTTATTTTGATTTCAAACGTAGTATTTGCGTTCCAGACGCGCAGACCTTCTATGAGCTGGACTCAAGAAAGGGCCTTGCTAATCACCCAATAACGCATTCCAAAATCCAAAAGCCCTCTTCACTTGGGTCCTTGGCTTTGTTCACTTTTCTTTTCTTCAGCAAAAACCAAAAAAGCTCGTCTTCGACCTCTGGCATTTGTTACGTTTATACCTTTTAAAGTGTTTCCCAGTGATTGTCTGTCTTTGATTTCAATTTGTTTCTTCCAATTTCATGAAATAGTTTCACAATGAAATAGTTGTGATGCATTTTCTTTAAACATTGTAACTTGATTTCCTCTTTTCTTTCAGTAATTGTATTTATCTGGATTGTCTAGAACCATAGGTTGGTGGGTGCGGGACATAGTTCATTGAGAACGATGCAATGGGATCTTCTGGTGGGCCAAGGTTCTCTGGAATGCAGAAGCAGGTTTTGAGTCTGTATCGAGGGTTTTTGAGAGCTGCTCGTTTGAAGCCACCTGAGGAGAGACACCGTGTTGTATCAATAGTTTCGGCTGAGTTCCGCCGCAATTCTAAGGAAGTGGACCGCAAAAATTTCCTCTACATTGAGTATTTGCTTCGCCGTGGTAAGAAACAGTTGGATCTGCTCAAGAGTCCGGATACAATCGGATTGTTGTCTTTGAACATCGACCCAACTGCAACCAAGAATTCCAGATCTTGAGTTCATTCGTTTATTTGTAAGCATAGAATCAATTAAATTTTATTGGGGCACTAGATAATAGTTACAGCTAATGTAATTGGCAATGATCATCTGAATTCATTCTGTAACTCTGGTGCCTGATTGATTACCTATGCTAAGCTAATGTAACCTAGAAATAGTTTGCCGTTACCAGTAATAAAAGTGAAAGTTTCCAGCTTCAAATGGTATAATGGGTTGTTTTTTTTTCGTTTCTCAAATTTTGGATGGTAAATGAATAAAATTGCTTTAGAATTGGAGCAGTGAGATTGATGACAGGTAGTTAGCAGATTAAATGAAGCTTCCTAGCATGTTTTGCAAAATGGTAGTTGACCTGTATTTTGTTGCATATAGTTCATGGAGTGAAACTTGTTAATCATTTAATCTCCTCACTTATTCATTTCTTGTTAAGATTTGAAGGTGCTCCATTCTCACATAACAGAGGTAGCTGATGTACGTTGTATTTGATTATTATTTCTGGGGAATAGTGGCCTTTTACTACTTGCCCAGCTGCATGTTGTTGGTTGCAAGACTGAATTGCATCATCTGCTGTATGATGTTAAAACTGACTTTAATCATGTAGCATGCAAATATGATGGCGATAGTGCTGTATATAATATGTATAATTTTCAGCATATTTGGAAGATCCTTCTTGGTGATTAGCAATCAAAATTCCATTTCCCAATCAGAGAAAATGCTAATTAGTGTTCTATGCTTTTTAGTATTCTTCTTTAGATGAATGCTTGTAGTGCTCCTTGCCCTTGCTGTTTCTGGATCATTCACTTACTTTTAGTGGATTAAGCTGAATATTGACCTGGAAAGTCTCTTGAAGCTACATGAAACGCCCAACTGTTTCAAGGGGTTGTAGTTTCAGTCAGCATTCTGATAGTTGCTACTGTGGTTGATTAGGAGATGGGATTTTTGTTGTTTCACAGGATTATAAGCTTTTGGTTTAAAGAAAAGAAAGATACGTTTCGCCCAAGAGAAAACAAAGAAAGCAGGTGCTGTGGAATCCTTCAATGATGTTGCTTATAAACTACATCTTGTTTGCAAACAGATTTTATTGCGTGCGGGCATGTGACCATGAAGCTAGTCAGCTAAAAGATGCTTACTTACATCCAGGTAATTCTATTTAGCAGGTATTGTGGCAGAAATTTGAGGGTCCTAAAGCACCTCCACGTTCTTTCTTGGATCGAATACACAATTTACATGCACAAGATAGTCTTCTTTTTCTGAAAGATCAGTCTGAGGACTAAACAGCTGCCTACTTTTGGAATGAAGAAAAAACCTTTACCTAACTGATGGCAAAGTACACTCCCCATCCAAAGCTTTCCATCCCTCTCACTAACTGCTCTAATAGCCTTTCCCTGACTGTATTCGAGTATCTGTAGGAGCTTCCCCTCTGTACTGTACTTAACAACTACTCCAAGAAGCCTGCAATCGACGTGAAGCAATGCTGGATCTATATAGGAATTGGGAACCTGTGTAAGAATGTTCTTAGCTTGGAATATAGTCCAGACATGCGTGTAATATGGCCAGCACAGCGCCACCCAAAAGTCGTCATCTTGATTCTGTCTAACATTGTCGGGAAAGCCAGGTACGATGGCTAATACCTTTGAAATACCTGCCTTTTCGCCTTACAGCCATTACTTTCGTGACCTGCATTAGAACATATCGTATGAAAAATGGATCTGAAACAAGACTTCTGAATAAAAGAGAGTATTTCTGATGGGAAAAAGGTGTCATGGTGGCATGAGTAGAATATTATTTTTCTTGGAATTTGGCATGAGTAGAAAATTGAATTTAATGCTTTTATTTCAATACTTTAAACTAGACACTGAAAACTTTACATGACTTAGCTTACATTTGAACTTCGGTATGTTATCCTTCCCCATTTTTATCAACGAACTAGGTTATTTTATCTGTTAAAAATGAAGAATAACTTGTGTAAAGTCTTAGTTCTTTTCCATTTTTAGGCAACTGCAAAATTTCAAAAACAAAGAATGGCCATTTCAGTCTGGTTACATACTTGAGTACTTCAAAATGAGCACTGACTCAGTTTCCAGTACATTGCCACACGAGCAGGACTAACCTGCCGAAAAGGTCCTTCACGAAAGATAAGGAAGGAACCGTCTTGGCTTCTTAAGGAGACACCATTGGGGAATCGAAGATTTCTCACGAGGACAGTGGTTTACTTCATAAGCCTCGCACTGGATAAAGTTCCTGAAAACAAAATTACGATGTTGATAGTAATGCATAAGAATTATGTAATAGCATTTTAACCAAAAAGTACAAAGAAAAAACTGTTGTTACACAAATATTATTATAGATTATGTGAATCTCCAATAAGTTTGGATGATGAAGTCAATGCAAAAATGTTTCAAACATGGGGAACGTCATGTAAGTGTTCTTACTTCTTGGTCTCGTCCAAGAATGTTTCACTTAAGTTTTCATTCACAACGCGAGAAGAAAACACAATGGCTGTATAGCATATAAAGAAAAGCTCAGATGAACATGGACACCAAAAATAGACCTGTTGTTTGAAATGTTGGCAAAACCAGTCCAACTCTGACCGCCCCAGAACAGAACTCTGCAATCAGTAACTCCGGTATAGATTCCAACGATCAAGAGGGCCAAAAGTCACGCTATCAGGACCCTGGACTTGATTTCAAGAATTTGACTTCAGAATTTCGCAACAAGTTAAGGCTGTCCCTGTAAGTTACGACAGCACAGGTGGCCTGTCAACCGTGTGAGCCTTGAAGTATGGGAATCCGAAGATTGCGCTATGCTTGAATGGATCATTGAAAGCCGAAGTACACAGCCAGGAGGATCAGCACCACAAAAATCTTCCCCGGAGTCATTGCCGTGACATCGACTCCTATTATCGTTAGGAGAATTGTGTTAGAAATATTTGTGAACTAATATAATCACAACGTTAATTCCATATGTCAAACCATAATCGAATTGCCTAATGTTTATTTAATTACCATAATGAGATGGTTAATTTGCTAATTGCATTTGAGGCACATGGTAGTACCCTAATGACTATGTGT
>JANZXR010000171.1:4770122-4783253 GCA_027575705.1 Erythroxylum echinodendron | reverse complement strand
TGAAATTGCATTGGTCCTTTAATTAAAATCCTGAAATAATTTCTTAACCAATTCTATATATTTTATAATTATCAAAATATAAAGGGATTTTTATTTGTCAACCACTATTGATCCAACAAGTAGAAGCCAATATACAGCTCTGGTACCAAGTAGAGCAGTTTGCATGGTGGCTAGTATGAGTTCATCGGATCAGAATCATGATACTACAATAATTGATACAAAACAATGAAAAGAATGAATCCTGGCAATGCTAACAAACTTTAGTTGCACTGTATGTCTACCTTCTTTTGGATGTAACGAAATATCTGCATGACAGATACTTTTGACGTACTACCAGAGTTTATACATAATCTTGCTATAGCTAGAAGACTTTTAAGCTCTCTGGAGTTGTAACTGTTGCCAAGATCAGGGTCTATCATCTTGTGAATAGAGCTGCCAAAGCGAGATTCTTTGATCCATTGGATTAAATCTGTGCTTCCTTCTGATGATTGGCCAGTTATTAGCTCCAAAATCAGCACGCCTAGCTGAAAAATTATGTTCCCACATAGCTGATCCACGGAATCTGCAATCAGTAAACAGTTGAATAAGCAATCTAGTGGAATCTCAAAAGTGATGCATTATACTCAACCCGTCACCTTCTGAACATGAGTCGTTGGGCATTGCCGCATAATTTCCAAGAGAGCTAAGAAAACCAACATCAGATAGCTGTTCCAAGCAAAATTCAGATGTTCATTATTTGAGATAAAGGTGCAGAATCCAACAACTAAACCAGTAAAATTACCTTTGGGGTGAAGTTCTGGTCCAGCATTATACTGCCTGAGTTTACGGAGACATGATATGTTGGTGGACTGTTAAAGAGAAGGAGATATTCCTGCAGTGTTATATACCATCTGTCATTGACTCCTTACAAGCTAAGTATCCCAGTGCGAGCAAAGCTATTGATCTTATGGAGACCAGACAAAATGCCTAACTAGCTGAAATTATAGAATCATTCACATTTCTAAGAGCACAGGATAAAGTTTTCTCAGTTAGATGGTCTGTTGATTTTGAGATATGCTCTTAACTTCAGATAGAGAAGCCTAAAGGTACAGATATCGGATTGCACATTAATAACCCGTTCATGGCACAGAACAAATCCTTTTCGCAAATAATGAACATAAGGAGATCAAGCATGCATTGATTATGCAGCAGCAATGAATGTTGAGAGAAGATTATGTGCATCCTACCTTGATGACTTACCAATGCTGCTGTCACACCACTGGCTATTCGTAACCGTGTCCTCCAATTTAATGGAGTTTTAAGAGGATCTGCCAAGATCCAACACTTAATGATCATTAAATTTGGCAAACCATATTTCACATAAAAAGTTCTTATCCGAGTTTTACCATTAAGACGTTCCTTTAAGCTTCCATTTTCTATATTGTTAAACACTAGCAACCTGCAAGTTAATAGCATAACCAAGATGTGTAACATGAAATACAGATCATACTAGAGAAGTAAAAGACTATTGGCCATAGCAGAAGATGACATATCATCACCAAACCATGAATTTTCAACATATAATTTTGAAACATCTTCAATGTCATAAATAAAATTTAGGCAGCACGCCAGCTTAGAAATTTTGATCATATTAATCCAAGGCTTTCAGCACAAATGTTGGCTAAAAGTTGAATCTCACTGACGATGCTTAACAGATTCTTTCGATTGCCTTTTGTTGTGTAGCAGTATCATCAATCTTGACTCAACTCTCTACCTCTGATTTAACTGCTAGTTAATTGGTTTAGTCTTTGCTATTGTTTCAGTAATTGTTAGCCAAAGCTCCATTATGTGAACTTAGATGCCACTAGCACCTCTAACCCCAAACCTTGATACTGAAACCTGTTTGAATGTTCATTAGTTATCCATAACTTGTTTCCTCTTGTCTCCCGTGTATGTTTCTGTCTCCCAACTAATGCATATGCTAGAAAGCATGTGGACTCAATGGCCTAACCTCAATATAAATGTACAGATTCCAAATCTTATCTACTCTTTAGGGCATTGAAAACAAGAACTGACTGCACCTCAGGATATGTAAAGCAATGTGAGAAAATTAGCATGAAACCTCTTTTTCCCTGCTGAAAATCCTCGAAGTCCAAGAATGTGGCGATGATGCAATTTTACTAGAAGTTTCAGTTCTTTTTCAAATATATCATCCCTTTGATCAAAACCTTTTACTTCTTTCACCAATGCAATATCCCCATCACAAAATCTGGCTTTGTAAGCAACACATCTTGAGTTTCCATAGATTATCCTATGGAAACTATCCGTGGCCCTCTTTATATCTTTGTACGATAAATGCTTTAGTAATGACACTTGGCCTGCAATTACTACATATTAGCTTGTAAGTAAAGATTTCACTATCACATGCAAAACAGAAGCTTCGGAGGAAACCATATCTACAATAGTGAACTGGTTTTGAGAGGCTCTTATTTTTCTGCTGCTTTTGACAATTTATGGGCTGCTTGAGATCATATAAGCTACCAGGAATCGTACATGATTCCTTGATAAGTGCAAACATAGGCACAGAAAAACTGAGTTTTCTCTCGAGGAAGTTCTTACCAACCTAGACAACACTGCAAAAGGAAATCATCCTCTCATTCCTTTTGAGGATTCTTTACTTCTAAAAGCAAATTAGTCCATAGCACCACATTTAGTGAAATTACTTTCTACAGATCTGGTTCAATTATGTTATGATAATGCTATGTGATTCAAACAGAGTCAGACCAGCTAAAACTACTATACTATCTGAAAATTTGAAGCCCCGAATAGAGCAGTTCGATCAAGTCATCACCAATTATGGCACCCAATGTGAAATCATAAGCAAATTGATTGGTCAAATTATCCATTTCTTTCAAATGCACATATAATCAACCGTAGAAAGAGTTGAGCAAGACCTTGTTTAGACGAGAAAATAAGAAGAAAATTGAAAGTCAAAGGACGTAAGAAAAAAGAGAAAAAGAAGTACAAGCTGACCAGAACGAGATCGGCGAAGCCAAGCAAGAAGATGAGGCCTGAACTTTCGGATGAGGCGATTGATGTCCATTTGGAAACTACCCCAACTGACAACTTTGTGTATTGGTTTTCGCTTTTGGTACGAAATTTAGTAACAATAACAGCAGCAGCAGCAGCAGTAATAATGGTAAACAAAGATAAAGTGCAGAACAATTTCTTTTACTGTCTTTTCCAGTACTTGGTCCCTCACAGCCTGTTAGTTGTGCTGCTTCTTCATTACTCTGATGTGTTCATCACTATAAAGAAAAAAAGAAGAGAATCAGACAGCCCCACCAACCTGTCCGTCAATCGGCAAAATGACAGCTTTATCCTTCTAGTTTTTACCGAAGCCATTGATTCACAATTGTAAAAGCTTAGTTTCTCCACATGGCAGACAAAGTGGCAATTCCAATTTTCTTTATTTCTGCGCCAGAGCCTGTCTACTTCCTTTTTCTTGACTTGAACAAGTGACACATAAGACTGCTCCTTTGCCTTAGCCACATCTACTGATACAGCTTTCTGCTTCAACGGAGAAGGACACGCTTCTTTCTTTAATCTCTCTTGCAAAAAGACGATGTCGTTGCCTTTACTATCAGCCTTCGGACAGATGCTAGAGACACAAACCAAACTTTAAGAGACTCGAATGAAACAAGAGCAAGTGATGGTTGAGCCAAAGGAAATGTTCCACTAATACATATCTATACATAAACTATTCACAACCTCAATCACCTAATGCTAATACCGTTGAAGCTGGGAGAAGGCAAATGGGTCAGAAAAAAATGGAACAGCATCGGTATATAACACTACTCTGTAATATATATCAGTACCTTAGTTACGTACCTTGAATCAAACGTGAATAGGAAAAAAATGAAAAAATGTGGAATATACTTGATTTCAGTTCTAAAATTTCAAACAAACTTTTCGAAACCAAAACAAGCCAGAATCTATAGTCATCTTTGCGGGAGTTCATCACCAGGACGCGAGCTAGATCTTTCTACAGTTTTCTCAAAATATAAGCTCTTTTAACGGATCAGAGTTTCCTTATACTTACGATTAACATGAGCAACTACAGGAGATCTTAACTTATATATATAGCTTCCATATCGGGCTTCCCTATCACAAGGTCAGGTTCACACTAAAAGGAATCCATTTTTGCCCAAACTTTGACCCATTGATTTAGATTATTTATGGGACTACTTTATTATCTTTATCTATATCAAATTGCATAACTTAACTGATAATTTATTTAAAAACCAAAATTACAATCAATAACTGTCTACTTTATGGGAAAATGACAAAATTGCCCTTAGGGGCAAAAATGTCTTACAATTTTCCCTTAGACAATTATTAATTGCAGTTTTACTCAAGTTTAAAAACTCGGTTAAGCTACGTTGCTATATTAGTCGACTAAGTTTAAAAACAAAACATTTGATCCAAAGATAATAAAAGTCTAACATTCTGTCTTGCAAGGCTTTCGATACCAATAAGTATCATATGCATGTGTCATGTGTGACATAGGTTCAATACAATCAGGAATATCTAATTCTTTATTAACATGAATGGAAAAATAGAGTGTGGCAAACTACGATGATACCTTTATGATCTAATATGTATCATCTTCGTCTATAGGTCTCAATTTTTTCAACTTTATGCTAAACCGCATTGCTAAACTCCATTAGAGAAATCCTGTTTTATCTCACCGAATGCTAAACTGCATTAGAGAAAACTTGTTTCCTCTAATGTAGTACTTGTTTCCCCTCACCAAATGCTAAACTGCATCAGGGGAAACTTTATGCTCTCCAACTAAATGCTAAACTGTATTAGAGAACTTTTATGAGATTAAAACTTATATCCCCTATGTCATGTTAAACTTTAAGGATATATCCGTATAAAATTGTATGTGTCTAATGACATAGGCTCAAGGTCAATTTGTATATATGCCCAATGACTATTAAAATGCTTAAAATCAATACAAATCTTAAGACTTTCATACATATTATGATAATGTATGATAACATGTATTACTGAGGATAAACAATAATCATCTTTATTGATGAACCATCATTCCTTCATAATACATCAAAATGTATAAATGTACATGGAGCAAACATAACGATCTTTTAACTAACAGTATCTAAGGACTTCAAAACACCCATACGTACACTTGTATTCCAAACACAAGTGGGTAAAGTCCTTTAGTTAAAGAATCGGCTTATAGTTCCTCATTCTTTAAATGCTCCAAACATTAATGTCACCTTTTCGTGTCAACTACTTCATGATCAAATATCTGACCTTAAAATGCTAAAGCCCTGTGATATTTAATGTTGTTATTAAACAACACAGAAGCTTGATTATCACATTACAACCAAATGAGTCTAGCCACTGAATCAACCACAGACAACTCAAAATTTAAATTTCTGAGCTAAATTGTCTGTGAAACAGCCCCAGAGCATGCACTTTGCATATATGGTCGAGGAATTCACTCGTATCTTTTTGGCACTATTCCACGGCATTTTATCATATGCTAACTTAAACTGTAACCTTAAGTAAACTTTCAATCATCTGGACACATAGCTAGACTTGAATCTGAATTCCTTACAAGGTTTAGTTTGTTGACTTTTCTATATGTCAACATATAATCCTTGATTCCCTTCAATTATCTCAACACTCGCTTGACTGTATTTCAATGGTCTACATCTGGGTTAACTAGATACTGACCAAACAGTCAAACAGTAAATGCAATGTCCTGCCTAGTACATAGTCAAGCATACATTAGGCTATCAACTATAATAGAATATGGAATATTCCTCATAACCTCTCTCTTTACTTTATTCTTTAGATACTATGCCAAAGATTATCTCTTATTATGAGAGATAGGTGTTACGACAGGTTTACAGTTAACTGTATTAAACCTTTGTAACATATACTTCATGTATGCACTCTTTGAGAGGTATGATGTGTGTTAAGATACGCCTGAATCTGAATACCTAGGACAAAAGATGATACGCTAAGGTCCTTTATATCAAAGTTTTCGACCAGAAAGTTACTTAACCTTATACCACATAGTCAAGTAATTTGATGTGAGCAATATATCATCCTCATGCAGTAATAGAAAGATAACTTTGCTCCCCCTGACCTTATAATATAAGCATCTTTTTAACTTTACTTTCCATGAAGCTGAAAGAGGTAATAACCTCATCAATTGTAAGATATCACTTTCGGAAGGTTTGTGTAAATCATACATTGATCTGCATAACGTGTAAACCATGTTAGCTTTATTTGGATCCTGAAATCTTTCAAGTTGTACCATATAGACCACTTTATAAAGGTCTTTATTTAGGAAAGCAATTTTGACAACTATCTGATGTAACTCTTTATCATCATGAGTTACAATTGCCTTAATCACTCAAAATGTATCCTTCGAGGATACGAGAGAAAAGTAACACTAAAGTTAACATTTCTTCCTGAGTGATCCATCAGGCAACTGAGCTAGTCCATAAATAGTTGAACTTTATCCTGAAATCCTTGAGGTCTTAAAAACTTCATTTACAACTGAAGAGTTTGTAGTTCTGCAACAAAATCAACTAACTCCTATACCTTACTATGCTTCATAGCTTGCATCTCATAAGTCACTGCAACCTACCACAATTCCGCTGTGGGTACAGAAACAGCTTCTGTAAAGGTAAGTAGATTCTTAACATATCTAATATCACAGTCCTGTTCACCTAACAGACTATGATATCAGATGAGATAATAGGTTATCTCACTCTAGTAGATTTTCATAACTACATTAAATCTTGTACCCCTAGGAACCTCTGTGTGTGCAGGTATCTGTTTCTATTGCAGTACAGGCAAGGTACAAAGACCTAGATCTACCGAATCTAACTATATGAGTGGCAGGTACATAATAATTGTAGTATCCACCCTGTTATCTTTTGAAGGGTCAAAGGACCCACCATCATTATAGACATCATATGCTAGAAACTTAGCTGTTTGTGATTCCACTATTATATTCCCTCCTTCTCTATAGTAAGATCTATAGCCTCTAAAGTGGTTAGAATATCTTACTAATAGCAATGATCATAATGAGCATGTAATTTTTCTTTATAAGAATTATACTACCTCGATACGGTAACCCCTCACACGAATATGTGTGAGATTGAGTATTCACACTTTTAGATAATTAGGTAGATTAATCTTGTTCTGCATTGACTTCTTCAAGTTCTTTAGGGTGCAGTTATGCCTTTCGGCAACATACATTTTACTCAAGACTACTCGGTATAGTGAATCAAGCCACTATCCCAACAAATTCCATATATCTGGCAAATGGACCTTTTCAAGTCCTGAAACATCATATTTACTATGATATTCTCCTCAAAGGGTTTCTCAACCTTCAATATTTAAGCAAAAACACATAACTATAATGGGAATAATCATGACAAATGTCAGAATACTTTTGGAATTGCACAATGCAACTGTATAAGGTCTTTTGATATCTTTATGTATCAGACTCAACAAGTTAGAAGCATGAGTTGTCTTTAATATCCTTATTAGTCAACTTATCCCTGTAATAGTCAACACATGTTCTCAGATCATCATAATCTAGAATTGAGAGAATGTTTTCTTTAATCAATCTCTCAACCCTAGCTCTGGAAATATGACTTAAACTTTTTTACTTTCCATCCATCAGGGTCCTTCATTTCATAACTTGTTTAACAAGATACGAAGAAGCTTATATCTAATACGGGGTAAGACACATTCTATACAAACCATATGATAAGAAAGTTGTACCATTATGTTTTGCATTAAACATAACTATACAACAGAAGCATTTACCATTATGTTTTGCATTAAACACAACAGTACAGCAGAAGCATTAAATATAAAACGTCAACTTTCTTCGTCCAAAATTGATCCAAAAATCACATATAAAATGTGTCGTGTAAAAATCAAAATGAACCTTGCAACACGGTTTAATATATACATCCCCTATAGACATTACTTCCACTTATTCATTGCTGTGTAACATCAGTTTTTCCTTCCCTTTATTTGACTTTATCTTGGTTATGAACCCTTGCATTATGGAAGCACCTTGATTTGATACTCCACTATATAGGCACCAAATACTTAATGTGACTATTGCAAAATAGATTCATAAGTTGACAAGCCAAGAAGTTATCTGATGATCATCATCTCTCCTTCTAGGCCTTATATTGCTGGCTTCTTTATGTCATGCATATCTTTACTAGCACTAGATTAACCAGCATCAGTATGTGGAGAAGGTTCAATCTTTCTACTTTTTGATCTTAGCGTGCTTTATTTTTTCCTTTCCTTTAGTTGCTTCGAGGGCTGTAGTAGTAACAAGCTTAAATTTCTTCTCCTTAGTAATGCAATAGGAAGAGTCTGAAGGGAGTACATTCAGAGTTTTATGAACTATAAAGACATCAGGAAGAGAAATGTTTAACATCTTTAGTCTACTGCGAAGATGGATTATTCTTGATATGTACTCCTTTACTCCCCTTTTTCTCCCGTATATCTTATGGAGAATAATTATTTATTCAAGGCACTTGTCTCAGCACTAGGTGAGATTGTGTGCCTCTAGGAAATATTTCCAAGAAATTATTTCGCTACGTCTATGTCTGAAAGTCCACTAAGCAGATGGTTAGGTATAGATCTCTTAATGGTCATAAGACATAAACTGTCATACTAATCCTAGGCTTCATAGGCCGCTTTACGAACTCTTGAATTCATGGATGTAGGTGGGGATGACCTATCCTATCGTATGGTTATATCAACCTCAGCTATTTTGATAGCATTCATTACATCCTCTATCCATTTCTTCATATTGAAACCAGTTAGGGTTTCAATGGTGACACTAATTTTATTGACCAAAAAGTGAATTTTAAGTAATAATTTTTATAATAACACAAATGTAGGATATCAACGATACTTAAAGTCATTAAAAAGTATCTTTACTGAAAATTCAATCACACATATTATGAAATACCTTTGGGCTAAATATATAATATATGCAATTAGATTCCCACATAAAAGCGATCGGATTACAAACCATCAACTCTCATGACACTACCACCTTTAGGTGAAAAGATCATTTGAGCTATAGCTTTCCTCCATCTTAAGCCTTTATGATCATCTCAAAATGTTATGTAAGGACAACACCTTTGGGCAAAATAGTTAAACATAAAATTGGAGACATCCCTTTACATTCAAGCAGAACAATTCAAAATACTGACTCGGAAAGCCACTTTGGTGACTACATCCTCATCAGAATCCGAAAACTCCAACAAAGGATACATCTTTATGTTATCCTCACATTCTTAATGGGCATATGGTATGTAACAATGTAACTTCAATAAATGCAAAAACTCAAATGCACGGTCTCATTGTCACACACTCGTGTTGAAGACATTCTTTGAAAACTTCATTTGAGACTTTCGTAAAAGAACAATCTCAGTAGAGTAACTATCGTGCATTACTAGATACTGAACCGACCTCTCGAGACACAAGAATCTCATGTATCTCTTTTATGGCAAGTTCGTTGCACGAAAATTCACTCAAAATGGCTTTAAAATGTCTTAATTCTTTTTTCGATTAACTATCATGCTATCCCAAACCTTGAATATGAGACCCGAGATACGAAAACTTGAAGTATTTCTCTCATGTGATGTTTGAAGTATGAAAATTCCCTCGAAATCAGATTCAGAACACCTTAATTCCTTTTCTGGAGTTAAACTTTAATTTATTACTAATGTAATAAATCCAGAAAAATGGAAATTTTCATTTTATAAATTTTCGGATATGAAAACTAACCCAAAACACCCCGGGGCACCCTTACAGGAAATATGAAATTTTATGTTTTTTGTTTTTTTCAAAATTACTGTAGCAGTGATCGTATGGCTGACGTCAACCTGGACACGTCAGCGCGAATGGCGCATGTCCATCACTTGCCTACACCGACGCACCAGAGATGCGTCTAGCGCATCTCGTGCACGAGTGCGTCATAAGCAGACGCGGCCAGCCTGTATGCTGCCACATGTCGGCGCATGTGGCGTGTGCAATGCACGCGTCTTACATGTTGCCCTTCCCCGCACGCTTGATGGTGAACGCTCCCTCACTGGAAAAAGGTAATGTTCGACAAGTTTTGGGTTGATTTTTCAACTTCCCGGGCTCATTTGTCTCAAGGCTAAACATATATATACTACTTTCATGCAATAAGAAACAAGAAAAATCGAGAAACGGAAGTTAACTCTCTGAAAACCTTATGGAGAGAAAAACTGAAAAATCTTTGTTTTTAACCACCCGATCACATCACCGCTCTGATACCACATGTAATATGTAATGATACCTTAGTTATGGACCCCAGATCGAACATGGAAGGGCAAAAAATGGAGAAATGCAGAATGTACCTGATTTCGATTCTGAAACTTTAAACAAGCTTTCCGAAGTCAAAACGAGCCGGAATCCACTGTCGTCTTTACGGGAACCCATCACCAGGTGGTTGGCTAAGTCTTTCTACAGTTTTCTCAAAACGTAAGCTCTCTTAATGGGTCAGAGATTCCTTATGCTTACGATTGATATGAGCAACTGTAGGAGACTTTAACCTATAAATATAACTTTCATATCGGGCTTCCCCATCACAAGGTCAATATAAACGAGGTCCATACTAAAAGGGATTCATTTTTCACCCAGACTTCGACTCATTGATTTAGATCTTTTATTGAGCCACTTTATTATCTTTATTTGGATCAAATTATGTAACTTAATCGATAATTTATTTAAAAACAAAAATTACAATTAATAACTGTCCACTTTATGGAAAAATGAAAAATTTGTCCTTAAGGGCAAAAATGTCTTACACAATCTGCCCTAGTAAAAGTTGAATTTCCATTCTTTGATATCCCAGATGTGTACAGTTGGATATTCAGAGAAGAACAATGCTTCATAATAGACTGCACACCACCACAAATGAAAGTTAGGATAGTTGGAACTCATATAGATGGAAGTGCTGCAGAAGTACACTAACTATTTCTAAGATATAAATGGACTAGTAAGAGACTATTGTACACTTAAGAGTAGTGCTACTCAAGCTAACTTGTAACGGATTATGCAAACGATTGGAATGACAGTTATCTAATGCTTTGACATTTGATTGGAATGATAGGTACTGCTAATGCTTTGACATTTGATTGGAATGACAATTGCTGCTAATACTTTTGGCATTTTCTTTAGGGGTTTGATATAGTCTTGAGCACTCAATAATTACCTAATGTTGAATGAGATTCTATGTAACTTTAGGCGCCATTTGGTTCCACTTCTGTTTTTTTGTTGTTATTTTTTGTTTCTGTTTCCCTTTTTTAGTTTCTGTTTTTCCTTAAAAAAACAAAAACCTGTTTGATTGAAATTTGTAATATAATAACTGAAAACAAAAACATGCTTGGTTCAAAATTGTAATAAAAAATTAAAAAAAAAACATGTTTGATTTTATCATCCTATTTCTATTTTTTTGTAATTATACTCTTATGTGTAATAATTATAATATAATACATTATATTTTTAAATTAATTATTTATCATTATAGCTAAAATTAAAATATATGCAAATCAAATATTATTAAAAATGACACATTAATTATATATAATAAAATTACATAAATTAGAAATTATTTTAAGTCATTCTAATAAATAAAATATATCCATCATACTATAATTCTTGAAAACATAATAGGCCACTTCAACAAGATTCATGAGCAAAGGATTGAGAAGCTTATAATATAATTGAGATGGTACAAATGGAAAATTTTTCAACCCAACACAAAATTGATAAAAAAAGATGGACTTTTTAATGTGTTACAATAATGTCTTACACCAATGTATTCAACTTGAATTCTAATTTATCTAATGGTCAATTGTTAGACATCTTTGTCAACATGTATTGACATTCACAGATTTGTGACTAGGATAAAGCCATATTGAAGAGCTTACAGTTCGAAATTATACTGCAATTATATATTCGTCTAGAGGAACACAGGAAGAATTAGGATTATAATCATAAGACACCTGCTAATATATATTAGCTATTAATTAACGAGATCTTTTGTGGCTCTTTTTGGTTATTACGATGTCAACTGTGGTGAAGATAGAAAATTGAAGGTTTTGGCAAAGCTAGCTAGGATAGAAGATCTCATTAAAGGCAATAGTGAATAAAGGCAAAGCTAGCTAGGAAAGAAGTGTTGGCTACTCTATATGCAATTATAGCATAATAATAAAATATTATTTTATGACACACCAAAGACCTGTGCTCTACTCTATGATGTCCATTAAAGACTTAAGGCTGAGAATCAAATAGCTATAAAAACGAGAGGACAAGGAGAAATCCACTTTAAAATGATGTGAAGTTCAAAAATAAAACAGCTACAAAGATGTGACGAAGAAGAAAACAGGACGTGAGGCTCAAGAAAACAACTGTAGCCTTCGATTTTAATAACGTTATTTCATGGACTGTTTAAGTTTCTATGTTGGTTCTATGAGAGTGCGTCGTCTTTTTTATTGTCACAAAAAATTGCAGAAGCTTATGCTCAAAGCAGAAGTTTTACATGGATGCTTTTAGTAAGTATGGCTACATCTATTTTCTTCATATCTTTCTTCGTTTTCACAATTCTCTGTTGGTTTATATCTCTCTTCCATCACGGTTTCTCTTTTTTTTATCAGTCGATATACACAACTTAAAGTAATACAAAGAGAAAGCGAGAAAGTAGTGTTGATAGTCGTAAGAAGTATAATGGGTCTGATGTTATGGACAAAAGAGACAAGAGAAATCGCAGAAATAACAGATAGCAACAAACCTGGAGATATTACAACACCAGGAAAGACGCAGAAGACAAAGCCAACGCAGAAGAGAGAAACCTGAATATGATTGTGAAAAAAAAGTTTCAAAATAGATGAAAACCTGTTTTTGGAAATCAGGAAAACGTTTTTGTAAATTAGTTGTCGTTTTTTATTTTAATAAATGAAATATATAAACGTGATTAACCAAACGCGATTTTAAAGGACATTTCTTAATTTACAAAAACCACAACCAAAA
>JANZXR010000171.1:4725367-4770022 GCA_027575705.1 Erythroxylum echinodendron | reverse complement strand
TTGTTATAAATCACACTTATTTAGTACAAGTAATAAATCACACTAATTTATTATTATTTTTATATGTTATATTTTTAATAGATTTATAAACTTAATTTTTATAAAATTAAATATCTAAATCTTATATTTTTATGAAAATATTCAAAGAAATATTAAAATATAATACTTATGTCATTATATTTTTTTTAAGTCATACCCTTATAAGTCATTTTACACATAAACAACTAATACTAAACAACTAATTTTACCAAATATTTCTAACAAACAGCTAATGCAATCCGCTAGTCAAATTAGCTGATAAAATCATCTATCAGTTAATAGCTAAATACAATAAGCTGATTACCAAATGAGCCTAAGCTCACAAATATAATCTTTTATAAAATATTAAATATTTCAAAGCCTAATTCAAATAAATCAAACCTTAAAATATAATTTTTTAAGAGATATATGATTGAGAGAATGACTATTTATAAAATGCTATTATAATGCTCTTTTTTTTTTTCACAACGTGGTTGCTAACAAAGCTCTTCTTTTCGAGGGAACGAAATCTTCTGTACTTACTAGCTTGTATTAATTCTATTCTACGCGATCTCATCCACATAAATATATGGGACTTAAAAAAAATATGAATAAAATCACGTAAAATAAATTTAGTAGATACAGAGAATTTGACCGAGCACATTTCTTCCTCCTCTACTTTTACTCATACCAATTACTTTGAATTTATAACTATTGTACACGACACAAAATTACATTTTCATTTTTCACCTCTTCATCTGGGCTTCACTTTACATCTTATGTCTTTTTTGTTGAAGTGTCTTTACTTCACTGGTCCCATGAACGGGCCACCGTTCATACAACCGAACATGACCATCAATTCAACTGGGGAAATCTAAACTTCCAGCTCTCAAAATTTCAGGAACTATCTCTGTTTCTTGCAGCTAATGGAGGGCTTCTCTGCATCTGTATCATTGATTTTTTGGTTAAAGCAAAGCTTTTTGATCCTCGTAGCAACCTGTCTTTTCGTTCAGCCTATCCTTGGCACTGTTGTCAAGTATTGTGGTCAGTCTTTCTTCTACTACTTGATTCCAACGTTTCCCTTCTCGCTTTTGACTGGGTAGCCATGTATAAATCTTAGTTCATTCTCTGTAGTAAAAAGTTTCGCACTTTGGGTTCTAACTAACATCATTTTCAAGTCGATTATTTTTCTTAGGTCGTATTCTGACTTGTTTTCTTTGATTTATTGGGTGATTGATGGTTGCCAAAATTTTCAATTAATTTTATGCAAAATGAGTTTTTTTTTTAATTGCAATTAATCAGATGTTAATGTAATGAAACATGAGCAGACAAAAAAGGGGATTATGGTGTCAAAGTCCAGGGAGTTGAAATATTCCCCAATCCTGTGGTAAGTGGCAAGCCAGCCACCTTTAACATCTCAGGTTCTAGTGGTAAGTTCTCGTTGCTTGTCTTTCTCCTCTCTTTCTCTGGCTCTATACGGATTTCTTTTCTCTTTCTGGCCTTTTAACATCCCCTTGTTATTTTTTTGATCATTCATCTGGACAACGTTATTATTGTGATTTGCTTATGTTCTTTCCTTTTGGATATGCAAATATTTGCCTATGGAGCATGATAAGCTACTTGATGGTACCCATTAAATTTTTCTTAGTGAAGAACTCTTTTACTAGCTTCTGGTATTCAGTTCTATGAATGGAGAGGCACAAACATTCTTTTCAAACTGCTATTCCTCTGTTAACAAGCAGATTTTAGAATTTATAGACAGTTGAGTAATGATAAAGGATTGTTCTGTTTATCTTGATTATGATTCTTGCTGCACGGAATCCTTGAGGTCCTCATGGAGGAGCAAATGCTTTTGACAAAACAATCCAAGCAAATATTTGCTAATGCATGGAAATTTCGATTCAAATAAGTTGTGGTTCTCATAGGATACAGAAATATGAGACCTTTATGGATTAAACTGAGAAGATGAAGAAGAAATTAGATTTCTTTGTGAATTGTGATATCAATCTGGAAGGAAAAGAGAATAGAATTCACTGCTACACTAATGCCATGTCAAATTGGTAGATCTAATACATATCAAATATCATGCGATCATCTGTTTGCATGGAGGGTCATGGTGCCATTGCTTGAACCAAGATATATAAGCTACTTGGCGGTTTGAATTGATTTGTTGGTCTTGATTGAGATCTTATCTTGCCTTTATTGTGAAAATTTAGCATTCTAAGTATGACATAAATACATATTTTCCACTTTTTAAGTGGAGAGACACTTCTCTTTTTGTTTCGTTCATCACTTTGGTCGACACATACATTAATTGGAAAATCCTGATTTAATTTGCACAAGGATCCTTTACGTCCGACATCTTGTAGTCTTTTCGGTCCATCTCATTCACTATTTCCCATTGCATTTGTTAGACATGTAAGTGTTGGTTTTCCTTTATGGCAGTTGGTTGATAAAGGTTCCTTTGTACAGGTGAAGCTATATCTGGTGGCAAGGTGGTTATTGACGTTTCTTACTTTTCCATTCATGTCCATACTGAAATCCATGACCTTTGTGAGGAGACATCATGCCCAATTGCTGGAAGCTTTGTGCTCTCCCACACACAGACATTACCTGCATTCACTCCACCTGTAAGTTTCACACAACTTACAAAAAAAAAAAAAAAAAAAAATTCACACAAAAAACCTTTCAGTTCTATCCTCCTTGTTCCTACGATTGTCCCCTCCAGGGCCTCTCTTTAGGAAAAGCTTAACATTCCAAACTTGAATGCTATTCATATGCTTATGTAATAAATGTTCTTGGCTTAAGACTAAATTTTTCTTCACCATGTTTGTCACTGGGCAACAAAAAGTATGAGATGTTTACTTGACAAGTAGGTTATTCTTTCGAGGTTTCATGTGCTTTACTTCTTACAAACCACTTGTTTGAGCTTGGAAATCAATCCCTGAAGAATAAGTACTTCCAACTTCACAATTTATTGGATTCTAGTTTTATGTTCTTCAATTTTTATGGAAGAAAATTAATGATTTCCTTTATGTTCTCATACTAATATCTTCTGTTCTTTTTACCTCTTTATTCAGCTCTGTCACCACTTTTTTGAAACCAGAGAAAGGTAAAGGAGAAAATGGGTGCTTTGATCTGGTTCACTAAACACCGTTAATATTGTTTTCACAGGGATCTTACACGCTTAAGATGACAATGAGAGACGATAAAGATGAAATACTGACTTGCGTTAGCTTCAATTTCAAGATTGGCTTCGGAAACTCGGTCTCTGAAGATTGAGCCACTACCAAACTTAAAAAGCATCTTGTTATCTTTCACTTTCTTCTGAAGAAGTTATTTTACATGCATGCTTTTGTTTTAGGACTTCATGTCATTAAAATTGACCAATATAGCTTTAACATATATTAATAAGGAATAATTAAATTAGTATAATTTTATATGTTAGTCTTTATAATTAGTTATAGCTCTCAACTAGTTAGGAGTAAATATTGCGTATTATTAAACCTCTTTAGACCTCGCGTATTAGCGTGAATTATACGTCGCGGTGGTGGTGGTGGTGGTATTGTTGTTGTTGTTGTAGTTATTCTAATAATATTGTTAATATGATAATAAATTTCTCTAATTTAAAGAAAAATGCATTTAATAGAATTTTATTATATAAATCCAAAATTCAAAATTTATTATATATCGCAATTAATAAATTACAATTTTTAACTAAATATTGCATGTAATGTGGTAACTATTGATGAGCATTTATATGTTTTGACAAAGGAAAAACAATAAGAGCAGCAATAAATACAATTAGGTGTTCTTGTCATCAATTTGTCCCCTTCAGAACCGACACTGTATTAAATGTTATTAAACTAAATTTGGATAATAATTAAATGCTCTAATCTTGTTTTAATTAATTTTGTCTACACATTTATGTAAACTCTACATAAATATGTAGATAAAATTTAGTAGAATATAATAAGAATTGGTTTATTAGAACAGAAGATATGGTCCTGGATTAAACTATGTGTTCTTTCTTAAATAATGCAAGATTTCTCCTTTTTTTTTCTTGGCAACAAGAAAGTATAATGTCTTTTATTTGATTAATGCGAATTCTTATAAATAACGTTAGAAGTTTTCTTAGTCACCTGTCTTCTTCTCTTCCTCACATCAGGTTCAGGTACTTCTTCTTAGGCCTAAGATGGAATACTCCCAGTATCACTACCACCTTCAACATTTCCACAATCACCACAGAAACTAGAAAATGAACTTCCACTAGCAATTTCAAAATTCAACCTTGCCCTTCTATCTCTCTCATGTTGATATTCATCAAGTAATGTTTTCATTTGCAACTTCACATCATAGCTTACTTTTTTACAGGGTTTCACATCTCCTTTAGACCCAGCTAAATGTTTCTTTAATCAAGTGATTCCTCCACCTTTCAAATGCTTATTACAAAACAAGAAAATAGTATAGTTTCTCATACCAGGAACTAATGCAGCATGAGCCCAAGCTGGATCATTATATCTTCCTGAAGTGGGTTGATTAGGAGTACTTGAACTTCCTTCTATTTATCTGTAAAAACAAATGAATGTATATATCAAAATAAATAACACATAATTTTATTACACAATATGATATCCATCTTATGTAATATAAATCATTTTGTATGATTACATTATATACAATTCAATTTCATTGAACACAATTCACTATAAGTCAAAAACTAACAATTCAATTATTCAACATGTATAATAATTACACAAAACATGCATAAACAATTTTCATTTCCAACAATCACAAAATATACATAAATAATTTTCATTTCGAACAATTTCAATTCAAAGTTTCAAACATAAAGATCAAGTTGAAGGATATTATATGATTTACATAATTGTCAAATAATAAATAACATAACTTGTACAGTTGTTCATACACATCTATTTAAACACATGAGGATCAAGTTGAAGGATATAACTTTATAAAACAATTTCTATTTCCAACAATCACAAAACATACATAAACAATTTCCATTTCCAACAATCATAAAACATACATAAACAATTTCCAATTCCAACAATTTTCATTTCCAATAATCATAAAACATTCATAAAATAATTTGTATTTCCAACAATTTCCATTTTCAGTAATCACAAAACTTTTATAAAACAATTTCCATTTCTAACAATCACAAAACATACATAAACAATTTCCATTTCCAATAATCACAAAACATTCATAAAATAATTTCCATTTCCAATAATCACAAAACATTCTCCAACAATTTTCATTTCCAATAATCACAAAATATTCATAAAACATTTTCCATCCATCAATCATAAAACATTCATAAACAATTTCCATTTCTAACAATTTTCAACAATTTTCATTTCCAATAATTACAAAACATTCGTAAAACAATCTCCATTTCTAACAATTTTCAACAATTTCCGTTTCCAATAATCACAAAACATTCATAAAACAATTTCCATTTCTAACAACCATGAAACATACATAAACAATTTCCATTTTCAACGAACTCGAACAATTTCAATTTAAAGTTTCAAACAACAGGATCAAGTTGAAGAGCATGATATGATTTACATAATCGTCAAATAATGAATGACATTTCTTATACAATTGTTCATACATATCTATTCATACATAATGATCAAGTTGAAAGATATATTCATAACATGAGGATTAAGTTGAAGGATATAACTTCTTTAAAAATGTTTGTTTTCTTATTTAAAGCTTTGAATCTTCTTTTCATTTCTAACAAATCATAATATTATATACACCATTCTATATTTGGTTCTTAAATATATAAGTTGTTTTTTTACGATTTTTAATTGACATTAATAAGTCTAAGTATAAATGATTGGAGCCTAAAACATGTTCACAATTTACAAATAAGTTATTTTTGGACACATTTATTACATCACTACTTTCACACATTATCTATTATTATAAGGGAGCCATGGATTCATGCTTCACATGCACAATAAGGCAGCGGAAATGTCGGAATCTAAATTCCAAACCCACAATATCCCCAAAATTCCATAATTTTATATGCATGCAAACACAGATTATAAAAACATGAAATTTCAGCACATGTACCTTTGATAATGCTCCTCCTTTCTTTAATCTTCTCCTTGTTTGGGTTGTAGCAAATACCAAACACCTTCCTTGATCACTCAAGAATACGCAAAGATGAAGAAAAAGTAGTGTGTAAAGGTGGTTAGAGCACCAAACAAGATGAGTTCAAGTAGATGCTCAAATGGAAAGATAGATCAAGATTATTTTACATGCAATTAGATTCATGCAATAATTGCATGAACAACACTTAAGACCACTTTTCTCTAACTCCAGAGCACTTCTGAACCCCTTATCCTATCACTTAAGTGTGTTTTAACTTGTTAGTACATGTGTACATAAGTGAATAACTCACTTATGCATCATCTGTTGTGCCTTCGATCACGACCACAATCGTGACCTACTTTTATGACAGTCATGCACACTTTGTTTTTCATCCGATCTTTTATGCGCGAGACCTTTAGGTTCCTGTTATTTTGGGCACTTGAATTAACTCTTAATTTGAGCAAATCATGGATGGTATCATGCCACTTGAATTAACTCTTAATCCAAGTAAATCATGAAGGGTTTCATGATGCCAATTTACCATAATATAAGTCGATTAATACACGAACTCTTCGATAGTTAATTAATCGACTTAAGAACCTTTCCATAGATAATTACCATGCAATTCGTCCCTTCACCATTCTATACCCTACTTGGCTTGGAGTATGGACTATGTGCCAACTCCCACTAGATTGACTGTATCATATCTAGTCCAAGTGACATTAGTTCTTGTCCTGAGATCTCATTACTCTATGTGTCACTGAAGATTCTCTTCATGACACATAACTACTCTAGCCAGAGACTCATAAGTAATGACTCCGATAAGAGGTCGTGGGTATCATCTCCTTATATCGGGAGTGGTAAATCCTTTATTGGCTACCCAATTACCTTCGAATACCAATAGCTGTACCCAATCACCATCTATAAGCGTCCTCGTCTTGAGGCAACAAGGAATGAAGTCAAAGCATAGGATCAGTATCCAAAGATATCCTTGAATAACTCAAGTCTAAGGATATTTGCACCATTGCTATGATGAAATTAATCATTGACATTTGATAGATTATCCATATGATAATCTCATAACGGGGCTTCCGATGTACTTACTACTCTTAGTAAGCATCCACATGTTAACTCTAAAAATCTCATGCTTACAGTTTGTGAGATTCACTGCTTGATCAAATCAAGGAGTATAACATGTGCTAGTCTATCCGGATTAATAATGTCTTGTCTTATTAATCCTATTACTAGGGATAATTTAGATACTAAAATAATTGCACGTGATAGGAATTTCATTATCATTATCTCATCATGATTTCCTTCATACTAAGTTTTGTATCATGGACTTCATTAATTCGATTTAAGATCGACATCAATTCATAAATAAACGAACATCAAATTAATGAAAAACTATCTTTCGCTTTATTAATCAAAATAAAGTTTGTACAAAAGTGCTAAAGGTGATTGCCTTTAGAGTACTACTCTAACAATTATAAATATTTATGATAGCCCACACATATATATTACCAAATTATTCAACATATTTTATACTCAATTAATTATTTACTCAAAGCTAATACCCAAATACTATCATTAACTATAATCAAATTATTATTAATTTACAATTGCATAATTTTATACTCAATTAATTATTTATCTAAAGCCAATACCCAAATATGAAATACCATTTCACATATTTTAAAAATGTGTTAATTAATTATTTAAGTCTGTGCAAGTTTGCAAGTTTAATATTCTCGGTTTAAAATTTTAATTTAAGTTGTTTCAACTTTCAACTTATAAACTTTCAATTGAATCAATTTAAAATATCAACATCATCACATATATACATCAAGTCGTGCATTTCATTCATAAAAAAACTTATCATAAATTTCTCTTAATCGGTTAAATTTAAACCCATCTTCAAAACCAAACTAGAAATCAATCAAACAATCATTCAACTCTAATATCCAATCCAATCCACGCAAATCACAAAACCAAAACAACACTGTGACTCATTCAACTCTAATATTCAAATCACAAAAACGTGAATCATTCAACTCCAATATCCAACCTAGATACATCTAAATCACAAACCACAAAACCGAGTTCCAACCAATTTACAAATCAAAGATCCAATTCGAATCACAAAATTTAATTCCAACTTTCAACATTCAAGTTCCAACCGATTTACAATCAAAAATGCAATTAAATAGGAAAAAAATCGAAAACTCAAAAAACACACCTAATAACTAATTCATAACCATCGGGATTTAGGTTGGGTCTTCGGGTTGGGTGACGAGTCACAGCTTCGAGTGTAGATCTGGGCCAGCAGCAGCCTTCTCTCCTCCTTCAGACGTTTAGTGGTGGCGATGACGTAGTGCGGTGGTCCTCGTAGAGGAGGGTTGAAGACGGTGGCGTCTTCGGGACTTCGTGTGGAGGAGCCGAGGATCTTTGATGCTAGCGTGGATCGGGGTGGATGAGGGAAGGAACAACACTGCCAAAGAGGGAGCAATATTGTTAGAGATGGAGAGGAGAATGAGAGAGAGAGAACGGAGGTGATGAGTGAAAGTGAGAGTAGGGGAGAGAGAGAGAAAAAATGAGAAGGAAGCTTCGGGAGGGTGAGTGAGGGACGCAATTGAGAGGGGTGTTTTTTTTTATGTTTAAATTTTCGAAAATTGCAAATAAGTCCCTATTGTTTTCCAATTTTATGGTATTGGCTGGTATGTGGCCGGTATTTTGGATACCAGCCGGTACCAAACGAAAACTAGCAGTATTGACCGGTATCTCTGGCCGATATCTAAATAACGAATATCGTTCCGTTTTTCTGTCGGTACCGAACGATATTCGTTCCTTTGGTCATAAAATCAGTTAAAAATTGAATAAAATTAAATAATTAGAAATATGATTGAAAGATATTGTCTTTACATATCAAAGAATTTGAAGTTTAATTGAAAAATAGATTGTTAAATGAAAAATAACTAATTTATTTTAGTTTATAAAAACTTAATAATTTACAAAAATTGACCGATTAATTAATTAACTGGTCGACTTTAAACAACAAGAGTTATTAAAGTAAATCAAATAAGACTTATAAGTTAAACCTTATCTATTAATTTCTATATTTATTGAATAAGATTTATAAGTTAACTTCTGAATTTTGATTAAAAAATTCAACAAGTTCGATTGGTTCAACTAAAAAAATTTTGAACCGTCTAATTTTTTTGTTTGATTTTTAATTTTTTATTTCGTACTTTAATAACTCTTGTTATTAAAATTTTATTAATTTATTAATTAATCTGTAATTTTTATTAATTAATAAGTTATTATAAATTAAAATTAATTAATTAATTTTTATTTAAAAATCTCACTTTTTAGTTAATCTTCAAATTCTATGATAAGTGAGAAAAATCTCTTACGATTATATTTCAAATTTTTTAATTTTATTCAATCATTAACCGGTTTTGTGACGGTCTAATAGCGATTGAAATTTTTAAATTTTAAATCTCTTGTCTTACTAGTTTAACTTCGGATCTAACTTTTAAAATATTACTGTTTAGAGTAAAAAAGAGAAAAGGAAAATTTCATGCAAGTGATATAATAATACGTAGATGATGGTGCAGGAGAGACCCAGAATTTGTTTGCTTCTGAGTTCGGTGCATCAGAGAGCGGTGTTTGACTTGTTGACTGATTGATAGATCTGACGGCTAATACAGTATCTTCCCTTTTCTCTTGCTCGTGTGTGGTTACTCATTCCTCTCTTATGACAACACACTGATTTTCGGGTGAATTTGCATCGGGTTTTAATCTGTGGATCTGCATTGTTCACTTTGAATTTTGTTGTTATGAAATGCTAAGTTGGTTTCTTTTCTGTGTCCTTCTTTTGCACATTTCTTCAATTTTGAGCTTAGCTTTTTAGGAAAACAGATTCCTTTCTTTTGTTATCTCTGAAGTGACATAAGTTGCTGTGAGTGGTCATTTCACCAACTTATGTTTGCATGATTACATTGCCGAAATTTAAGTTGTAGATCCTGGTGATGGGATCAGAGTGATAGCTCCAATGTTGATTGCTTGGTTGCTGATTTTTCCCTCTGAAACTTAGTGTCTTGGTACTCGAAAAGTTATGATTTTGTATGATTGATGAAGTAAATTTGATGGTTTCTCAGGTTCTAAGAGATACAGGAGGCTGATGGGGAGTTAGTGTGGCCCTTTCAGCTACAGTAATTGGTTGTTAGAGTGACTTATTCCAAATGTTTGATTTCCAAGGATAAGGTTGGTAACTGCATGGTGCTGGATTTTGTTACTTTAATACTTCTCCTTTCTTGAATATGTCGGTGACTTACATGTTTCATCAAGAGAGTAAGAGATCCTTGTGTATAAAGGAACGAACTTTCAATCAATCATCTAAGATGTAGGGAAGTTCTTTAAGATTATAATTACATGTTAATAAATTAGAGAAATGGGTTTTAGGTAGGAAAAACTAAGGCAATGCGGTTGGTCAATAAGCTTGTCAGGAATTCCATTATGCTCAGACCCACAAGTTTATCATTCTGATAAAGCTTTGCTGCATCCCTCTATGATGAAAGGTGTTGTCATCCTGTGGCAACGAGGATTTTCCTGTGACCTTCATCTGTTCATCTCGCGTTTAGCTTCTGCTCAAGGTTTGGTAGTTCCAGTTAAGTTCATGATGCGTTATTTTTGTTTGAAATTCTACCTTGGCTGTAAATGTATTCTGCCTGTAGTTTTTTTTCTAGTTCAGTGTCGCACTATGTTTCTCTGAGATGCCATGTGAGGAATGAATAAATTCTCTTCTAACTGTTTGTCTAGAGCTGTTAGGCTGAAAAGATTTTTCCTGTTTATCTGGCGCCTTTATGTTTTTTGCAGATGGCAATGAAATGATGATTATCTTTATTTTTTAGTTTGGACAAGTGTTCTAATGGGTGATGGAACTCCATCGCCTGTGTGGTGGTTGTTTCAAATCTTTGGCAGCAGTGGATCTGTACTTTTGGTCTATATTTCAACATATAGGATATTTTACCATATTATTTAAATTCTTAAGGAATCATGTCTCCATTTTTCTTCTCTCTCTCTTTTTTTGTCACTAGTCTTGATATTCACTGCTCGCATACTGATTTGTGGATGCTATTTTATGATATTCTTTGTCAGGTCTGTACTTGTTCAAGTTAAAGTGACTGGCACCATGGGTGTTTCCGGGAAATGGATAAAAGCATTAGTTGGTTTAAAGAAATCAGAAAAGTCACAATCTTCAGAGAAGGATGAAAATGTGAATTAATGTTTCTGCCGGTTTTTATTTAAGTTTCTTATTTTAAAGCTTGAGATGTGTCCTACACATGTATAAATCTTAGTGAGCTTGTGACATATTCCCACAATTTCTCCTTCGAGTGATATTGTGATCTTTTAGTACTAAACTTATTTATCTTACTCTTCAATTGTGGGATATATCATTAACACCTGCATTTATCCGTTCCTTCTTTTATGAATTTATTTTACTAGTCTTGACTTACTTTTGTTTGGAAAAGTAAATGAAGTTCCTATGATAAAGAGTGATATCAAGTTAGTTATATTGGTTTTTTCTTGTCTACTTTTTGAGTTATTGCAGACATCAAACGTTAAAAAGTCCCGGCATAGGAGAAAACATTCAATTGAGGTGGATGCTGAAAAACTGCAAGAGGAGTTCAACGCCAATTTTGCTACTCCAGTCAGTGATCACAACATCAATTCTGTTGAAGATTTTTCTGAATCCCCATCTGCTTCACTCCATGCACAGGACACGACTCATCCTCAGCAGACATTGAGAGAAGAATGGGCTGCTACATGCATCCAAACAACTTTTCGTGGATTTCTGGTACTGCCTCTTTATGTTGTCTGATTATCTTGTTGGTGTTTTCACAAACTTTGCAACTGACTAATTCAGATAATCATCTTCAGTGCACTCATCCTTGTGGTTATAATCCACCTTCAAATTGTTTTGGCATATGACTAGGCTAGAAGAGCTCTAAAAGCTTTGAAAGGTTTGGTGAGGCTTCAAGCGCTTGTCCGGGGCCAAGCTGTGAGGAAACAGGCTGCAGTTACTCTTCGCTGCATGCAAGCTTTAGTGAGAGTCCAAGCTCGTGTACGAGCAAGGCGTGTTCGCTTGGCATTGGAAAGTGAAATTGCTCAACAGAAGCTTCAACAACAACTTGCAAATGAAGCTCGAGTTCGAGAAATAGAGGTAAATTATGTGAAATTTCTTTGCTTTCTCTCTCCCTTCTTGTCTGATTGTACATGTATTGGTATGCAACATACTTATATGAGACGTGTGCATGACAGTTCTTGTTTTGATTGGAAGATTTTTTGAGTTATTCTTCTCTGTACATTCAGAAAAAATTATTGTATTTTACTCATTTTTTCATGTCAACAGTTGCATGCTTATTGGCCAATTTGCCAGCTGCAAAATTTTTATCTGTGTTTATTTTGATTATTGTACCTTTTATAACTTGTAAAGACATTGACAGAAAGATTGAGGTCTATATGAGAGGGGTTCAGATGAAGTTTTGTGACTAACTCTGTTAGATAAATATGGCGTTGTTGAGATTGAGGTCTGTCTAAGAGGGATTCAGATTCAGTCTTATCACCAAATCCAATAAGTAAATATGATGTTGAATAAGGGGATGATTATCAGTCAGCGTTATTTTATTTTTATAATTTCTTGCAAAACTGTTCAATGTTTAGCCACGTTGTGCCATGAAGGTAGCGTGAAGAGCAGTGAGTTTTAGTAACTAAAGATGTAAAACTTTTGGCTAATTATCTAAGCCATTTTACAGCTACTTCTCACTCCACATTTAGAGTTTTTCTTTTTTTCAGTGTTTCAATCCATATAGTTAATGAAGATTGACCAATTCTGGCCTAATGTTGAAAATGAAAAGCGTAAGCAAGGCCCTCTTCCAATTTATAGAAATATGCTTGCTTCCAATTATCTAAGATTGAGCCCCAAATGTCTGCCCTTTTACATGAAAATTACATATTTTTAGCTTCATATAGCTGCTTTCTTAGGTTGTTAAGACTTACTGAGTTCTTCATCCATTTCTTCCATGACACAGGAAGGTTGGTGCGATAGTGCAGGATCTGTTGAACAAATCCAAGCCAAGTTGCTAAAGAGACAGGAGGCTGCAGCTAAGAGGGAGAGGGCAATGGCATATGCACTAGCCCATCAGGTAAAAGTAGGGAGCTTCTTTGTTTTTGTTTAGGGATAGCATTTCACATTTTGTATGAAGGTGACTGTAAAGTGCAGGAGATAATTTTAGATGACAAAATTTCAGGGTTCCAACCATCTTACATGTGAAAACTCCACATGAACTTAAATTGCCATTTCTGTCGATAGTGATTCATGTTTAGTTAGGTTTGATATTGAACATGCCATGATGTCAAATATCACATTAATTATTTTCCTGTGGACACTGCAGCTTGGATACTTGTTAGGTTCCATTGTCATGTTTTAAATTTTTGTTAATAATTTAAATTTGAATGAGATTCTTTCTATATGTTGAATTTGCTTCAGAAGCTCACTTGCATCTTGAGGGTGTTTCATGCTGCAGCAGACACTTATTTGAGGTAAATATCTATTTATGCAGTGGCAGGCAGGGTCAAGACAGCAAGCTGAACTCTCTGGTTTTGAGCCAGATAAAAGCAGTTGGGGTTGGAATTGGTTGGAGAGATGGATGGCTGTTCGTCCGTGGGAGAACCGCTTTGTTGACATAAATCTCAGGGATGGAGTGAAGGTTCTTGCAAATGGAACAACTGAGGGTGCAAATGGCACAAAACCTCAGTCAAAGTCCACCAGTAAAAAACCAGCTCCATCAAATCTTCAACCAAATGTTTCAAACCATAAAGCTGGCCAATCTCTTTCTGATGGAGGTAGTTCTTCACCTAGTATGTCTGCAGGCATGTTAGAGCCGTCCAACAAACTTTATGCTAAGCCAAAGCCAAAGTCGAAGCCAGTTCTGGAGGATATGGCTGAAGAAGGCAACTCAAAACCAGGTATCTTTGCAAGATCTCACAGCAGTCCAAAACAAACATCCACACCGGCAGATAAACAGACGAGAAAGAGGTTGTCTCTGTCTAATAGTGGTTAGTCTCTCTCTCCCTCGTGTGTTGAATGGAAGCCTGCTATTGTTCTAATCTTACTCAGTTCTTTGAGATTCAAAAGAAATGCAGTATACACATAAGGTGGAAGCATATTGCTTTCTATGGTAATAAAACTGGAATTAAATTGTGTTGCATTTCATTGCATATGAAGAGTGAGCTTGTCTGCTAATATGCATGTCTCTAGGTTGTCGACAAAATGATGGTTGAGTTGGTCAGTAGTAACAGGTAGTGTTTTATACATAGTGAAGTTCTTTATGTACATACGAAGTGCTTTATTGTGGTTCAAATGGGGGTTCCTTCCTCTAAAAAACTTTGATTTTTTAGAGTAAGCTCTGAAAGTTTATTGGGTTATTCGCATCCTTGGCAACATTTTGATTTGTCTTATCCATGATATTAAAAAATGGTTTAAGCAGGGGGGAGTTCTGGGACACAGGCTCTTAGGAACGGAAGAGTTGCTACGAGAGGGACACCTGAAGCTCACAAGTCTATCAGGGATAAATCCAAGCTAAATGGACAAGGTAGTTCTAATTTTGCAGAATTTGTCCCTCAAGCTACTGATCTGTAGCGCTAAGAATCTGGTGGAAAGTGAATCAGAGTACGTGAGTTCTGCATCCATGAGGCTGTACAATTTGTATACATAGGACAATGTTCCGAGGAGATGCAACCACATTGCAGTGTTCCTGTCATAAGCTTATAAGTTGGGTTTACAAGGCAAGGTTCCGGATTGTGGTTGGCTTGTCAGGATGATAAGAGAAGCAGGTTTGGTTTGCAGTTGCTTGGTCATTGAAATTGTTGTTGTTAAATTATGTGATAAAGCCGTATTCGATTTGAAATAGATGTTTCTTTTTTCCTGGAGCAATTAGTCTTCATGTCATATGATCCCTTTTGGTTTCTTACTTATTCTCCATTGGGTCATGAATGCGTTTCTCGATAAGCTATGCAGGCAGAAAGAAATACAATTTATTTAACAATGTAAATCATGCCACTGGAGTGAATCATAGCACAAAGTCATTTGCATTCTTCATTTCTCTAGACAGAGTTTGGATACTATGTTTAGCTTTGCATATATTTAATTATCGCGTTTATGTAATAAGTAGAACACACCTTATTACGTATCTAAGATCGGTCATGAAAGGATTAAAAATGAAAGAATGTGAAATATCTGATTTCGGTCTCATCTCTAATTTCGAAGTCGATTTCAAGCATCAAACGAGCTTCAATCTTTGGGATCTTTACGAAAAATATTCACTGGCACGTATTTTAGGCCTTTCTATAGTTTTCTCAATACGCGAGCTCTCTTAATGGGTCAGAGATTCTTTATGCTCGCGATTAATATGAGCAACTGCAAGAGACTATAACCTATTTATATAGCTTTTATATCAGACTTCTCCATTACAAGACCGATATGGACCAGGTTTACACTAAATTGGATTCAATTTCTGCCTGGACTTCGACCTATTAATTTAAATCATTTATTGGATCACTTTATTATCTTTATCTGTGACTTGAACATGTGATTTTATGATCACAAATGAACAACTTTATCAATTACTCTAATACTCACTCTCAAGTTTGATAAGTTCTCACTTAAGTTTGGCAAACGCAATCTCGGCTTTACTATTGTCTAGATATTTGATGATCAATGGGTTTAAATTAATTTTTGTTGACAATTTTTTCATACGAACATCTTATAATTATGAATTCACTTCCTTAAGTCAATTCTTCTAACAAAAAGAATTTTTTGTGTGATTATTCACTTATGATTTTAATAAGTTTATTTATTTTCTAAATTTTAATAAAATGATTTTACAAGATCATTGAATTTGTGCTCAATAAATGTATATCCATAGATCACAAACATCTAATTATCGTATATTTTAACATAACTAAAATGATTTGTTAGAAATTGCTAAACTTTCTCCAGGCCCATTCTTAATATTTTATAAGTTATTAGCAAAGTAAAAAAAAGAGCCTTGTTTTATCTATTTTTTGTTCTTTATGAGTATCACGAGTGGATCCTCGTAAAGAATAAAATAAGGTAAAGTAGGGATAACTCGAGTAGATCCTGTGTATCTTTTCTGCCTTTACTCAGGCCGAGCATGGCTTCCTCATGTCTCCATCTCATGCCACTTCTTCATCTTCCTCTGCCAAAGTTAATTTCTCTGTTTACCATGAAACTCTTATGTTTATATTGTATAGATTTCATTGTCAGAAGTCTCATAAACATATTCAACAATGGTCTCATCGACATCATCAATCTTAAGATGGTACCTTGGGACAATGCTTATATTGACAAAGTTAAACATAATGTGCTCAATTACAATTAACAACTTTGAAATTTTAATATATTTTTTTATTCTTATTATTGAATGATCGTCACATACCTTGACATTGCAAATTTCTATACTTATGATGCGTATTTAAAAAAAAAAGGATGCTGGTTATGTAAATAGATGGTATATATATTAATGTAAATGTACTAAATATTTGAAAAGCTCAATCTCACACTGTAAAGAATGTTAGGTGTAAGTTATGTAGATGTGCAATTTTTATATGTACTATATGGTTGGAAAGGTTCAGTTACTAATGTATGGTGCTTCGAGATGCATTGTTTAGAAGAAGTAGATTAAAACAACTTTGGTTTTGATTGACAAACAGTGAATTGCATTAATTGTTAATTGATCATATTAACGGTTAGTTAATAACTAATTATATCAGCTGATTTGGTCAACAGATAGCATCAGCTGTTTATTAAAGATGTTTGATAAAATTAGCTATTCAGTATTAACTGTTGATGTGTAAAATAACTTATAAAAGCATAATTTTTGTTTAAAATAAGGGCATGAATATTATATTTCTTAGTATTTCATTGAATATTTTTATAAGAATTTAAATTTAGATATTTAATTTTACCAAAATTAAGTTTATAACGTTAATAATAATAATAATAATAACAATAATAATAATAATAATAATAATAATAATACAACATTAAATTCTCTATTAATATGAATGATACAACAAGCTACTAATACATTAGTATGTTTTCATAGAATATGTGTGAATTTTATTATTTAATAAATTAAATATACCTATAATTATAGTATGAAACAGATACGATATATAATAGTTATATACTAAAAATATTAATTTGACGTGAATCTTTATGTTCGAAAACTTAATATTATGGTATTTTAAATGTAAACTAATATTATAAAATTAAATAAAGATTAAAAAGTTTAATTAACTCCTTTATTATATTCTTCCAAATTTCACGTCATAATTGTACGATCAAAAAAATCCAACTTTAAAAACACGCAGAGCAAAAATAGAGAGTAAAGTGATGGACAATACTGTCATTAAGCAAACAACTAACTCTAAAAGCTTCTCTTATGGAGCTTTTAGAAATTAATTTATTAGGGTTAAGTGCCTGTTTAGTTGAGCTTCCGTAAAAGCTTTTTTTAAGAAAAATAAGTGTTTGACTGTAAAATAAAAAAGCACTTTTTAATAGATATAGTTTTTTGGCAGCAAAAATACAGGTTTTTAAGAAGCTCAAATTTAGAGTTTCTTAAAAAAAACTTTTTCAGATAGATTTTTCAGATCAATTAATGAGCCTATTTTTTAGCCCCTTTAACCCTTACGTTTTACACATAATTCCTACAATACTCACAAACACATCTTCACGTTTATTTTGAGATTTATATAATATTATTTGACTTTTTTATATGTTTTAATATTTATTTTTATATTAGTGTTACTTATATTATAATCCATACAAAAGATTTGGTTAGTTATGTTTTCATTTATGTTTCATACGGTATAAAATTATATAATAATTAATATATTGTGATTTGCATATTGTTTAATATATTTTAAATAATATTTATATGCATAAATAATTTTTATTACAAAATAAAACATAGTTAAAATTAAAAGTGATTTTTATTTTTATGTTGCCAAACAGTCTATTGTATTAAGCTCTTTCAAAAAAACTCTTTTTTAAATGACAACCAAACAGTCAACTAGCTTCTTAAAAAAATTCTTCTTAGAAAAGCTCTACTGAAAAAAAATCTATTGATAAAAGCTCTATTGATATAAGCTCATCCAAACAGACACTAAATAAGCTAACTAATAAGTCATTAATTAAACACATCAATAGTTTTTTAAAATAATAAAAAAGTTAACTTTTAGTCAATAAATTTAAAAAACTGATAAATTATTTGCCAAATACTTCATTTATGTTCAAAATTTAATTAAAAAATAATTGAGTTTGGCCTAAACTTAATGAGACTTTAACCCATCTAAGTCCAATAAAAGTTCAAGCCTATTTGAATCTCTAATCGAGTTTGATCCTTTACTCCAAACTTGGCCGGGTCCAATGCCATCACTAGGCACTAGCATAATTATAAAAGTGTTTAATCTCATTTCTAATGATTACATACTAAAGTTAAACACGTATATTTAATAATTTTATTCTTATTCTCATTCTCCATTTTTTTTAACCTTTCTTATTACTTATTACTAGATGAGGCCAAAAGATTAATTGTAAAGGTTGGGATACGAAATGATAAAGCTTTTATTATTACTTGTTAAGTATTATTTAACCCTTATAGACATGATTGCCAATTTTGACCCAGCCCAAGTTAATCAAACTATGAGCACATTAATTCATAATCGGGTCAAATTACAAATTGACCAGTTTCGACTTATCGGGCCATAAGTTAAGTTAGGAATAGCCTGATCCAACTTTATCCATTCACATCCTTGCTTATAAAACAATCTTAATTGAGAGGACGAGCAAATTTTCCAAATTTGTCTTTTTACATTCCACAAGTGACATATATTTATTGTTATTCTACTTGACATGCATTTAGGGCAATTCTACGTTAATGCACACTAATTCAATTAAGTTTTAGAGCTCCTCTCGTATGTTAAATTTCAGGATTTGATTTATGTGTCTTTGGGTCATTAAAAAATAATTAAAGTTACAAATAAATAAAGGTAAGAAGGCTCTAAATGCTTAGTTGTGTATCCACATAGCTTGCAAATGATATTCCATTTCTTAAAAGCATTAGAATAGTGACGTGATAAGTTTTTAAAAATTTAGTTACACATTCCAAACATGTCACAGATTATAGAGAAGATGGGTGATTGGATCCAATCTGGTACGGCTGAAATAGGCATAATTTATATTCTTATTATTATAAATATTATTTATTCAATCCTCGGGTTCATTTAAAAACACTCTTTCTAGTAAATTTTGAGATTTTATATATTTGTGAGATTTATATTTTGTATTATTATTATTTATATTGAGGTAAGAAAAATTAGTAATAATTTTTCTAATTTTATCTAAATAGTGATTATATAATTACTATTTTCGTAATTCACCACAAAGATTAATACTGTAAAATATGATTATATATTAAATGTGTAAAATAGTTATAACAATAACAACAATTAATAAGAATCTCGCAAATATATAAAATTTAGAAAAGTTCAATAATACATAACGATACTTTATCCTTAATTAAAAAAAAGGTTGTTTTAAAAGGCCGATATAAAAATAGTTAAAATGATATCAATTATGAATATGAAAATAATAAAATATATTTTTTCTAAAAGTTATTTTATTTAAATAAATTTAATTTTAAAAATCCATATATTGAACCTACTTCATGTTAAAATACAATGATTTGTCATTTGGGGGCAGAGAAAGTGTTGATGCCTTAAGCCTGACGCTAGTTAGTTAGAATGTTAGATACGAGTAATTGCGACCAAAGATTTCCTCAAATATGGGTCTGGATGTCTTAACCACCGTTACAATTAACGGCAAACAGAGGCTGTTCTGTGTCTTACCACATGCTAACTCTACACAGGCTCCACTCCTCCCCCACCACCACCGCGGCACCACCACCGCGGCCATCGTCCATTCAAGAAAATTAAATAGAACAAAACAAAACCCTCAAACCATATTTCAAAAACCCATTTTTTGTTAACATAACCACTCCACAGCTTCACCCTCAACACATACTTCTTCTTATGCCAAGTGCTCACACCCCTTCTTCTTCTTCTTCTTCCATATACCAAAGTGCAAAACTTTCACGCATATTCTCCTTCTCTATAACCGCAAGTAGAATAATAGGAGGAGGAGGAGGAGGAGGCGGTGGAGGCATGTTCTCAGCCCCATTCGTGCTCACCTTCTCTCTCCTCCTTTCTGTCCCTATTATCTTCCTCCTTGTAGGACCCAGAATCTTCCCTCCCACTCCTCTCGCCGTTCCCATCTCCCCTTCCGACGAGCTCGACGATCTCTCCCTCTTCCACCGTGCCGCCGCCGCCTCCTCCTTCTCTCACCTTGCCTCACCCAACCACCCCAAGCTCAAAATCGCCTTCCTCTTCCTCACCAATACGGATCTGTATTTCTCTCCTCTTTGGGACAACTTCTTCAAAACCACCCATTCTTCTCTGTACAACGTCTACGTCCACGCCGATCCCTCCGCCAACGTCACCGTCCCCGGCGGCGTTTTCAAGGGCCGTTTCATAGACCACGCTAAGCGCACTTACCGCGCCTCCCCCACTCTCATATCCGCCACGCGCCGCCTCTTAGCCACCGCCATTCTAGATGATCCCGCCAACGCGTTCTTCGCTGTGCTGTCCCAGTACTGCATCCCTCTCCATTCGTTTAAATACGTCTACAGTTCCCTGGTTGACTCCAGATCCTTTGATTTGTCCTCTGATTCTTCTTCAAACACCGACCATGGTGTTAGGATCCAGTACAAGAGCTTTATCGAGATAATTTCCAAAGAGCCTCGCTTGTGGAAGCGCTACATTGCAAGAGGGAGGTATTCGATGATGCCAGAGATACCCTTTGAAAAGTTCCGAGTTGGATCTCAGTTCTTCGTGTTAACGCGCCGCCACGCACTCACGGTGATCAAGGACCGTCGTCTATGGAAGAAATTCAAGTTGCCATGTTATAGGGACGATGAATGTTACCCAGAAGAACACTATTTTCCTACTTTGTTGTCAATGGTGGATCAAAATGGATGTACTCATTATACATTGACGAGGGTCAATTGGACTGGCACTAAAAATGGTCACCCATATATGTATAGGCCCAGTGAAATCTCGCCGCAGCTTATTCGGGATTTGAGGAAATCCAACTACTCCAGTTCGTATTTGTTTGCGAGGAAGTTTTCTCCAGATTGTTTGAAACCTTTGTTGAAAATAGCTCATAAAGTGATTTTCCGGGATTAGAAGAAACGGTTACCGGTGAGTTAATGTTCCTTTTCTTTATTGTTTCACTGTTATTGTAAATTTGTTTGCTTGTCTAGAGAGAAATAGTTGGTGACTTGATGGGCATATATTTGTTTAGTTGGGTTGGTTTGGATCTCACACCTAAAGGTTGGAGATTGTTGGTTAAGTGGGTCGATCGAGTGATCAGTTTCAACCCTTTCTTTTGGGACATTTTACTTAATGTTTTACTTTTACTGGTGATGTTTTAGGAAGCTTGAGGTTTAAGTTCTTTGCATATCTTTTCTTAGGAAAATCTGCTCCTTTTGTCATTGTCCTTGTATGATAAAGCCTGCATTACTATAACTTTGGTGCACTTGCGTTGGAATTATTTGGTTGTTGCAGTTTGGTTTTTGTGGAACTTGGGGATCGCAATATACCTACCATGAAAGGTGATTGTACATTCTGATTACTGGGATCACAATATACCTAAGAAAAAGGATGTTTTGGTAATTCAAACTAGTATACTAAGGTAGATCTGGTAATTTAATGAAATTCAATTGAGCTCCTGATTCGTAGGAAGATGGCATTACCTAAAATGAAGGAACATCCCCCTTTGGTTAAAAGCTAATTCAAGTAACTTGTGATACCTCTTCCCAAATGACTTCACTTTGATCCCAGGATCGAACAAGAAAAAGAAAAGAAGTTTGATTTTCAAATTGAGAATGTTATGATTTCAGACAGTTCTCAAGCATTCTAGTTATTAGTATTTAAGGATGGTATGATTTCAGATTTTCAAAGAAAGGACTTGCATTCCTTGTTGAGGGCTTTATGTTTTATGCAGTCTTGCAATTCCTAAGCATTTAAAGGTTATTGCGTCAAAATTTGGGCTTCTAGTGTTAAAAGATTTGTTAAGTTCCGGAATTACAAAATTTGTGTTTTCAGTGTTTAAGATTCATTTGTTGGGTCGTTTGCATACATTCCATGTGATTAGTCCGATAGTTTGTTGCATAACCTTGAGGGCTCCCAGCTTGAACTGACGCGTCTGATTTATTCTTCAGGTGAATAAAGTTTTGTGAAGATATGTACATGGGAAAGGGGAAGAGAATACTTGTGGAAGTAAATTTTTAGTTGGTTGAGAGTTGTGGTATTAGTATTGAAGAGGTGTAAAGTGTAGAACTTCAGCTTAGAGACTTCAAGGATGGTCTCTCTTGCAAGTTGCAGGTACAAGGAAAGCAAAAAGGGGTCTTGAATAGTGCAAGTAGAGGTAAGGACTATTGCGGGTTAATGGTGTAACAATCATGGAAAGTGTTTTACAGTGGCCGTAGGGTAGGGTTCAGCCTTTTTGAATGTGTACATAAATGAGTGAATGGTGGAAGAATATCATCGAAAGCATCCAATGTGACTTTCTGATAGAAAGACTGCCAATTCAGTACTCTTCTTCAAAATGGCAGAAGAGAGTTGAGTTCAAAAGCAAAGCTATGTACTGTACTTTTTATGTGTTCATCTCACAGATACTGGTCCTGTTACAGGGGAATGCTTTTGATTTGTGTGGGACTGGGAGATGATTAAGACATTCAACTGAACTGTAAATACATGAAGAATTGTAAACAAGTTGTTGATGCTCTTCTAATCAAAAGCCTACAGCTTTGACTTACGGACTATTATTTGCTAATCAAACTGTGAATTTTGACTAAAATCAGGTTGGGTGGGCGCTTGTATTTACATAATTATCCTTTTGTGGTTTTTTTTTAAGAAAAGAAAAGAAAAATGTTTAGCTGTTGATGTTGACAGGTTATGTGTTGCCGACAACAACACAACTTGGATGGGTATCCACCGAAACAAGTGATGTTGAAAGCTCATGTCATGTCCTGTGAATACGTCAAATTATACATTTGTAACGTAATGCTCGCACACAGTTGCCGCTGGCAGAGGCCCAGTTGGGTCGACACTACACAGATATCGAATTGAAAGCTACTTAATGGTAACCTGTTCCTGGCACCTTCTGTGCTATTTCTGGAATATAATATCAAGTAACCTAATTGTCAATGACGGTGATACTTTTCTTAAAAAATATTTGATTTTACTTTCTAACTTTTATAAATAAATAAATTATTATTAGGATAATATATTCAAAAGTATTTAATCTTTTAACATTTTTTAATTTAGGATCAAAATTTTTAAAAATTTTAATTTAGTAATTAATTTTATATTGTATAAATTAAATTAAAAGATTAATTATGATGATGCGACATGCTTATTAAATATAACTTAAATGTTATTTATTGATCACATTAATAAAAATTAAAATTTTAAATTAAATTATCAAAGTTTTTAAAAATTAATTACTTAATTTAAATATTTAAGAATTTAGTTATTAAATTTAAAAAATAAAAATTAATTATCTCTTATTATTATTATTATTATTCCGCAAAACAGGGAACGCAATTCACTGTTTGATGCAACTCAAACTCCAAATTGACCAAGCCCACCAGCCCCTGCCCAATTGACTATCTGACTGGTCTTAGGATAAACTTGCTGTTGGGTTCTGTTTTTACGGTGTTTCCAACTTTTTGAAATAGAACTACTTAATTAAATATGGTTGATGTCAGTAGCTTAGCACTCTTATCTCTTAATTAGAGGTTATAAGTTAGAGTTTTAAAAATGGAAAAATCTGTTTGACCAGTACTTTACTTCTTATGAGCTAACCCGGTACGAACAAATATTAGTTTAGATGTGGATAACTTAAAGACGCCTTTTCATAACTAGGACCTTCACTAAAACAACTCGTGGGCTAAAAAAAAAAAAAAGAAATAGAACCTACTTAAATGTTATAATGGAACTTACTTTTGCACAAAACATATGTTTGTATCAAGTAATTGTAATTAGTAGGTTAAATTAGCCTCTCCTCGTTAAGGTGTTTCACCCCTGTGTTATTTAATCTTGTTCATATATTTATGTTAATTCCATATAAATATATGGATAATATTTAATAGAATAAAGTACAAATTGGTTAACCGAAATAAAGATTTAATTTCGTAATTAATGCCAAAACGAAACAAGATTGCGAATTTAAATCGCACAATTGATTCACTAAAGATACTTGCAAAGCATAATTATCTAGAAACCAAATAATGTTAAATCTTTTAATATCAATTGATTTAAATATGTTACTTAGTTCTAAGTTTTTATATCTTCATGTCACATTTATATGTGGTTCTATTAGAAATAACCTCTCTATTAAGTAAGGATAAGATTGCTTACTGTTAAACTTTTTCAAACCTCGCATTAGTGCGAGATTCAATTAAGTGTTAACGACAAGAACAACTTAGTTCTAAGCTCTTGTTTTAAATATATAATTTATGAAATAAAAATCAACGTAGCTGGTGCATAATACTAAATTTATTTTTATTAAAATTAGTTACATGCTAGTTTGCAAAAGTGAGAATCAAAGTAACTTATTTATCGGCAAAAAGTGTATTTTAGACTTTAAATTTTTTATCAAAACATAATTGAAGGTCAACATTTTGAAAATGTTTAAAATAAGTATTAATATTTTTAAAAGGTTTAATATGAAAACTAAACTAATAAAAATTTGATTGAAATTAATTCTTAATTGGCCGTGTGCTACGTTAGTAGAAATTTAATATTTTTTATTTCTCATGATATCACGAGTATGTCACATGATAAGATGAGATCTATTTTTTAAAAATATTATCATATTTTAAATATTTTCTAAATTTTTTAATTAAAAATTTTAATTGAAAATAATAAATAATGGTGGACCTAAATAAAATTATTTAATAGTACTAATAATAATAATCTTAAATTGAATTAATCAAAATCTCAAAACTAACTTTGGATCCCTTCTGAAGGTGATGACTTTTCTTAAGAAAGTTATGCAAGACGCGTAATGGACTTCCTCCACTTGAAAAGGTCAAAACTTGGTCGATGTAACATGCAGCAAAAAGTAGCAATAACCACTTGACATAGTATCAGAGCCACCAGGTTCGTCTTGGGTTGCCTTCAAGGTTCGAATCCAGAAGGCCAAACTAGCTCTGGTGCTTCACCGTGCAATTAAAGCAAATTTTCAGTTGAGACACATTGCCATCTTATGATATTATTAACCAATTGCATTTCACTGATATTGTGTTAAACTTCATGGCTTTCTGTCGCTCCTTGCTCTCTATCCCTCACTCTCTACTTCGACGTCGTTTGCTTCTTCTTTGCACTCCTCCTCCTCCTCTGTCCCATCTCTCAATAGTTAGACGCTTCTCTTCTGAACCCACCATCATTAACAAAAAAATCGTCAACACTAAGGTTAATTTTTCCATTTCCGATTCTGATTCTGATTCCGATGCCGAGCACGAGGACAAAAATGTTAATCTTAGAAACGAAATCGACACCGCAAAACTACCACCCCCTTACGACCCTTTTAACAAGAAGCCCACTATCGAAGATCCCGACGACCCCAAAGACCTCCAACTCATCTTCCACAAAATGCGCTCCGATGGTGGCCTCATCAACCATGCAGTCAAGATGTTCGACGCTTTGTCTAAAGACGGACGCACCCATGAAGCCCTCCAGCTTTTCTCTCAAATCAAGGACAAGGGTCATATGCCCGACGTTGTGGCCTACACCGCCGTCATCGAAGCCTACGCCAACGCCGGCGGTGGCCAGTCCAAGGAGGCTCACAAGGTCTTCCTCCGCATGCTTGCTTCTGGGGTTTCTCCAAATGCTTACACTTACGCAGTACTTATCAAGGGTCTGGCTAACGACGGCAAGCTGAGTGAGGCCACCAAGTACGTGATTGAGATGATGGGCAAAGGAATGCGACCCAGTGCGCCTACTTACACGGCGGTGTTCGAGGGTTTTGCTAGGGAGCACAAGGTTGATGAGGCTAGGGATTTTCTGAGGGAGTTGAAGGCTAAAGGGTTGGAGCCCGATGAGAAGGGTGTGAGAGAAGCTCTGAATAACAAGAGAGGTCAGTTGTTTAGGACTGTCATAAGCATCCTTTTCGACAAGTAGTTGTGTAAGTACGAGTTGTTGCGGTCTTGTTTAAGAGTTTGCCTTGTATGTTGTTTTGGTGTTTCACGACGAACTTCGGCGCTTTTTTGTTGACAGTTTTTACTCGTATGAAGCATTGAGACATCTAACTATGGACTAAAGCAAGACTCCATACTTGTTTTTCCCCAACTCTGTTTATACAAGAGTAACTCGAAATGCAAATCAATGCTCGAGAATAACAAAATCATTTCTCAATCTGTCTAAATCAAAGCTCGAGTATGTACACATCGTGACTTAATATTTTGACAGAATATAAACGAGTAGACATCAAAACTCAACTTATAGAAAGAACTATGCTACACAGCTTGTTACCGAACGTACAAGGAGTTTAGACACTTGATTGCTCCATGCCAAGCAGTTCCTGGACAGCATCCTGGGAGATGAACATTTCAGTAATTGATACTTCCGGTGCATTTTAACAGATTCTTTGAGTAAACAACTGCTCTTACTATAACATACTTCCACGACGGTACTTAAAACTAATCTTCTCAACAGTCAATTGATGCTCAAAGTGTACTTCTTCATAGCTGAAATTATCTCCCATGCAAGCTTTTCATCTGCTGCAGACCAGGTGCAGCAAAAGAACAATGAAACTGAGCTTTCTCGAGAACTGTCGAATACTCGATGATGGCAGTTATTTTTCGAGCATATGCATGCACTGAAGGACTCAACTTGAAGATGCTCCCCATGGTTAAGAAGGTCCACTTCAGAAAGTTGATCTGAAAGCTTGGTGCACACTAATTGAACCAGACGGCGTTTATGTGAGGGACCAAGGACATCAAGTGCTGTAAAAGGGTCTTCCTTCAGAGTTTCTTCCGATCTGTCAACATGTACAGGGAAACAATAAGCAAATTGGAGCTCTCGTCTCTTCTGTCCCAACTCGAGCAAAAGATTATCTTGATGTATGACTCTTGCTTTTTTGCTCTTCTCCATAACCAAAATCCCTTCAGAAACTCTTTCGTCACTTACCCACAGTCTAGAAAAGGGATTTGGGTTTCCTACCGGTGACATCGATTCATCTTCACAGCTCGAACTTAAAAATCCGAAATTAGGGTTTGTGCAACTGCGAATAAACGTGTCTGAAGCTTGTGCTCTCACAAAGAGGGTTGAAGGAATGCACACAGTATCACCATTTGCAGGAACATAACAAGGGATCTTCAATTCAGACTGAATTTTTTCTTTAAGGGTACCCATTTTAGGTTTTTCGCCGTGAACCAGTATCACATGCTTAGGGGAGAGAAACTTTACTAGATCCATAATCCCTTTGGCATCTGTATGCGGGCTGAAGGACAACTGATGAATCTGTAAGATTAAGCATATTATCAGGACTGTTCTACAGATGGACAAAATAGAAAACATTGCAAACATTGGCCATTTCCCAACATACAGATGCACATGCACATGCATGCACAATGCAATCAACCTCCACGCTCGCTCCCCCCAACCGACAACCCAAAAAATACCTTTGTTTTTAAAGAGAATGCAGGATATTATCTTCTTTGAGATGCATCAAATTGTGTCAACAAACACAAAGTTCAAAGACAGAGGAGATGAACATATACCTGGCATCGCACGTCAATTTGGGTGTCCTTGTCCAAATCAACTCTAGTTGGTTTTCCTGACATCAACTTGTGTCCAATGGTTCCGGCCACACAATATCTATAAATTTCCGAAACAAAGTCAGTTAATATAATTGTAGGACCTGAAACCATGGGAATTATTATGATAGGTTTCTAACTGAAACATGGTCATCAGACCTCCGTGTTCAGCTTTACTAAAAGAAACTCTCAAACTTTCTGTCTTGTATACATAATGCAAAGATACCCAAAAAGAAATGCTTCCATTTTGATTTTTCAAAGCACTATAGACGCCTAGCTTGTACTTTTTATCTGGTTTATACAATTAAATATGTGGAAGTACCACATATTCAAGAGAATGATTGGATGATTGTTTTCAGACGAGTAAGATTTAACCAAATAGAGCAGAAAGGGTCTGCAACCAAACATAACAGAATGACATCATGTCTAATTAAGAGATTCAAGGAAATCTAACACGTTTAGTGCTATATAAAGCGTCGTAAACAATAGAATTTAAGGGCTCTAATCGCTAAAGCAGAGAAACTTTTCTTCCTTATACGATTTCTTTCATTTCTTTTCCCTTCCATATTAATTGTTATAATAATTCCCATATTAATTCCTATGCATGGGAGTTTGCTACTCTGTTTTCATGGATGGAACTGGTGGCTAATGATAGCTTTTCAAGTAGTCTCCAGAAAAGGAACAAAGAAAGAGTTAAGTAGCTTACCCAGGCAATGTGATGAGATTTTTCTCTGAAGGAGCCCAATGCTTAAACACTTCAAGTGAAAAGCCACCACTGATCATCCCGGGTGTTGCAAAAAGGACACATGGTCCAGGAGCATTTATTAGAGAGCGTTCAAAGTTGTGAACTACAACATGCCAATCCATGAGTTATTGATGGAACACCTGAATATGTGTCTCTATGTTGCAAAGAAAACTTTTGTTAACAAACATCAGGTATACTATTTTCTATTGTTCCAGAACCAGGTAAAGTATTACCATCTGCAGATGAGACTCTAGCAGGAAACATACTAAAAGTAAGAGGAAGCATTTCAGGAAGGAAAAGAAAATTAATTTGCATCTGAATAATCATGTAACTGAACAAGACAAATTGAAGAGGGAAAGCTATGGTCCTGATTATAATAAATTATTGGAAAACTGAAGACGTTCTAAACATGTCTGGTCGCCGCTCATGTTAGCTTGACTGGATATCATACTAGAAGGAAAAAGATTCACCAGAGGGAGTTTGGCTTTCTGTTCCCCATAATGAGCAGCAACTAGACATCCAGAAAATTACTCACATTCGACATGCGAGAAACATCAAATTGAACTACAATAGTACCATTTTTAAATTCAAATGCATTGTGTGTAGCATATGTCTCTTTGATCTTTTCGCTGGTCCACTTGATAAGCATTTTGTAGTACATATTTGCTTGAATAGTCAAGCCTGCAAAATAAACATATTTAGAAGACCTATAAATAAAAAAAATATATTAAAAACGCATTCCCAAGTGATGTTAAGAAAGGATGAAGACTGTTGCAATCTCATTCAGCAACTGAGCAGATAAAAAATTGCTTATCCCAAAAGTTTAAGCTAGCACTCAAAACATCAGGATAACATGCTCACTGAAACACATTAAAGGAAAGATAAGCACATAAGTGATACCTGCAGAAAAGTAAATAGGAACCTTTAGATTCATGTGCTCCCAGTAGTCATCCAACAATATACAGAGTTCCTGATTGGAGAATATAGTAAGTAATGAAAGAGGAGCAAAACTTGTCCTATAGAAGAACAATATAAGATGTATAAAACCTAATAACAATTACGACCTACCATATGATACATTTTGCAACAAGACAAATCAATTATAGAAAATCAGAAAGAATTGAAACATGAAATTACATTCTTTTGCAGAAAAGAGAAACTTACAATAAAAAAACTTATTTGCCCCATCAAAAGAAAAAATTTCAACCAATCTGCATAAAATAACATTTATTTTTCCTATTTAATTACGAAACTTGTTAGGGGGTTACAATCACTATCGCATAAATATGTGGTTCTCTTTCCTTTAGAAGCCAACTTTGATAATATCACGAAGTTTTTTTCCTTATTTGGGTTTACGTTTCAAAATTCTGATAAATTTGTTTATGAAATCCTAAAAGAATAATTGGGAACTAATCTTTATTTCATGCTTATATGCCTGTCAGGCTCTATAAAAGCAAGAGAACTCATTCACTGTAACAGCAAATGTCGTAGGTGTAGGTGTAGTTCAGGTCTAGGTGTAGGTTGAAGTATCTTATGATGGAGATCAGATAATTCAAACCTTGCAATTTGTTTTGCAATATTTCAAGGTGGCATTCAGAGCTTCTAATGGAAACCAGATTTAGTCATTTAGAATGATACTTCGAAGAAATTACAAATCAATTTGACGCTTTAAGTGTAGTTGCCGATAAAAACTTAGAAGATTTAGCTTCTCGATAGTATATTGATAGATAAGTTCCTGTATATAGACATGAATGACAGGTCAACACTGAAGATTCATATCAAGATGATGATTTCTTCACAAAACCTGTAAGAAATGCTGAATACAAAATGAATGATTATGGTGACAAAGATACCTTTGAAGAAAATTTGATTGTAAGAATTTTTAAATTGGATTGCAGAAGTAGACAGGTTTTCATAGTATATGGCGATTACAAAATGATAAAGAATGAAACTTCCAACACGAAATTGAAGGATGAAGCATTTTCATGGTGAGAAAGATTGCAATCCAAAAGGAAGTGTGAGGGAAAAGCACAAGTCAGAACCAAAGTGTCATGACGCAACTATTACAGGAGGAAGTTCTTCCCCCAAATTTTGATAGATTTGTTTCAATAGCATCAAAGATGCCATCAGGGTTACAAATTTGTATATGAGTGGATTATAGAATTTATAAAGCTAAGAGGGGAATTATTTGAGGGAGATTGAATGGAAGCAAGTGACTAGATATTTGGAGACAAGAAGCCAATCATTAGAGACAAAATAGGAGTTTAGGTCCGAACTAATGTTGAAGAATAAGCTAGAATATCCTCGCAACAATTACAAAGGGGATAATTTGGATGCTGTTGGAATGAGGGATATTGATTTTTTTTGCCTTAATTGGAGTGGGTTTGCCCTCTTTATTTTATTTTATTTTATTTTTATTTAAATATTAATTATTTAATTCCTTATTAACGAATAACCGCCGGGATTTATTATTATTTTTGCATGACCCTGAAAATTTAGAGAAAATTTAGAGTCAGTATAAATTTTACGATTCTGCTTGTTTGCATTCAATCGGCCGGCGCGAAAAAGGCTTGAGTTTTCTACTAAAGAGTTGAAGAGGGGGAGTAACGGTAATAGTTCCAAGATACCCTTAAATGCAGTAATGGACATAAGAAGGAGAAAGCGGCAAGAACAAAAATTAAAGAGGTGCAGAAGGCTTAGAAAAAAAGAAGTTCAAATGGAAAGAAATTGAAACTACTTTTGCTTTGTAAAAGAAGTTGCGTACCACTTTTGTGATAGCCTTGTCAAATTTTGATGCACTATTTGAGGTTGAACAGATAACAATGTTTGAGGAGATAAATAAAAGAGATATCAAACTAGTAGCCAAAACCCACAAAACTTATAAAAATTGGGTGCTCGAATTTCAGGTTCATTATATTTCTTTTAGGTTGCTGGAATTTCAAGTTTCATATGACTGGAGTTTTAGGCTTTTAGTTGCTGGAATTTCAAGCTAAGATTGTGGGAATTTTAGTGAGGAAACAAACAATATAGGGTAGAGAACTAAGAATCACTCATAGAGTCAACGAATCCCTAAAAGTATCAGTTTTGCTAGTTGAAAACTCAAGTTTGTGGAAAAATTCAAGTCTTGTTTTATTGAAGGGCTGAATGCACACATAAAAAAATGTTTTTGAAATCCTTATTCTAATCGTAAATAAGCTTAAGTCCTTAACAACTAGAACAATTTATATAATTCTATTTCCTATCTAATAAGGAAAACCCAAAATAAAGTAAATTTCAGCCCTAGTTGTCCTTGCTGTCCCTTCAACTCCCACTCATTATTTCACCAAATTAAAGCTTGTGGCAGAGTGATTTGCCCTCCTCTGTTTCTTATATAACTTTAAGTTCTTTAGCATCAGAGAATGTTCTCTTTCAGAAAGTGAGACTAGTAGCTTATTTCAAGAGAAGCTCAGTGAAACTAGGCTAAAGTGATACAAAATTAAAGGAAACGTCTGTCAAGTACAAGAAATCAGTAGATCAAGAGCACAAGAAGCAGGATTTTGGAATTGGAGATCAAGCTGCGGTGTTTGTACAAAAAGAAAGGCCTCTGATAAGGACTTATGGCAACAAAGAAATAATAGGTAATAGTAGTGCTTGAAGAAGATTAATGACAACATCTTTGCTATAAACCTGTCAGATAACATGGGAAATTCCAAAACATTTAATGTAAAGAAAATTTCTCCACTTCATTCATTAAATTATCCTTTATATTATATGTTTAAGGTAAATTGATGTGGAGTTTTGCTTATGTGGACGGGATTGATGTGGAATGTGGTGAATATTTTTCCATATCATTTATCAAATGATGCCTTATATGCAAATGTCCAAGGTAACGTTAAGGTTGAGGCTTTCTCAAATAGAAGGGACTAATATTGGAATGTGTAGTAGATGATTCTTTAATCAAACTAAGTGTCAAAAGCACAATCAAAAAGAGTGTAGGATTTAAGTGCATTTTAAAGTTATTTGTCTTTTTACTTATTTTTAGCATTTTTTGTTTAATTCGAAATCTTATTAGAGTTTGTAATCTACCTTAAAAATATGCAGATTTTATTTATTTCTTTTAAAGATAATCTTCATAATATTACGATTTTTCTGCCAATTTGTCTTTACATTTCAGCCTTTTGAAGTATCAAAGTTAAAAAATTACTATCTTAAAAAAATATTATCGAGTGCTAACATTTATTCCATGTTTATAAAACAGATCTTGAGACAGGAAGTTGAAGCAATTGAAAAGTTTTGCTTATTGCTCATAGTTTATATAAAAGCCTAGAAATGATAAAAACTCTAGATTCTGTCAACTTTACCAAGATGGAATTCAACCAACTTAAACAATTATTGTTAGTTTTAATTGCATTCACTCACGAATACCAATATTCTAACTTCATACATCAATTGAGGTGTTCCTAATAGTTTAGCTTCTCTTTACCAGAATATCCTTCAATCACTGTAGGAACAAAATCTCTTTTAAAGAGATGTAACTTAAAATATACGATGGGAAACAAGAGGTAAAAATTTCAGTTAATGGGATCAGGGAATGAACAATGAAGAAGTTTTGAGGTCATACTCTAATATTGAATAGTATTGTTAACTCTAGGAATTTTGTATTTCTTTCTAATGTATGATTATTGGCATCCCTTCTATATATTGCTCCATTTTTTCCTCAGAATTTTCTAGTTTAATGTTTTCTTCCACTAAGTCTCATTCATTACTGGGTGCACATTCATAACACAATATGAAATAATGAGTCTCATTCAATAATAGGTGGACATTCATAACAAAATATGAAACAAGGAAAAAAGTACCTTTCTACTTTAAAGAAGTATGACTAACCGACAACGTTAACATCTTTATAAATAAAAGAACAAATATTAACCTCCACATTAAAATAAATCGTATTCAAGTAGGTACAAAATTTATTTCCTAAAGAAAGAAATACCTGAGCTCTGCCTAGTGCAAATGTAGGTATAAGCACCTTTCCTCCATCAGCAACACACTTATGGACCTGCAATATTTAGGCAAGAAGGATGCTTATTTATGGGTTGCAAAATTCCTACTCAATCATGCATAATATTTACTTACTCTAGGTTAATACTACCTTGTATAAGTTCATAGCAATAGCTGTCACAAATTATAAAAAAATCATAAAATAGTTCTTAATATGTCAAAAACACATTCGTGTACATATTACCAAAGAATAACATTATCCTACAATAAAAATATGAATATCTTAGATGTTTAGGATTTAAAATAAAATATCGTACATATCCTCTTAACTAGACAGATAATTATAATGAGATGTTTTTGTTGCACCAAGTGAAATTCTAACTCAAAATTTTGATGATAACAAAATATGTTGTTTTTTAATATTTTTATATTTAGCAGTATTAGTAAGTTAATTTGTCAAAGATTCAAAAAAAGGTGAAAGCTTGGGTTCAATGGGAGACAAAGTGTTCAAAGAATCAATACGAACAAAGTAAAGTACCAAATACAATTCAAGAGAGCCAAGGAAATTCAAGTCAGATGAAACAAAAACAGAAAAGAATAAAGTCATTCCATGTGTAACAAATCATTTTAATCTTTCTCGTAATCTTTTCTTAGTCATTGAACGAATTAGGGACTCAATCATTGTATGATCATTTATGTGTAAAGTATATGCATAAACCCTTTATAATCGAGATAAATTTTGTTTTGAACTTTTAAAAGGATTCTTGTTCCTCAAACAAACTTAGAGGAAATTTTAAAATAGATTTAAATCAATTTATTGTCAAAATGAGGTGTTTTGATGCTTTTGAAAAACTTTAACTTCTTGAAAATTGATTACTTCAAATGTTTCTGAAAATTGGTTTATGCAGGAGTTTGTCTAACCTAAGATTTGATTCAATTGGCCTAATCTAGTAATTTTTACAAATAGAATGGGTGGTTTTCCACTAGCTAGACATTTAACTAGCCAATATTTTGACCGATGGGTTATGGGTTAGTTGAAGGGTTTTTTTGACTACCCAATGATGTTTTCCAAAAGTAAAGAGTATTGGGTGTTCAGCTAAGGGTTTGGTTGGCTGATACCCCACCCAAATGGGCATCTACTAGCCAAATGCGCCAAAAACTAGCCATTGTGAAGGCTAGTTTGTGTCTGTAACGACTATTTGAAGTAATTATGTATTCAAATAAACCACAATTGAGTTGTAGGGATCTTTGGCATACTACAAAGTTTCTAAGAGCCTTTAGAGGCTATAGACTGCATTTGAGTACACGTGCTATTTAATTGTACTATTTAACTTACATAAGACTCTAATAAATATGCAAAGTTAATGGCTTTGTGTTCGTAAATGTAAGCTTTACAATTGAACAATATAAAAGATTATGTTGTTAGAAAAGATCTATATTATACGTTAGGAAATATCGATATTAGGAAAAGTATGATCTCCTCTTTATTGTGTGATTGTCTCTTTATTCCTAAGATCTTTTCCTTCATAATTGGTTCTATATAAAGGCTACAAGGGTCTTGAGTTATTATCAAGCCCTCAGTTAACTATTCTCTGATTTTCACACATGTAACTCTTTCCCAATTTCATAAAGACCAATGAGCAATCTTTGAGTTTTAAACTCATTAGAAATTAACCAATTATTTCCCTTGATGGCTTTTGTGGTACATAAAGCAATCACATACCAGAAAGATTTCAAGTTATATGGTGTAACTTCCTTTCAGTTTTTTGTTTCTATTAAAGGACATAGCTAAAAGGAAATAAATACATCTATAATGTGAAAAGCAAAAAAGAAGTATTATAGCCCATGGATGTAACAAAGGAGTCGTATCTAATTCTAAAATGATTTTGTCCAAGGGATGGATCATACAGAATAAGTAGATGCACAATTATACTAGAGAATACATCCCCGTATCTTGGTTGGCACCTTTAGGAGTGAAACATTATCCATATTTCCTAATTGATGCTAATTAGTTTCAATAACCAGAATTCCCACGAAATACCAAAAGCTTTATAAAACCACATCAAAACCTGCACCAACCAACCCCTCCTCAACCCTAAAAAAAAATGAAAAGAAGGTAAGGAAGAATTAAATTTATCAATGTTTCAATTTATATGGTTAATATTAAGATCCAATATCAAAAGGAAAGTATCCCATTGCATAAGACAACCATTAAGAATAGGATCCTGTAACGTCATTCGTATTTTAAATCTTCTTAATCAATTTTTCCTCACATGGCATTTAAAAACATTTAAAGGCAGATTCTTACAACATAGTTTAACTGCAACAATTGTAACTTCAAAGGTACCTATATAGGGTTATCAAAAGAATAAGTAAAGGGCTATCAAAAGAATAAGTAAATCTTACTGGTACAAAAAGAATCAAAAGGGAAAAAGATCATCGCAGAGTATATGAAAAGTTTTAGAACTGAACATCAAATTAAGGAACTGACAGGATTTTGTACTTACAGCTTTGAGAAATTCCCTCTCTCTAGCATATTTTGAATCACGTATTGTTGTTGCATATGTAGATCTATAAGGAGAATTACAGTCACCAAACAAAAATAGATTTTCTAGGCCGAAACAAATATCATCATCTAGGCAATATAAGCATCATATGCTAAAATTTAGTTGTTAACAAACAGATTAATAGATAGGAGAACATTTTTGCATATCCACCAAATGGCAGACTGTTGAATTTTAACTAATATTATAAAAATAACAAGTTTTTGAACGCTTTTACACTGCAACAAGAAGTACTGAGTGAACTGAGACTCAACAATTAGCAAATGAAATGAAAATACTCAGGGTTCTGCATCGCATATTTCATGATGCTCAAAAATAAATGGCAAACCATCTGTACGGCGGTGAAACTATCTCGTAACAATGCATAGAACAATATGCCTATTTGCTCCATTACAGCCTGTGCCGCATAAGGCATCGCAAAATGTAGAATCACTTTTTGGTTGAAGATTTGATACATTGTATTTATGCACATGTTGTTGCTGACATCAAAGTCTAGACATGGGAGAAGGATCATAATATGATCAAGCTTTCAACAATTTTAGACAAGTGGCCACTTTCTAAAGCTAATTCAAAGACATGCAATTAGCTGCCAGTGAATTCACCACCAACATAAATAATGGCCCTTTTTTAAGTGTCAATTGATAAGAAAGCACAAAAACCCACCTATATAGAGAAACAAGCATGTGTACTTCTTGATATTCTGTTATTGGTGCAGAATTTTCTTTAAATATCTCTTTCAATTCCACCTTTTTAAATAAATTATATTTTGAAGCGAAATTGGGAATTCATGACAAGTGTAAAAAACTGAAAAAAATGCCGTACAAAATAAATAAACATGTTATAAAGCACACATTCATAACAGACAGCAAACTCATAGGGAGTTTAAACGGTTTATTCACTCGTGGAGCTAGTATAAAATTGGATTTTCAACATACCTCTTCCTTTTTTCTGCAGTTTTCCTCAGTTTAGTATCCCATTAAACATTCCCCAAATTCCAAATATACTCTATATAGTTATGTACTATACAGACAGTTCTATAAGCATATGTTTACCACACGCAAACATATTTTTCCATACTCTGTTATAAGAAGGTCTAGCTGCAACCGATCAATTTGGGCTGCTCCAAGATGTCTATCTGGGGTCATATTGTAGTCTCCTGTGTAGACCATAGCACTATCTCCCACCTTGGCGTAAAACATTGCAGCTCCAAGAACCTTCATAAAATAATGTAGTAAAATTCAGGAATAATATCAACCACAGTATACACCAGAAAATTCACAGACAATTTTATTGCCAGAACTTTTCTTGTTATGAGATCAACTAAGGCAAACAAGAGCCGAAATAGGCAATAGCTATTCCTAATCCTCATGAAGAATGAAAAAGTGACTCCAACATCCCTTCCTGTGTTATTATAGTTTCTCCCACGAAACTGAATAAATAATCCTGCCCAATAACTCTGTCCAAAGTAATTAATTCCCTAAAATTTTTCATGATGTGTAAGCATTCAAACTGATGGGTGTAATGAGATGGACTAGACAGTATTACATGAAAACTCAGCACAAAAGTTTCGGGTATACTTATTCAACAAGATCCTATAATTCCAAGTCTAGAGAGATCAAGCAAGCGCTTACAGACAGTGGTCGTACGATTCTTAAGGTAAGTTCTTAGTGAAAACTAACTAAATAAACTAGCTTCCTTTTATTCGGAGTTCTATTTATTTCACTAAATGTATGGGCTGGTCCCTTCTAAGTAGCCCACAAAACTTTCTTTTAGAAACAGGTAGCAAGTTGGGGCACAAGCCAAGCATGCAAGAACTGGTTGTATGTAGGATTAGTTTGTAATGAATATTATTTAAAAAAGAAAAGTAATACGAAAATACATTATTTAAAATGTCAGCTAATAAGAATTACGCTTAGAATCCATGCATATGAGCCACATCACACACGATGATGATAGTTAATAAAAGAAGTACTAAACAGTGGGGTTTCAGCTAACTGGATGTGAATGGAGAAACAAAACTTTAAGGTTGGAAACTGAGCTGGAATAGATGACTGGTGAATTTATTGGAATATCATGTTGATCAATCTTCTCTAATAACCTTTTCTTCATTTAGCTCTATACTTAATAATAATGTAGCCTACAGAGTACAGACCCTTAGTTAAATTCATTCTAGTTGCTTAGGTTCTGAATGTCACTAAGACATAGAAGATTCAAATAATAACATAAGAAGTAACATAAGTTACAACTTGAATGCAGTAGTTAAGTTAATATATTAACAGCCTATTGTCAGAGCCACATCTTAATCAAATAATATTACTTCAACATGTATTCCTGTTTTCCTTTCTCTATCTTCTTTTCTTCAAAAGGATTTGGTGAGAACAAAGTCTTCAAATCACATTCATTGAATCCTGTAGTGGATAAGCGTCATCTTAATGGTGCAAACAATAATAATTTTGTTTACCATAAGAGGACAGGCTGACGATTCTAGTATGTGTCAGAAGAAATTAAAATCTTACATGTCCTGCATAGTAGGCACGCATAAGAAGATCACTATCAACCATCACAGTCTGCTTTAGATCCAACGGTATCACTGCAATGCAAACATAAATAAGAATAACAGAAAAAAAAAGATAAAGAATTTAAATTACAGGAAAATAAAGAGCAAAATATCAAACAAAAACTTCTGAACATTTCATGTTTCTTGCTTATTGTACATAAATAATCAAAAGCATATTTCTTTTCTGCAAAAGAATTACTTTGTTGTTGAACGCATCAAGGAAGCAAAAGTTCAAAGCAAATACGTTAGCAACTTTATGCAAGTGCAACTGGTATCAGAAACTGCCCTTATTGGCTACATGATCGAAGTATATGAAACTGATCCAAAAAAGTTACCCTTCTTCATGCATTGCATTATATCATCAGCAGTAAATGTCTCCTCCTCGCCCCTCCTATCTACCATTACTTTTCTGTAATCCTCTAGCATAAGTGGAGCCAAAGCCTTTGTCGGATACTGCAATACGCATAAATTTAATAAGATAGCTGCAAAAAGTTCATAAAAGGAATATAAAACACAGCTTCACAACTCCAGCAGTCATAAGACTAGAAACTTTTGCATACGCCAAGGATCATCACTAGAGCCCATGTCCCATATTATGTGCAGAATAAAGCTTTGAATATTCCAAACCCGAATCCCAACCTTATAATTTCCAACGTATCGCCGTATCGGAGACTAAAATCCAAGTCACTTCACTAGAAAAAGACACTTCAAGGCTCCTCTTTTCAGTTGTACTGAAAATTAAACTCCGATTCGAACATTTTGTCAAGCACGTTAAGAACATTACCGTCATGTAAACAGGGCCATTATAACCGCATACTTCTGTAAAATAAGGAAGAGCGCCAACATGGTCCAGATGACTGCGATAAACCCATCTCATAGAAGCTCAGAAACTCACCAACAAAAAAAAGAGACAGAAACAGAAGAACAAAAAAGTTCGATCTTTTACAAGTGAGTGATGATAACGCAGCTGAGGGCAGCATCAAAATCTCCGGATTGAGAGATAAGAGAGAAGTCGGGGTAGCGACGCTGATCATCGTAGCCCATGTGCATGCCGCAATCGAACATAATACGCTTTCCATTGATTGACACTAACACGCAGCTCTTGCCCACTTCCTGCCCGGCACCTAATGGCAATAAGTAACGTCAAAAAAGAAAATAAAGAGTTAGCATATGCAATGCAAATGGAAGAAGTTAAAGTAGGATAGCGAAGGAATTGGAAATAAAAGTGGAAGAGGAAGTACCGAGGACCAGAGATTCTATGGCCATTTCAGCGACCAGACGCACTCACATTTGAGGGTTCCGCTGACTAAGAAACCCAAAGAGAAAACTATTGGCTGGTAACACATATTACAAACATCATTAAAGATGTTACATAAACATTCAACGACAACATCACCTTTGCTTGCCTAGCATGCATTGCTCTTCAGAGCTTCCATACCATACCATTTAGCTAACAACTGAGAAGTCGAACATTGACAAAGAAAAGATATAGGCATGCCCGACTCGGTGCAAATGTCGAGTGTTTGTTAAATTGGTAGATTGGTTAATGGACTTCCTAGAGAATTGTTGAAGAAAATTTGAACTGGGTCATGAAAGGCGGATCCAAAGATGGATCTGGATCGGTTGGGTATGGATTAAAGCCACGAGTTTTCTGAAATTGAAGAGCATGTTGACGTCATGTCATCATTTACATCAAATGCTTAATTTAATCTGCTTTAACTATATTTTATTAAATTTTATCTCTATATTTATATAAGTTTTATGTAAAGAAGCGGATAAGATTTAATATAACATAATAAAAACACTATAATTGATATAACAGATCTGATCTCATCATCAATCTCTAACATAAAGAATGTTATTATCTACCATGATGACTGAAAGAAAATGGTGCCACGAGCTCTCGCTGAAAAGTTGGATTGATCGACCAATTTAATTATTAAAATTTTAGTTTGATTTTTAATTTTTTAATTTATTTTATTTTTATAATTTTTATTGCCAAAATTTGATTAATTTTGATAAACTAAAATGAACAAATGATTTTTCATTTAACAATACATCTTTTTAATTAAACTTTAAATTATTTAATTAGATTTTATATTCTTCAATTTTATTCAATCTTTAACATACTTTATAAAAGTCTAACACTAATTAAAATTTTTAAATCTTAAATTTTTTTATTGATTTAACTTCTGGTCTGGTTTTTAAAACATTGATTGCGCGTTTGTAATAATAATTATTATGGTAATTTTAATTAATTATTGACAGATAATATATTAAAATTGGAATAAGAGTGCAATGATTTAAATCTAAGTAATATATTATCATATATTCATAAGTAATGAATTAATATTTTATAATTAATTCATCTTTTTATTTTTATTATTTTTCATGTCAAAAAAAGAAAAAAAAATTAGCTTAAACACTTTTAAATTGGTACATATTTAAATTGATTGCATACTTATTTGTTCAAAAGCAATCAAACCAATTTCATAGTCGAGTCTCTCATATGCTGCCATAATCACCCTTATTATCTCATTTTTAAGTAGCTTGCATCTATATTAGACAGCAGATATAGCATTGCTAAGGAAGGTTACTGAAAGCTTTCTTATAGACAGGCAAAACTGAGATCAAATAGAGTGAGCATGGAGGCGTTGGGATAGTTTCCATTGCCACCATGTAAAAAGTTATGATGTGTAAAAGGCTTTAGAGACTCTATGCAGATCAAATGGATTCACGAGTATTACCTTCAAAGCATTAACTTCTGGCAGGCAGCTTTCATAAGAGATGTCTCTTGGATCTTTAGGTATATGATAAAGTTGAGAGCTCTTCTCGGATATGAAATGGTGAATGAAATGGAAACTTTAGAGGCTTTAGTCCTTTAGTAGAATACTTCTCTCAATTGAGTGATGTAGTGAATAAAGACAAAAATCACTTGGACTCTCAGTGTAAATGAAAAATTTACAAACAAGTAATGTCACCAGTTATTCATGAACAGATCATTTGAGGTTCCTTGGTTCAATCTTCTATGGAGGAACCCCTGAGAACCAATTTATGAAATGAGTCTCTGTCAGATGAAGTGAGTAAACTCTACAAATACGAATAAGTATAGGTCTGACCACAAAAACTTTGAATATTTTACAGCATAAGTAAAATACAACAAAAGAACATTTAGTTTCTGATTGTTTAATTCTATTATATTCCACTCTTTCATGTATAAAGAAAGGTATTAGGGAGCGATTGGCTTATATAAGAGAATAGTAATAGAAATGAAAATGAATATAGTAAAGAATAAGAATGGATATTATAATTATAATTATGATGGTTGGTTAAAAGGAAAGAATGATTATTATTACCATTAATATTGATTGATTTGTAAAAAATATTGAGAAATAAAATTTTAATATAATTTAATTAACTAATTAATTATATTGTAATTAATTATATTTTACATTAATTATTTAATTGCAATATTTTAATTAATGAATGAATTATGTTTTAATTAATTATGTTGTAGTTAATTAATTATTAATAATATTTTAATTATTTATTTATTTATTTCAATTAATTATATTATAATTAACTAATTAATTATAATATTTCAATTAATGAATGAATTATATTTTGATTAATTATATTGTAATTAATAATTATATTTTAATGTAATTAATTAATTATTAATAATATTTTAATTAATTAATTTAATTAATTAGCATTAAAAATAATTTTTTAAAAATAACTACTAATAAGGAATGAGTTTCATTTCTCTAGTAAATGAAAGATATGGAGGATTTTTTAAAAGTAAGATATCAAACTATTGCATAATCAACAACCAACCACTCACTTTTCACTCATTACCTATTAATACCTTCCCAAACTCATCAACCAAATACACCCTTAAAGCCTGTTTAGTTGGATGTTAATTAATGAACCGGAACAAAACGGAATGGAACGGAAGAGAACGATTTATAATGGAATGAAATATAATATAGTGAAAAGTTGTTTGGGAGGATGGAATAGTTCATCATGTAATATAGTGAAACATTGTTTGGAAGATAAATAGAATGAAATGTAATGTATAATAAATGACTATTATATCTTTGATATTAAAATGATTGTTACAAAAGATTTAACGTTATGATCTTAAAACAGAAATCATGTCCAATTAAAAAGTCACGCACAACTATGATAAATAATTTTTTATATAATTTCTATTTTAAAATAATAAAAATTTAAATAAAAGTTTTATTATTTTATTATTAATTATATAAAATATTGTTATTATTATTATTATTTAATAAATTTTATTATATTATATGTTATTTATATTTAAAAATTATTTATTTATTTTTTTATTTATATAGAAATATATACAAATAACTAAAGAATAATTTTTATATTTTTCTATTTTCATTAATAAAAATTTTATTAATTTATTATTAATTATATACAATTTTATTAATAATATAAAATTATTATTATTAGGGTAAGGAGAAATAATATAAAATATTATTAATTATATACAAAAAGATTAGAATTAGAAGAAATAATTAATATTAAAAAAAATTATTGAGAATATATTAGGTAGTATATATTTATTAGTTTACGTTATACTTTAAATCTTAAATTGAATATTTCTTATTTTCACTGTTTAAAATAAAATATAATGAAACTTTCTATTTTCATCTCATTTCGCTACATTTTATTATGAAACTTTTAATTAAATGATAAAATTGTTTTGGGTTCCATTCTATTTTATCATTAAACCTCACACCAAACAGCCCTAAGTCAAGCCGACGCTCTCTCGTTCTTTTGATTTTGCGTCCCGCTTTACTTCTTCGATTGTGTGCCTATTCTTCTCAACTCTTTCCATCCTCCTTTTGCGTTAATTCATAGAACGTCTCCTTCATAGGCTGAGGTATGCTCTTTACCAACAAAGCTTCGTAATTTGGTTCTCTATTAACTACATCTAGGTATCTTCTGTTTTTCATTTGTTTAGCGATCGGATGATATGCGTCTTAAATTTGTTCAATTTGCCCATGGTTAAACAAACGAATTGGTTTCAAATTATGGGCAAATTTCACTTCCTTCGTTTGTTTAACCATGGGGAACTTTAACAAATTTGAATTGGTGTTCAAATCATTCTGCTTCTTTCTCTCGCGCTTGCCCGAGCTATATATTGTTATAAATTTCCTCTTCAATGATTTGTCGAACTCATAGCCTTATACTCCTGTTATGGTGTTACCTTTTGCACGTCTGCTGTGTAGTTGTAGTTTTATGAAGGTGTGCGACTCTTCTGAGGTTTGGATTTATGAAATGACAATGCATCATTTCTTGTCCAGTGGACGCTGAAATTGCCGTTGTAGTGCCCTAGAGTTTAGGCTGTTTTCTTGTAGATTCGTAGCCTAATTGTATGATGTAATAGCCAACTCTTAGTTGTGTCTCTATGAGTTGTGTCACGGGCTCGAATTTTATAACCTTGTGAACCGTGCGGCACTAGCAAACTCCACGAATTGGGAACGCCTTCCTTGGCTAGGATGCTAGTTCAGCCTTCTCACAAGTACTTCTTAAGAGTACTTAGATCGAACACTTGGCGGAAGCGACTTTGAAGTATGAAAGATG
>JANZXR010000171.1:4713793-4725267 GCA_027575705.1 Erythroxylum echinodendron | reverse complement strand
ATTAATTATATACAAGAGGTTAAGGCTAGAAGAAATAATTAGTATTAAGAAAAATTATTGAGGGTATATTAGGTAGTATGTATTTATTAGTTTACGTTCTTTCATAAACCTCCAAATTGAAGGTTTCATATTTTCACTGTTTAGGATAGAATGGAACGTAACATGAAACCCTCCGCTTCCATTTCATTCCATTTTATTCTGTCATGAAACTCTCAATCAAATGATGGAAATGTGTCATGTTCCTTTCCATTCCAAACCTCCAACCAAACAGACCCTTAGTTATTGTACTCTCAAACTTTTTCATTTTCTATTAATTTACTAACAAATATCAGAGCATTCAATATTCATTATTTCTAAAATATATTGGCGTATCTTATTTTATATTTTTTAGATGTACACAATAAATATAAATTATATAATTTAAATAAATTACATAAGAAATTTGTGTGATTAATAAATTCACTTTTTTTACTTAATTGAATAACTAACTATTAGGATTGAAAATCTAAATTTTTACAATAATATTAAATAAAATTCTAAGATATAATATTCATGTTCTAATAAATTTTTTTAAGTCATACCTTTATAAGTCATTTTACACATAAATAACTAATACTAAACATTTAATTTTACCAAACATTCCTAATAAACAACTGATGTTATCCGCTGATTAAATCAATTGATATAATTTATTATCGACTAACTGCCGATAAAATCAACTAACAGCTAATACAATCCGCTGATTGCTAAATAAGATCTATCTCTTTTTTATTTGAAGTTTCTCTAAAGCGATCAAGAGCATAATACTATGTTTGATAGCAAGAGAAAGCTACACGTATACTAAGTGAGCCTAGCTCACATGATACGTACCTAAGATTCACTCACGACAACGTGAGTTCGAATCCTGAGGAAGGTCCTTTCACTATTTATGGGGTTGAGGATCAAGTCATCAGGGGTACATGCGAGTTAACAGAAAGGAGCATGCTGGATGTTGGGCAAGAGTGAGACCGTGTGGGATCGAAACCCGATATGGTAAACCTAATTGGAGATTGGTCTTGGTACCTAGCTTGTGCCAGCAGCATGTAATGAACACCCAACTCTTGCGCATCCCTCGATTTACCTCCTCAAAGATGGCTAGGGGTGGCTCCTTTGGAGTCCAAGAGTAGGCTCATCGGCTGATAATGAATAAGCAGTAGCTAAGGAATTAGTGGGTGGGGATACTTAGATTATCAAAAAAAACTACATGTATTAGTGAGATCAAACATTGAGTTGGGTTATTAGACACTCTAATTAAGGTATGTCTAATGAAATACTTCTTAAGACTGCTTTCCCGACAATTGTCTACTTTGGAAGGAAAGGAACAGTAGAATGTTTACAAACACATAAGAGGGGAAGTACCAAATAGTAGATAAACTATTTTTGCAAAGAATATGCAAGTCACGCTCTCACATGACATAAAACTTAGATGGAAGCTTTAGGCTGCGTTTGGATTTGCGGTGCGGTGGGGATAAGTATTTATTCACCGCAGTTACCAAACGCAGTCACACTTTTAAATTTGTGGCTGACAACCGCAGGTTGGAGAAAACTGCAGTGTCACCTTAGAAATAAATAAGCAGAAACGGGGCTGTGGTAGGAAACTGCTTATGCGGTGAAAATTTTTCCTTCCAATAATAACATCATGATATTTTAGTATTTTTCATTATACCCTTACTTAATTAATGGAAGGAAGTTTTTGCTAATAGTATTTAAGTAAGGTGGATATTTTATTTACTAAATTTATTTTATTCATATTTTTTATTTTAATTTAATAATTTGAATTTATATGATTAATAATGTATTTTTTTGAAATATTTATTTAATAAATTTATTTTATTTACATTTTATTATTTTAATTTAATATTTTATTATTTATAATTTTAATTTTATATGACTAATAATATATTTTTAATTATTTATATAATAATTAATAGTTTATTAAATCAATGGACTTTTTAGTCATTTTATCTCTTTTCAACAATCGCAACCGCACTTACCAAATACCTATTTTCACGTTTCAACAGTTAGCAAAACATCAATCCCAAATATATAAGTACTTATTGAAAATAAGTACTTATTATCTCAGCAGGTTGATTTTAGCAGGTTATCAATCGTTACCGCTTCTTCAAACCAAGCTTTAATCACTTTAGAATATTGATATAGTTATAATGTTTTACATATTTTGATTTTACATTCTCCCTGTAATTAAATTATAGGTAATGCAATTTATTCATTTTTAAAAAAACTTTATTATACAAGTCGTGAAAAACAATTTTGAGAAACAAATATGTGAAATTATTTAAACAAGTATTAAATTAAAAAATATATAATACAATAAAAACCAAAAATCAAATTGAAATATTATACGTATAGACGATGTTTTCTTCTTCAGAAACGTTTCAAACCTCCCCTTCTCTTCTTTTCCACCGCCACTCTCAAAACCTAAAACTCCTGCTCATTACGAACACTGGTAATTGTCAGCTAAATACCATAATCGAAAAATCTTTTCATCGGACGTTTCTTTTGGGTGCTCTGCAACAATGGGGAAGAACGAGAAAGCAGGGTTAGGAAGGGCTTTGGTCAAGCATCACAACCACATGATTCAACAGTCCAAAGAGAAAGGTCGTTTCTACAAGTCCCTCCACAAGAAGGTTTTGGAGTCCGTCACCGAAGTATCCGACATCGACGCCATTATCGAACAGGCTGAGGAGGCTGATCGTCTCTTCTCCCTTCAACACCCCGCCCCTAATCTGCCTATCAACATGTATGACCTGCTCTTTAATTTGAATTCTCTGTTTCTTTGTCTAAAGTTTGGATTTTATTTTTGTCTGGGTGTTGACTAGTTTTTCGTGTTTTGTCGGCATTTTTCTGACTGATTATGGTTAGCTGTTGTTGGGTTTGTTTTATTTTGAAATTTCTCACATTGGCTCTGATTATAATTTTTGGTTAGTTAAGTGCATATCTAACTGCCGATATTTGATGGTCCATGATGGTGTTTGATCAGGGACACAGGCTCTAGTACAAGTGAGATGACGCCAGAGGAAAGGAGAGAGCAGCAGAAGAGAGATGAGGCTTTGCACGCTCATACCGTTCGAGTCCCTCGAAGGCATTGCTCTTGTCTTATTTATTAAACTTTCCCATCAATGCAAATGCAATATTTATGATTTAGAGTTGAAATGTGTTTGCATAGGCCGCCGTGGAATGCTGGAATGTCTGTGGAAGAGTTGGATGCAAGTGAACGGCAAGCTTTCGTGAGCTGGCGTAGAAGTTTGGCCAGGTCTGTTTATGAGATGTCTTTTGGTCTTGACTCCGAATTGACAGGATATGCACTCAAAAACTGTTGAATTTTTGTTGTCTTAATCTAGTGTTGGTCTAAACATCCACAACAGCAGAAAATAACGGTTACTGGTTCTGTTTGTTAGAATGGTTTTCTTCAGTCTCTCTTGGAATCTTTAATAGGAAGATCATGGCTTGTTCACTTTTTTGACCGGGATCACAAATTGACAGTTAACAGCGTTGGAACTCAAATTGCCCGATGATTTGTTTATAATTTTTATGATTGGACATCGTGTTCAGTGATAGGTTAGACTATTAAACAATATTCCAAAATTTTGGATTGCTGCGGTTTATACATCAGACATGCAAAGTCCGTAGCTTGGATCTTATATGGGTTCGACATTTGTCAGGTCCAAACTCATATCATTTCGTTTGTGTTATGTCTGAAATGTTGCAAGACAAAAAAGCTTAAGCAGAGACTGAAAACTGTAGCTTAATATTAGTTGTCATTGGTGATATTTTCATATTGGCACATAAAACTTTTTTGGATAATTCATTGATGGAATAATCTTTTAATTCTCCCTATGCTTTTATGTATTTATAATTCCTTCAGTCTTGAGGAGAATGAGAATCTTGTTCTTACCCCGTTTGAGAAAAACCTGGATATTTGGAGACAACTTTGGCGGGTGCTTGAGCGCAGTGATTTGGTAAATTTCTTGTTCCTAAATCATATGACATAGGAAGATTGCTGTTGAAGTTGAAAATTGTTCTGATTTCTTTGACATCTCTCTCTCTCTCTCTCTCTCTCTGTATGTGTGTGCGTGCGTGCAATTGTGAATCAATAAACGATTTAGAACTCAAGCACATATGTTGATAGCTGCAAGTCAGGTTGTGTTTGATGCCAACAACTCTTTGAAATACAAAGTGTTAATCAGGTTCCACGAGTGTGTGTGTGTGTGTATATATATATATATATATATTTAGATTTAGATTTAGATTTATATGAATGTCTGATGCCAACGAGTTACTATTTAGTTGTTCTACTGATACCTTCACCTAACCTCCTATGATTGTTTTGTCCTCCCCAGCTGGTAATGGTTGTTGATGCTCGAGATCCCTTGTTCTACCGATGTCCTGACCTTGAGGTAAACATACACACTTATCTGGTCTCTATTTCAATTGCTTTTTTCCTTTTCTTTACTCTTTAATACCATTTCTTAACAAGAAAGTGATCTATATTCTACAAGACATCGCCAACTTGTCATATATCTTCTGGAATTCTTTATATCTACTAGTTCTTCTTATTTGGACTTTTCACTTCTAAATACTTATCCCTTGACATTTTTCTGCCATGATAAGATTTAGTGGCAAAGGAAGTACAAAATGTCATGAACAAGTACCAATATTTGGACACACAATTTTAGAATTCACTTTCTGGATTGGTCAGTTTGCTAATCAACTTGAAGCTTTTTCTGGGTTATGAGTCTGTAAAGCAACAAATTATTACTTCAATTGCTCTATTTTGAAAACTTACAAATGCTTTGTTGGCTTACATGTGATATTCTAGTCAATCTTGAATGTATAGTGTGTTTCTTGTTTTACCTTACGTATTCTTTAATGTGATGGTTAAATTTGATCGTATGACAAATTAGGCATATGCTAGAGAGATAGATGAGCACAAAAAGACACTACTCCTTGTTAACAAGGCAGATCTTTTACCCTTCTCAGTCAGGTTAGTGACCCTTGTATGGAACCCCCATTCTTCCTATTTTCTTCTTTCTCTTCAACTTCTAAAAATTTTGATTTCATGCCTTCTATGACAGGCAGAAATGGGCGGACTATTTTCGCCATAACGAGATTCTATTCTTATTCTGGTCAGCAAAGGCTGCTTCTGCTGTGCTGGAGGGGAAAATGCTGAACGACTCCTGGAAGACTCAAAGCACTCAGCAGGATGACCCTTGGACAAAATTATATGGCAGAGATGAGCTTTTGGCTCGTTTACAATGGGAGGCAGAAAAGATTGTTAAGATGAGGGAATCAGGCTCCTGTGGCACTGTCTCATCTGATGTTCAGTCGATTGGTGGAAATGTTCATGGGAAATCAACTCCTCAGAATGTGGTGGTGGGGTTTGTTGGGTATCCTAATGTGGGCAAAAGCTCAACAATCAATGCCTTGGTAGGACAAAAGCGGACAGGAGTCACCTCAACTCCAGGGAAAACAAAACATTTCCAGACACTGATAATTTCTAAGGAGCTAACCTTATGTGACTGTCCTGGATTAGTCTTCCCATCTTTCTCAAGCTCAAGATTCGAGATGGTTGCTTCAGGGGTGTTGCCAATTGACCGAATGACTGAGCACAGGGAAGCTGTTCAGATTGTCGCCAATCATGTTCCAAGGCATGTCATTGAAGAAGTCTATAAAATTACCCTACCAAAACCTAAGCCGTATGAGCCACAGTCTAGGCCTCCTTTGGCAGCAGAATTCTTGAGGGCTTATTGTGCTTCTCGTGGATATGTTGCATCCAGTGGACTGCCTGATGAAACTAGAGCTGCCCGTCAAATTTTGAAGGATTACATAGATGGGAAAATACCGCACTATGAGCTGCCTCCAGGAACCTCCAGTGACGAAGGCAATGTTGAAGATGATGCAGGATCCAGCTCGCTTTATGAGGACGAGTTGGAGCCATCTGATGATGAAAATCGACCTGGTAGTAGAAATGAAGATGCACCTGCACTTGAGCATGTCCTAGATGATCTTAATTCTTTCGAGGTGTCCAATGGGCTTACAACCAAGAAGGTTACAGTGAAGAAGCAAAGTGCATCACATAAGCACCATAAGAAGCCTCAGAGGAAAAAGGATCGTTCATGGAGGACAGATAACGATGACGGTGATGGAACACCAGTTGTAAGAGTCTTTCAGAAACCAGTTAACAGGGGTCCTGTGAAAGTTGGATGAGGCACATGGTTGATATGGTGTTTAATCTGGTACCATATCGCTGCCTGCTGGTACAGCACTGTACACTGCAGCTCTCTCATGGAGGAAGAATGTATTCCAATAGGTTAGCTGTTATATGCTTCGAGGAAAATGATAAAAGTAATTTATGGTTTTTTTTTTCTATTTTGAGGTTTTGTATATTTTTATGAAAAGCAAATCTCGGATCTCTACACAATATCAAATAATCTAACTCCTGGAGAGTTCTTATACAACAGTAAGCAGAAACCATAAAATTTTCACACAAAGGCCAAAACGCAAGACCACACTTTTTCCCCAACTTCATTTATCCAAGGCTAAAGCTCGAGCATGGTAACAATGGTGTGACAGAGTCTAAACCAGCCACAAAGAAAAAAAGAAAAAGATATATTAAAGAAAGCAAAATTTTAGTTGCCGGCTTTAAGCAGAAGACTTTAGCAAAAGAAGCGAATCCATGACTGCTGGAAAAATGGAAGACACGAGTAAAAGTGAAACAGGATGCAGATAAACATCTTTTGCCTGTCCAAGAGCCTTTTTAACGAAATGGTGAAATACACTAGGCTTCAAAAATGGTGAAAAGGGTTGAGACCCTACCTCCTAGGCTAAGCCCTATGCACATTGGTTTAAGCTTTTCCTAATTCCTATAACAAAGTTGGCATAAAGCTGTCCGTCTTTGCATAAAGGAGTTGAGACGCATATGGCTCCTTCTCTCAGTTAGCTGTTAGTGTTACGTAGACGTTTGGGCGTGAGTAATTTGTACACTATTGCACTGGGAAAATAAAAGTAAAATATATAAAAATAAGGTCTCTTAGTGGATTTGGACGGTACCTGCCTGTAATCTCACCGGGAGTATCACTTGCACTTGTGGCTATGTCCTGTTGGTTCCACCTCACCCGTCATTGCCGACGCTGATACTAACATTTTATAGGTTGTGGAGAAGTAAAAAAGGGAATCTTATTTTACCTCTTTCTATTTTTTATGAGCATTAAAAATGGACCTTTTTAAAAATAAAATGGGATAAAAGAAGAATATTTTAAGAGATTGTCGTATTCTTTATTCCGATTAACTAGTTTCTATCATGTTTTATTAAATCTTATTCACATATTTATGTAAGGTTCACATAAATACATGTACAAGATTAAGTAGCATAATATTGAAACACTCAAAAAGAAAATATGGTACTCTAACCCTCTTAAGAGTAGGCACTAAGTAAGTGTCTTTTCTGGTGTTATGCTGGACTTGTTGTCCACTGTACATAGAATCCACTGGATTGGTAAATGCCTCAATTAACTCTACAAAATTATCAAATCTCTTTTAGTTACATACTACTAAATGGAATAAATATGTTGGAATATTTCTATAATTTATACTTTCCTATATGAATGAAAAATTTAAAAAACATAAATAAATAATTAAGGTCAGTAATGGAAAAGACAAGCCTTGAATTTAAAATTTTGGATTTTAATTTAATTTTTTGACTTTCAGTTTAATTCAAAAGTTTTATAAAATGTTCTTAGACAAAATTTAACTCATTAATTTTAAATTAATTGAATTTATTAAATTTTAGCTAAGATTAAAAATGAAGGTGAGAGTGTAAGAATAATAAACCAAAAACGAATGGCACATACTAAAAACAAAGAATGAGGGTATTGGAGTAGTGCAAACTGATTTAGGGACTAAACAGTCTTTTTTAACAATGATATCATTTTATTTATGTGATTAAACGACATCATTTTATTAATTTTTATTAGTTAGATTAATTTTCACGAACGGGTATTGTTAGTCAGGAAGCCATGTTAGCAAACTTAACTAAAATATTAATGTCAGAATAGAACTGGAAAAAATTGAAAATTTAAATATTTAATTACTACATTTTAAAGTTTAAATTATAATTATAAAATTGAACGAAGTTTGAGATTTTTTTTAATTAACTCAAAAGAAATATAATGTTAAATATTAGAATTCAGGATTATGATTATTAATAAGTTGGAATTTGAGAAAGTGATCGTGGATGAAGACCGTGGCTAAAAGACTCTTTCCTTCACATAGAAAACCTTACAAAGCATATCAACATTTGATTAAGATGTAACGATGAATATCATACTTAATTAAACTTGTGAAAAATTTGATGATTAAAAAAACTCAATTAGTTTCTCCGATTCAGGCGTAAAAATTTTGAAAAGTCTAATTTTTTAATTTAGTTTTTAACTTTTCGTTTCGATTTACTTTAATAATTCTTGTTGTTAAAAACTGATCAACTTATTAATTAAAAGATCAATTTTTGTAAATTAACAATTCTTATGAACTAAAATAAATCAATTAATTTTTATTTAATAATATTTTAATTAAACTCCCAATTATTTGATAAGTAAAATTAATTTTTCAATCATATTTTAAATTCTTTAAATTTATTTAATTTTAACCAAATTCATAATAATTTAATACCGATTAAAACTTTTAAACTTTAAACTTTTATTTTTATCTATTTAACTTTTATTTTTAAAATATTGATAAAAATAGCTGAAAGCATTATTTTTTAAAATTTCTTTACCAACGAAAAAGCGGCTTATCAGTCATTTATAACGGCAAGTCCAAAATCAGCCATGACCTATAATTGCATGTGTAGTATTATAATACTCTCACTTATGTAGTATCCCAGCAGTGACAGCTCTTCCACTACGTCTATTTCTAAGTGCCGAAAAATTAGTGTCATCTCCACGCGCTTCGCAAGTGCGTGCAAACCAACGCCACAAGTAAACAGGCAAACAAGGCCATCAGCCCATCACTGAAATAGAGGTGATTTGCAAAGTTACAATCATCGCACTTGCAAATATGTGAGGAATGAATAATACTCGCAAAAAAAAAAAAGGACAAATTTTATTTACTATCCTTTATCACGCATGAAAATATAAATATTTATAAATTTATTGAATTAAAATTATATTTAAAATTATATATAAATAGAAGATCTATTAATCATAATAGAATGTTTTAATTTATTAATTAAATAATTTATTGTATTATAATTTATAAATTCTTAATTTTATTTCCTAACTCAAATAACTAATTAGAATTAATTATAGCTAAAATTATTGACTCTTACTATAAAAAAAATTGTGCCTTATTAAAAGATTTGTGACATAAAATATATTTTAAATCCTTAAAATTATTTTCATATTTTAGCTATAATACAACAACAATAATCAAATGGAAGTTTCTTTGAAATATTACACTAAATAAAATATTAGGCTAAATACAATATATATATATATATATATATATATATAAGACTCAAAAGAAAATGTTTGAAAAATCTACGCGACAGAGAAAGATTTCATTATGTGAGATATTTTATCCTGGGTTATTTGGAAGCATTTCCTCTATTAGGGTAAGGGTACTAATAGACTTTTTCAGATCGCGGGATTTGTACTGGATGTTTTATTATTGTTGAGATCTTTTATTCGTATTCTTGTTAAATTTTGTAAGATTAAGCTCAAATAAACCAAGCGCATACAAGCCCAAATAAGATTCCATCTAAAAACCAATTTGTGATAAAAGAAGTAACTCGTTAGGTTTATATGCATGCTTAACGTCATATATTCTTTCAATGTAGGATAAACTCCTACTTTATATTTCAACATACTCCCCTCACGTGTAAGCTAATTTAAGACCTAGCATGTGACACAATCTATTATTTTGAGGTGTTAACGACTAACATACGAGCAACCTACTCTGATACCATATTAGACTTGATAAAAAAAGAGAGAAATTTTGGTTGAATACCTTCTACTATTCTCCTGACTTTTATTCAAATAATTAGATAAATATACAACGTGATTATAACTATAACTGTATAATCTAAAGAATGATTATCGGTACTATTACAAGCTGATTTACCTCCCATTATAACTATGCAATAAAAGTAAATATATAACGATTATAACAAAATACATGTTATCGATATATGGTAACATTATAATACGTCAAAAAATTGTACTGACCACTATATATTTTCAGTTAGATCTATTAAAACAAAATCATTCTTGATCACTTCACTAACAAACATGTTGTAAATACTTACGTGTAATAAATCCTTGGGATGCAAATTAGGAAAATTAATATTTTGTGACATAAAATATTTTAAATCCTTAAAATTATTTTTATATTTTAGCTATAATACAACAACAACAATCAAATGAAAATTTCGTTGAAATATGTCACTAAATAAATGAATATTTAGGTTAAATAACTAAACAATAAATACTATATATTAAAAATTTAGGCTAAATATAATATATAAAATTCGAAAGAAAATGTTTAAAAGATCTACGAGAAGGAGAAAGATTTCATTATGTGAGATATTTTATCCTGAGTTATTTGAAAATATTCTCTCTACTAGTTAAGGGTAAGACTGCATACTAATAGACTTTTCCAGATCTCTCTTCTCAACAGGATTTCTACTGGATGTTTTTATTGTCGTTGAGATCTTTTATTAGTATTCTTGTTAAATTTTGTAAGATTAAGCTCAAATAAACTAAACATATATAAGCTCAAATGAGGTTTCATCCAAAAATCAATTAGTGAGAGGAGGAATAACTCACTAGGCTTATATGCATGCTCAAAGTCATATATTCTTTTCATGTACGACAAACTCATATTTTATATTTTAACACACTTTCTTCATGTGTGGGCTAATTTAACAACCAACACATGATACAATCTATCATTTCGAGGTGTTAACGACTAACATATGAGCAATCTATTATAATACTATGTTAGACTTTATATAAAAAGAGAGAAATTTTAGTTAAATACCTTCTCCTATTCTCTTCATTTTTATTCAAATAATTAGATGAATATACAACGTGATTATAGCTATGATTGTACAATCTAATAAAAACTTTGGGGATGCAAATTAGGAAAATTAATATTTTGAACTTTTCATGTGCATTAATATAAAATTTACTTAATTTTATAATAAATACTAGTTTTAACTGTTAATTTCGTTTTATATGATGTCATACATTTGAGTCTTGCAAAATGATTAGTTAACGTAGTGTTTGGTTGCTGTGTTGGAACCCACTTTTAAGATTTTTACATTTTATTTTATTTTAATTATTTTATTAGATTATCAAGCATGGAAAATAAATTATAAAGTATGAAGTTGAAATTTTTGGAGTTTAATATGGTAT
>JANZXR010000171.1:4696278-4713693 GCA_027575705.1 Erythroxylum echinodendron | reverse complement strand
TGTTATTATTATTATTTGTTAACTTTTTTACTAATACAAATCATTCGTTTTAAAATAATCAATGAATTACATATTTCTGATCATATTATACTGCATGAGTATTTTAGTCATTGACACTATTTTTATATTCTGTTAACTGCAACTAAACACATTTCTATCTTTAAAGACAATTTTATCTTTTTTGTTCATATCAATTAAACACCTTATTGTATTTTATTGTCTTTAATTTTTGTTATATTTTATCTCTAAATTTTTATCTACATACTGAAAATAGTGACCAAACAATAACTAAACGCAGCGTAAAAGATAAGGAAATGGAATCCAAAACCATTCGAAGCACTTAGTCCACGTCTGACAGTGGATGGCAAAAGATTGGACAATGATAATAATAGGAGCGTGTGTAAGACGCATAACAGCTGAGCGTGTAACGTTTGCAGTTGCCGATTAGGTGCCAAGAAGAGCACAGCTCCGTACAAATAGGAACTTGTGATTACTTTTAGTGGCTAAAGCGCTAGCCGGTTAACCCGGTAATCCAGCCACCAATCTCCGCCGTCAATTCCCTCTCCACATGGCGGCGCCCGTACACACCAAAACCGGTTGATAACGATGAAAGAATGAAGAAAGGAAAATCACAGTCCTTCTCAGCGTAGAAAACGAAAGAAAAGGGGAAGACCACCAAACCAAAGACGAACTAACATTTAACACGTCGTTTCTAGAAAGAGAAACTTCCGCCTCCTATTTGTAAACTAGAGAGAGAAAAAGCAAAAAAATAAAAAGAAATAACAACTCGAGTGTTGACAGACAGAGAAGCAATAAAAGATGATTGGTAGAGAGAGAAAGTGTGATTGGGGATTTTTTTAATAGAGCTTGTAGTTAATTAAAATTTAAATAAAAAATAGAATGAAGGGAAGGCTTTGATATTGTCTCCGTTCCGTTTCTGATATTTTCTTTCCCTGGACCGGCTTTACATTATTTTCTTTCACTTAGAGAGAAAGAGAGAGGAAAGCGAAACCTAATCGAAGGAGCAGTGTTTTTGTTTGAAAATTTCCGGGAATATTCTTGAGCCGGTCTGAGCTAGGGTTTAAATTGGTGGATCAGTTGATGATTTGCTGGATTGCGAAGGCGGCGGATTGTTGAGAAATGTGGATTAGATATGCAATTGTTTTGGAATTCTAGCTCCGATCTTGAAATTAGGGCTGTACTTGGATGGTTAAGGAAATGGATGTCGACTCCTCGATGGTGACGGAGACAGATCACGATCCGGCGGTGCAAACCGCCTCGTCGCCTACTGCAATGGACAGAGAGCAGCTGGCCGACCAGCCGCCGCAGCCTGCCGGATCTTCGGCTGCAAGTTCTCCGACGGCGCAGCAACAGCAGGCTTCTTCGCCCGTGGTGGGACCGAGGACCGCGCCAACTTACTCGGTTGTAAATGCGATTATAGAGAAGAAAGAGGATGGACCAGGTCCAAGGTGTGGCCACACCTTGACTGCGGTGGCTGCAGTCGGCGAAGAAGGGACGCCGGGTTACATTGGGCCGAGGTTGATTTTGTTTGGCGGTGCAACCGCGCTTGAGGGCAATTCTGCAGCCTCCGGGACTCCTACCTCTGCAGGAAATGCTGGAATCCGTATGTATTTCATTCATTTTCTGGTTATATTGGTCAGTTGGCTAGTGTTGTAGCTTCAGGGTTCGATATTTAATTGATTTCCTATATCGTTTCAACTTTTGAGCCCGTTTATTTGGCTTTCGTTAGTTCATTTCCTCTTTTTAACTCCAGTGTCTTATGGAACTTAGAAACGGTAGCTAAATAGCTGTTTGCGTATTAAGTGATATCGTTTTGTGTTATTATTGTATGTGAAGTGTCATATCGTCTTCTATGGACATGGAATATTTAATGAAATAAGTGGTTATGAACCATAGGTGTGCTCTTGTTGTTGAACTTTTTACTTGAGTCAACAAAAAGTTTGTCTATTATTGTAAAGGTCGTATAGTTGTATTCGATAAATCTCAGAGTTGATTTTGTTTTGTAGCTCACAAATGATATGATCCGTTCGTTATGTCAAGCACAGCATAGTATTGACATGTTTTTTGGCTGTCGTTGACGGAATTTGAGCATGCAATTGCAGTTGACATTTGGAGTATGGCTATAATGGATATTACATTAAAATTCTTTCAATCAATTGAGTTATGATAGTTCTTTTTGTACGCTAAATGGAGCTCAAAATCTGCAAATTATGTGAGTCAAGATAATGAAAACTTGGTTTAGAATCTCCTTTATTGTGCTTCCATATTCAACCTCTCCCTCGCTGGTCTGTGAACCATAGCTTTTGATAAAAACTTAATCCCATAGCATCTAATTCTTCTTCTTATTTGATGGTTTTTGGATCTTTATTGTTGGTTAATATTGTATAACATTTTAGTTCTATGGGCATTAAGCAACTGTTATGTTCTTTTACTTTGAACGACCAGTCCTCTTCATCCATTTATGATACAGTGTTCTTAATTTCTTCAACTCCAAGAAAGTGCTTTCTACTTTATTTGTTCGTGTTTGTGCTTTCAATAACAGTCATAAACAGTGATCCTCTGTTCCTGAATCATAGTTATTGCATGGATATGTGTAGCTTTTGTTAGATGTGTTATTATCGTTAATGGTTATGTACGCCAAAAGCCTATGTGGTTTTACTCTCTTTTCAAAGGGCCTCGAGGTTCAAATTCTGTCAAAGTGCCCCATGTGGCTTGGTAATTTGTCAAATTGGCCCATATGAGTTTATCACAATAATAAAATGGAAGTTGTCATATGGTCAATTCCTTTTAACAGAATTGAATAAAATTATAGTTTAATTGCAGACAAGGTATTAAGAAAATGATCTATTTGAATAGGTATCAAATCACATGGAATTTGATAGAACTGGAAGGGCCTTTCTGAAAAAAGTACAACTACGGGGGTTTTGGTGTAATTAACCTTAACATTGAATTCATGGAGAAGGAAATCCTCTGTTTTGGTCTCTGCCTGGTAATTGGTAATACATGACATTAGATGATTGAATTTTATTCTAGTTTTGAGTCGCGGATGATTTTGTTTTCTACTTTGAGCTTTATTTGCCTTGATGGTTGGCAATTGCAGGACTAGCAGGAGCCACTGCTGATGTGCACTGTTATGATGTGTTGACAAATAAATGGTCTAGGTTAGTTTTAAGATTCATTGTTTCATCATCCTCCGTCTAATTAAAAATATATATATTTACCATCGTCTACACAGTATGCAGCTTATTGATAAATTGCTTTACAGGATTACTCCTTTTGGAGAACCACCCACACCAAGGGCTGCTCATGTTGCAACTGCTGTAGGGACTATGGTAGTTATTCAGGTCTGTATTTTTTATCAATAAGTGTAGAATATTTTCTGTAGGATGTTTCATCTTATTTGTCAATTGCTATGTTAACTTGTAATGATAACGAGAATCTCAAACTTTCACAGGGTGGAATTGGTCCAGCTGGTTTGTCTGCTGAGGATCTTCATGTTCTCGATCTCACACAGCAGCGACCAAGATGGCATAGGTTAGATCTGAATACTGTGCTCACTCAATCTTATGAGATGATGTGATTAAAGCTGATAATTCTTTTAACTTTCTTTTCAGGGTTGTTGTTCAAGGGCCTGGACCTGGACCCAGATATGGCCATGTCATGGCTTTAGTGGGTCAAAGATATCTCATGGCAATTGGAGGGAATGATGGCAAGTCACTTCACACCTAGTTTATTGTTGTCATGTGCATGAAACAACAATTTAACCTTTTGATTTGCTGTTGCATGCATTTATGTGCAATATTGCAATCTGGAACTAAATATGTTGTTCTTCTGTTTAGGAAAACGGCCTTTGTCTGATGTATGGGCCTTAGACACTGCTGCCAAGCCTTATGAATGGCGTAAACTGGAACCAGAAGGGGAAGGTCCACCGCCATGCATGTAAGCTCTCTGTCTCACTCTCTCTTTTATGTGTGTGTGTGGGTTTGACAGTCCCATATTGTGCATCTGCAGATACCAATACCAAAAGGAAAAAAATGGATTTGTAGCCCATCTCTACGTTATTTGCATGAAACTTAAAAATATTTTTAAGGAAAACATTGCATGTTGTTAGTTGAGTGTGATAGGAATATTCCTTTCAGGATTTTGTTAGATACTAATATTATCAGTGGATTGAATTTGGATATGAAAGAAATTCTTGCATTTTCATGGTTTATAATTATTCCTTGCTTAACTTGGGTGGCTTTAATGGCTTAAAAATGAAATTTCCACTTTATATTGCCAGTTTGGATTTTAAAGAATTTCTCCTTCTGCTGTCTGAATATGCGTGGTTGCGGAATGAGTTTTACCTATGAAATATAAGTCTTCAAATTGTACAACTTTAAGGATTAATATTTCTAGTAATTCTTTTGAAGTGAGGTCAATAAGGAAGCTTGTTTTGCTTTTGTATGAAAGACAATAATTGTACCTCCCACTATAGTAACCTGGCATGCCCTTTTAGAAGGCATATTAAAAGGAGCAGGCTTCATTAGAAATGAAAAGGTCAGCCTTACATGACGAAACAATATCTCAGGTCAATAAATAGAACTTTTGCATCTTGGAAACAAGCAACTTGAGCTGCTACAATTTTTGCAGCACCTCTAACATGTATGATTCTGAACTTAGATCATTGGGTGTGGTTTTGGTAGCAATATCAATTTGGTCATTTGTGTTTTGTGTAATAGGCCTTTGTTTGTTTGTTACTTTAGTTGTCATGTTTAAATCAAACCTATTTATATTACGCTTGCATATGACTAGGTATGCCACTGCAAGTGCACGCTCAGATGGCCTTCTTTTACTTTGTGGTGGAAGAGATGCAAATAGTGTGGTGAGTTAAATTTCTTTCGACTTTGTATTTAGGCTTGGTTATAATTTATTGCATAAAATGGTGAGGAAGATTCATGAGTTTGTGGTTATTACAAGCGATGCTCCATAACTTTTTTTAATGGGCTTTGAACGAAATATGTCAACTTAATAGCTAGCTAACATATCTAAAATATAAACCTTCTAGGGTTATATATAACAAGGAAGTTGTGAGTGTGAATATTTTGCAATTAACTTGAGAAGTGGTAAGTAACATGAGTTATGTCATTACTTATCTATGAAGCTCAGTTTGCAGCTTCCACGTTTCTGTTGCCACTAGTTTTGAAGTGGTAAATCAATAAAACCTTTTCTGGGATGGTAACTGTTATGGGGTATTGAGATCACAAACTTGTCGGTGTAAATTGGTAAATCAATAAAACCTTTTCTGGGATGGTAACTGTTATGGGGCATTGAGATCACAAACTTCTTGGTGTAACTCCTTTATGTTACCGTTAGGCATATTTGATTTACATGGTTGCTTCAATGTAAGAAATGTGTCCATGTTAATTCTTAATATGCTTAGAAAGAAAGCTGATGTCATTAGTTTTTCTCTTTTAATCAATATTTTCTTTTTCTTCTCCATATAGTTTGGCTTTTGGTACTCATTGTAATTAATACGATTCTTATGTTGACAAATCAGTACTTTTTTTGAATTTTCTGCATTTTCTTGTTTGGATCATCTCAAACTTATTATTTCTTATTACTTGAACATAGACTCATTTTCCCTATCGAAAGAACATAGCATTGGGGGTAGAAGTTTGGTGGCTTGCTGTTTTTCGATATGCTATACATGTGAATAACGAGATTATGACCACTGTATTTATGATGTCAAATCCATCTACTCAGTATTCATCCCATGCGTACCCAACAGTTTGTTTAGTTTTATTGCGCTTCTTGCAACATCTGATATGGCTAATTTAACCATTTCCATTTCTCTTAACATAACTTTTGCAGCCACTGGCCAGTGCATATGGACTTGCTAAACATAGGGATGGACGCTGGGAATGGGCAATTGCTCCTGGTGTCTCTCCATCTCCAAGATATCAACATGCAGCTGTGGGTTTTCTTATCCCTTATTTTCAGTTCCATTATATGACCCATCAATTCCGCAAGACTGCATCACTGACGAGAATTGTACGTTTAGGTCTTTGTTAATGCAAGGCTCCATGTCTCCGGAGGGGCACTTGGTGGTGGTCGTATGGTAGAAGATTCATCAAGTGTTGCAGGTACTTAATCAAGTTGTTTTGCATAAAGGTCTTTTCCGTACCATTTGTAGGTGGAAGGGCAATTAGCTGGAAATGCATTTGTGAGATGATAAGGCATCCAAATATCAGATTAGATTCTAGGCTTTCTTTAGTCTCAGGTATTGATATGTGTTGTTAGGATAAGTTTACCCTATTAGGATATGTCAACTTCTGCATAACTGTTACAGATGGAGGTGCAATTATGGCAATTGTAGTTGAAACCCTAAATTAATTAATTTTCTTATTTTTGTTCAATCATTTAATATGATTGTTGATAGATGAGCTTATTTCCGACTTGCGTCTAAGCATTCTTCATGTACCTTGTTCGTTAGTGTCACATGTGCGTGCTTTTGGAGTTAGGTTTGGGTCAAAATCTAATTATAGGATAGTTTCTACACATAGAAGATTCTGTTTTATGTCATTTTAGATAGATCATAGGGTTGCTGAATTTTGATTATCATTTTGTTCCTGTGCAGTGTTGGACACCGCAGCAGGAGTTTGGTGCGATACTAAATCTGTTGTTACTAGTCCAAGGACTGGCAGATACAGTGCTGATGCTGCAGGTGGGGATGCTGCAGTTGAGTTGACAAGACGTTGCAGGCATGCAGCTGCTGCAATTGGTGATCTTATATTTATCTATGGAGGTTTACGTGGTGGTAAGCAGTTCATATTCTATGTTTATGGTGGTTTAGCAACAATTTTGATGATCATGATAGAAAAAAGAAGATGAATGCTGTGAAAGATAATTGACCACCCCCCTCTAGAGGATTTCACTTGATCTGTGTTAAAAGAACAAATGGGTATTGAAAACTATTCTTTTAGGATCCAGATTTGCGGTTTCTGGAATAACTAGTGAATTATAACCATATCACAATGCAGTTGTTACATTGATATTGTAAAGAATGAAATCTCTCCACTAAAGGGAATTCTACTGATGTAACTTGGGGCGTATTTTTCTTTTTTCTTTTTAATTTTGTGGACCTTGCAGTCCCATTTATTTTGGATTATTGTTCTTACCATCTTCTATTTGTATTGTAGTAGCATACTTATCTGCAACATTTGTGCCACAGGTGTCTTGCTTGATGATCTACTTGTTGCCGAAGATCTGGCTGCTGCTGAAACGACGACTGCTGCTTCCCATGCTGCAGCGGCTGCTGCTGCATCTACTTTACAGGGTGGGAGGGTACCTGGAAGGTATGGATTTGTTGATGACAGATCTAGGCAAAGTATGCCAGAAGCAGTGCCTGATGGTGCTGTTGTCCTGGGTAATCCTGTTGCCCCACCAGTAAATGGTGACATGTACACTGATATTAGCACTGAAAATGCAATGCTCCAAGGATCCAGGTAAGCTGGCAAGTGCATATATATGGATATGTTTTACTGTTCTGGGATTGAAATGAAAATTAAAAATGTTGCTTGGATGTGTATCAATACACAGGAGAACAACCAAAGGTGTTGAGTATTTGGTCGAAGCAGCAGCTGCAGAAGCTGAAGCCATCAGTGCCACTCTGGCTGCTGCTAAGGCACGGCAAGTTAATGGAGAAGTTGAGCTGCCAGATAGAGAGCGTACGGCAGAAGCTACCCCAAGTGGCCAACAAATATCTTCAATGATCAAACCTGATTCTGCCGGAGCGAACGATGTCACTCCAGCTGGAGTGCGTTTGCATCATAGAGCTGTTAGTAAATTAGTTTCTACACCATTATGAATGTGATCAGAAATAAATTTTGAATCAAGATGCTTAATCTCGTTTATATTTTCTACTGCCTCCATATGTAGGTAGTTGTGGCTGCAGAGACTGGTGGAGCTTTAGGTGGCATGGTCAGACAGCTTTCAATTGATCAGTTTGAAAATGAAGGTAGGAGGGTCAGCTATGGCACCCCGGAGAGTGCAACTGCTGCCAGAAAACTGCTGGATCGACAAATGTCCATTAATAGTGTCCCCAAAAAGGTACTGTGGATCTTGTTTCATATGTGTATTCCGGCAACGTGATTTCAGAAGACTGCTAGATTTTTCCCCCTTCAGTCTAGTTTCATGAGTAATACAAGGATGGCACTTCAATTGCTTAAAAAACGGAGAGTTTTTCTGGTACAGTTGATCATGAATGGTGTTGAATATTATTGCTAGCTTTCCATATTTACTTGGAGTTGACACCATCTTGGCGACTTCTTTGACATAGTTCAGGTCCAGTATATGTTGGTCAAAACTGAAGATATGTCCTGATTTTTGAAACCCAAATGCCTCTGCTGGATTCAATGATATAGCATTGTATATAACCAGAGAGCATATATTTCTTCTATACAATTATGCATCTATTACCATCAAGGCTACAGGCGTTTCATCCATTTCAGCTCTCTCTATTTCTTTGATTTTACTGTGCAACATGATCAACTGCTGTGCCTTACCATAGAAAAACATAATTATCTAATAATTCTTTAAGCTCTTTTGACATAGAAAAACCTATTGATTAAACTTTTTTTTTATTATCTATTCCTTACCTTTTCTTCATTTGGTGTATCATATCAGGAATGAGAATCTAATGTTTTTATTCACAAAATATTATTTGATATAGGTTAACTAGACTTGTTTGTGCGATCCCTCGTTTCACTATTTTTCTTGACTCTTATGAATAGTTTTTGTTTATAGGGCAAACCTTACATGCATTTGAGGTCATTTTTGTTGTTTTGGTGATCTCTGTGCATTCGCTATCAGCAGTTTAACTTTTGCTTAATGTACATACTTCTATCTTTATGGACTATACATCTATGAATATAGATTTACACCCATCTACACTCACAACCAGAGTATTGTTTACTGTTTGCATGTTTGTGCCTGATTATACATTCCAAGTGACATCCGTTTTTTATCATAGGTTGTTGCATATCTTTTAAAGCCACGTGGCTGGAAGCCTCCTGTCCGCCGGCAATTTTTCTTAGATTGCAATGAAATAGCAGATCTTTGTGACAGTGCTGAAAGAATCTTTTCAAGTGAACCAAGTGTTTTGCAGCTTAAGGCTCCAATCAAGATATTTGGGGATCTCCATGGTCAATTTGGTGATCTTATGCGCCTCTTTGATGAATATGGTGCACCTTCAACAGCTGGTGACATCGCGTAAGAATCCTTATCTTTTTTGTTGTTTATCTTGCATACTGGTCCATGTGCTTCGGAATATTTAATTGTTTATGGAGGAATTATCTTGATTTAATCAAGCTGCTTGTGCTAATTGATAAGCCTGCAGAAATTGCAGTTTTAAGTGTTAACAGGATGCTGTTATGGGACTGGCTGTGCACATCAAATTTAACTGATAAGCTATAAATAATGGACCAGAAACCTTTGGAAAGATTAAAAAGCTGGAAATAAATGACCAATACAAAAACTTGATCTACTAAAAGGATAATCTAAAATAGGAGTTTCTAAAGTGGATCTGTTTCCCTTGCACAAAGTGGCATTTGGGCACAGCAAAGAAAAAGCCGATAATCATTTGTAGTTGACAATCTATGATTGATAAACTAAAAACTTTCAGACAGATTGAATGGAGGGAATAAATGACTATATTCAAACTTCTCCTACTAAAAGGCTAAGAAGTTTCTGACATGGAACTCCTTCCGTTGTAAATGACTGTTCAAACTTTTCCTACTAAAAAGCTATCTGACACAAGAAGTTTCTAACATGGACTGGCTCCCTTGCACCAATTTCTATTTGAACACCCAAAAAAAAAGTCAATAACCATCTTGGTCGACCAATGTAGAAATTTGTGTTCTGTAAAATCTGATCTGCGACTAGGGTCTTGTTGAGGCTATTTTCCCCCCAAAGTATTTATTTCACTAAGTCTTCATTATTTGTATTGCAAATACAATTTCCTATGATTTTCTTGCTGTCTATTTAACATACTGTGGTGTTCTGTTATGAATGCTAAATCTTGCAATTGAGCGTGGAATTAACTTCTAGAAGTTGCTATCTTTGGCTCTAGTGTTAATGGGAAGGATGAGGTTTCGTATTTTGGAGACAAGATTGCACATTCTTAGATTTACATACTTGTTTACTGGCAAGGCTTATTCTAATTCTGTTACTTGACTGTCAGATATATTGACTATCTCTTCTTAGGAGATTATGTTGATCGAGGCCAGCATAGCCTGGAAACTATAAGCCTTCTACTTGCTTTAAAGGTAAGACGGTTTTGTGTTCTTTTCTTATTCCTTAGTTTTCCCCTGTTAACCCATTTTTTTTCAGTTAGATGACTAACTGATATTTATATTTACGTTTTGCCTAGTGTCTTGATTGATCAATGCATTTTATTAATTATTGTAATCTTATAGGTTGAGTATCCTCAAAATGTACATTTAATTCGTGGGAATCATGAAGCTGCAGATATCAATGCCCTTTTTGGTTTTCGCATTGAGTGCATTGAGCGTATGGTGAGATATTACAGTTTGAATTATATTTTCCTTTTGTCACAGCTCGCTCACTGGCTTATTTTTGGCTGAACAGGGTGAGAGAGATGGAATTTGGGTGTGGCACCGGATAAATCGTCTGTTTAATTGGCTTCCTTTAGCTGCACTAATTGAAAAGAAGATTATTTGTATGCATGGTGGTATTGGTCGCTCAATAAATCATGTGGAGCAGATTGAGAATATTCAGCGTCCAATTACCATGGAAGCAGGCTCAATCGTTCTTATGGATTTGTTGTGGTCAGTGTATGCCTTATATTGTTTCTTAGCTGTACCTTTGATTCATAATGACACATGATTTGTCCCTCAGGTCTGATCCAACGGAGAATGACAGTGTTGAGGGATTGCGGCCAAATGCTAGAGGTCCTGGGTTGGTAACTTTTGGGGTGAGTGCATCTTTTAATGCTTGTATGTAATCAATTGCTTCATTGGTTTTTCTCCAAGTATTATACATTACATCAATAATTGTATTTCAGTTATTCTTCTAAAAACTATACATCAGAGATGCATTTTGACCAATCTATCCTTTTGTTGCTTCTAAGTTTTTAGTTTTCACTTTTGCTGTGTTGATAACTTGATATATATAGAACAGTTTTTGGATGTGAACTTGATGATCGAAATTGCAAATTTTTTACGCTCACACTGTATTTCTGAACTTGCGATTGATTAGTATTTGCTATTATGATGATTATAAGCATCCTAGCATAGTTTCTTGCCAATAGTTGCAATAGCCTTCTTGGTCCATCTTCTCATGAGTAAGGATGGTTGGCAGCCTGACAGAGTCATGGAATTTTGCAACAACAATGATCTTCAATTGATTGTGCGCGCTCATGAATGTGTGATGGATGGCTTCGAGCGTTTTGCCCAGGGTCATCTGATTACACTTTTTTCAGCTACCAACTATTGTGGTATGAAATTCTGCTTCTTGTTTTTCAATCTCCATAGACAGATAGGCATTTTTACAGCAGGTTATTGTATGCCTCTGCAGGTACTGCAAACAATGCAGGTGCAATACTAGTTTTAGGGAGAGATCTTGTTGTTGTTCCGAAACTTATTCATCCTTTACCACCAGCAATATCATCACCAGAAGCTTCACCTGAAAGTCATATTGAAGATACCTGGATGCAGGTCCTTGATTCTGACATGTCTAAAGAAATTTTGATTCATAGAAATGCTTCAGTTGTATTGCTAATTTTGTTTATACTGATTATTGCCCTGCTTGCTGGTCTTTTTCTGTTGAGAGCAGGAGTTAAATGCTAACAGACCTCCGACCCCAACTAGAGGTCGACCTCAAGTAACAAATGATCGGGGTTCTCTTGCTTGGATATAGTAGATTCTTGTGATGTTTTTAACTCCATTGTGGGCTGTTATTACCACGATGGGGCTGTTATTACCACGATGGGTTAGTGGTATCTGTATAGCAAATGATGCCATGTCCTGGTATTCCCGAACTTGTGATCACTGATCCCGGTTAGAGTTTGAGGCTTTCTGAATTTTTTGATTTAACAGCACATTTGGCTAGTTCTGGTATGATGAGATGCACAAGTTCGAGAACTGGGTTGCGGGCGGAAGTTAGATCCACTTTGTTATGCTAAAAAACTTTACAGTAGGGATTGACCGCCCTGTGTAAATTGCGTCACAAGCTGGTAGAAGTCATCAAGGTTGTTCATTTTGATGGGTTAGTATTGATGAGTATTTTTCATATTAGTTTCCATATATTTTTTTGTTCCTCGTCATAGGCCTAATTTTTTTTTTTTTCTTTTTACTACTCCAAGGGGGGCGTAGCTCCTCAATATGTAATGTTGAGCTACACATATGATCTTTGTAGGGGTCGTGTATCATAGAGTTGTGTAATTCTCATTTCTACCTTTCTTTTTCTGTACAATGTAATTTGTGTGCTGATAAGAAACTTTTTGGCCGACAAAATTCTGGGAAGTTTTGGTCAGAATTGGATTGGTTTGGTTTGGTTTGGAGTATGCTTTGACCTTTTACCACCTTGTCTCGGAATTTTTGCAAGGAAATATTAGTAACATTTGTCGTCTGATCCTCGTTGGAACTTTTGGAAAAGCGCTTCTAACCCAGATTATGGGCGTTTGTCATTGTGGTTCTGTAACTTCTAAAGCTAAACAACAATTTATAAACAATGTAAATAGTCGACATTACCATTTCACATTTACAGAACTAAAAGTTCATGCACATTAAAACGGATGGCATTAATTTGAAATTTTTACACATGATAGTGACAAACTTAAGGTTGTGGTCTTTAACTTTACAAAGTGAGAAAAACAAGTTTTCTAAAATACGACTGGTAACTAAGAAAGAAGACGTGAGAATGGGTATGAAATTTACATTTTTTAAGGATTGACTTATTTAGAATGAATTTTAAATAATCGTGTATTTTTATCTTCAAGTTATATTTATTTTCAAGTAGATGTAGATATAACTTGAAATATCTGATGTTAAGAATACAGACTCTTTTTTCTTTTTTTTCTGTGTTTAGTCTCAACTGAACTTTTTTTCGATAATTTAAGATTAGTTTATTAATTTAGAGAATACATCATTTTGGTTGATTCTTATTAGGATATTATCACATTGGACATCTAATAATATATTGAATTATTAAAATTTATTTTAATTATTTACTTATTAAATACAAAATTTTAAAATAATAATAATAAACTAAAATATTTAATTAATTATTTACAAAATAATTAAAACACTTAACTTATATAATCTCACACTTGTATACCAATCACGCATAATTAATAATTTTATTTCTATTCTAATTTTAATTTTTTATTCCAATTCTCTCTTTTTTTATTATCATTCCTTCCTTAATTAAGGTTTTGGTTAATGCCAAGCTTTTACGCAATAGTATTATTCTTAACGAAATTGAAAGTCTGAATAAATTCGACATTCTTAAATATCCCGTATTGGAAGTTTTGAGTTACTAGTTGTTTGTTAAATCTTTGACTTAGTTGTGGTAATCCCTAGTCTTTAGGTTTCAGTTAGATAGTGGCGCATATTTCTTGTTTCAGTTTTTCTGTTCCTAGTTTTACTGCTAGTATAACAAGTCTGTACTGTAGTATATTGACAATCTATAAATAGTGAGAACTTGCACTTGATTTGTATGTGGGTCATTCTCTTCTCTAAACATACAACTTCTCTAGCAAATTTTATATGGTATCAGAACCATCACGTCTCTAATCGAGAATGTCGAGCAATTCATCTTCTTCCTCTTCTTCTGTCACCACCATCAACTCGTCCACAGGCCTTCTTCCCACACAGTCCTTTAGCCATCTCATCAACCTGAAACTCACACAGGAGAACTACCTCCTATGGAAGGCTCAGTTCCTCCTATACCTTTGTAGCCAACAACTCTTAGGCTACGTTGACGGCACTGAACCTCCATAAAAAATGATCACAGAAACCACTGATGCAGGTGCCACACAAGTTCATAATCCAGCTTACAAGATCTGGCTGCAACAAGACCAGATGGTCTTAAGCGCACTGCTCTCCTCTCTCACAGAAGAGGTAGTATCTCAAGTTTTATCATGTTCTACCTCATTTGAAGTCTGGCAAGCTCTAAAACACATATTCTCTTCAAGATCAAAATCTCGTACGATGCAGATTCGTTTGCAATTGTCAACCATACAAAAGAAAGGATTGTCAATTACAGAATACTTTAACAAAGTGAAACACTTAGTTGATACTTTGGTTGTGATTGGCAAACCTCTTGAAAATGAGGAATGTATTGGTTATCTACTGGCTGGGTTAGGTTTATAATTTGAACCATTGGTGGCTTCAATCACCATAAGAGTTAATACCGTGTCCTTGATTGATTTGTATGCTCACTTGTTGAATTATGAAATGAGGATGGAACATCACAATAGAACTTTTCAGGTCACTGGACATTCAGCAAACAACATGGCAAGATGAAGAGGTCGAAACATGCCAAGAGGCAGAGGTAATTTCTAGAGAAGGAACAATAACCAATTTTAGTCTGACAGAAGCAACTATGGTCAGAACAAGAACAGACCGATATGTCAAGTGTGTGGAAAGCCAGGACATGTAGCATTGAAGTGCTAACATCGATTTGATCATTCAATCCAAGCTAATGATACTACCAAGCTTGCTGTTGCTACTGCTACAACTCCCGTATACTCTGTTAATACCAACTGGTATATGGATAATGGAGCAATTGATCACATGACCAGTGATTTGGACAGGTTAACATTCAAAGAGAAGTACCAGGGCAAAGATCATGTTCAGAATGTAGATGGTACAGGTATGATAATTTCCCATATTGGTCACTCTTCTCTGCCCACCTTCTCCAAACCTTTAAAGCTAAATAATAGTCTTTGTGTCCCTAAACTATCCAAACATCTTTTATTGATTCATAAGCTAGCCGTTGACAATGGTGTTTTCTTTGAAATCTATGCTTCCCATTTTATCATTAAGGATCAGGTCACGAGGAAGTCACTTCTTTAGGGCAAATGTGAGCAAGGTCTATATCCTATCAAGCCAAGGCAAATAACATTGCTAAAGGAAGCACTTGTCAGCATAAAGATTTCTAAAGAGTAAAGACATCGCTGCCTTGGCCATCCTTCCTCTATCATCGTCCACAAAGTTTTGAATTCCAATAATTTGTTGTATTCTTCTGAGTCCAATAATTATGTCTGTAATGCATGTCAACAGGCTAAAAGTCATCAACTTCCTTTTCCAGTCTCAAGTAGTGTCTCTAGTGCTCCTTTTAATCTGGTGTTCTCTGACATTTGGGGCCCAGCTCAAGTGTCTGTTAATGTGTTTAAGTATTATGTAAGTTTCATTGATGATTTCACTAAATTCACTTGGGTATATTTGCTTAAGAATAAATCTGATGTGTTTCAAGTTTTTATTCAATTTCAAAAGCATGTTGAGTTATTATTGAATAAAAAAATTCTTTGTGTTCAAACTGACTGGGGAGGGGAGTATCAATGGCTTAATTCATTTTTTAAGTAAACAGGCATCTCACCCCATGTTTCCTGCCCTCATACCCATCAACAAAATGGTGCGGCTGAGCGTAAGCATCAGCTTATTGTTGAAGTAAGACTTGCTCTCTTGTCACAAGCATCAATGCCGGTGCATTTTTGGGATGAGACCTTTTTAACTTCTTGCTTCCTTATCAATCGACTTCCTAATAAAATAATCAATTTTGACACTCCTCTTGAAAGGCTTTTTGGTTCCAAGCCAAATTACGATTTTCTTCGGACATTTGGGTGTGCTTGTTGGCCCAATCTTCGTTCATATAATGCTCACAAACTACAATTTCGTTCTCAAGAGTGTGTGTTTATTGGGTACAGCAACATGAATAAAGGCTATAAATGTCTTCATCGTGGCTCTGGTCGAGTTTATATATCTCATGATGTCGTTTTTGATGAACTTAAATTTCCCTTCTCCACCGACAAAATCAAGTATACTCTTCCTTCCACTAGTCCTCTCGAACCTTCTGTTGTCCTTCTTTTTGTATCGATTCAACATACTTCTCCTTCAACTATCAACAATTCTGCATCTTCTTCCAGTGACCAAAATGGTAATTATCATCCTGTTTTTTTGCCGACTCATCTTGATTTTGCATAGAATTCTCAGCAGGGGGATGTATTATCAAGTGTTGCTGTCGATGATTCTCAAACTACCGAGGATTCTCAACTTCAGCAAAGGAATGATCCAGTGACCAGACATCAGATGCAAACTAGGCTCCAAGATAATATTCGCAAGCCAAAATGGTTCACGGATGGTACTGTTCAATATGATTGCTTGGCTGCTATAACTGAACCTCTTGATTATACTACAACACTACAAGATGATAATTGGAAGGCAGCTATACATGATGAAATGAAGGCTCTTTCTTGGAATAAAACATGGTCATTGGTTCTACCTTGTTCTGGTCAGAATGTTGTCGGGTGTAAATGGGTATTCAAGTTGAAGAGAAAAACAGATGGAAGCATTGACAGATATAAAGCCAGGTTAGTTGCAAGGGGTTCAAACAACGACATGGAATAGACTATGAGGATACGTTCAGCCTTGTGGTCAAACCATCAACTATCAGACTTGTTTTATCTATAGCAGTGTCGAGAGGATGGAACTTGAGGCAATTGGACATACAAAATGCTTTCTTGCATGGTATTCTTGAAGAAGAAGTATTCATGGCTCAACCACCTGGGTTTGAGGAGAAGAAGCGCCATGAATATGTCTGCAGGTTGAATAAGGGATTGTATGGGTTGAAATAGGCTCCTCGAGCTTGGCATTCAAGACTCAGCAGCAAACTACAAGAAATTGGGTTTGTCTCATCAAAGGCAGATGTCTCATTGTTCTTCTACAATAAAGATGGAATTACAGCTTATATGCTTATTTATGTAGACGATATAATTATTGTTAGCTCCTCAGATCAGTTCACAATCACTCTACTACAAAAGCTGAAGTCCGAATTTGCAGTTAAAGATTTGGGAAAGCTTTGTTATTTTTTGGGAATACAAGTTAATTACAGTCAGGGAGGCATCATTTTGACTCAGAAAAAATATATTAATGGCATTTTGCAAAAGATGGGCATGAGTAATTGCAAGTCAGTGAGCACTCCAATGACTACTTCACAGAGATTGCAGAAAGATCAAGGAGAAGCCTTGGATGCATATGAAGCTTTCAAATATCAAAGCACTGTTGGAGCCTTACAATACCTGACACTCACTCGACCTGACATTTCTTATGCAGTAAACAAGGTGTGTCAATACTTGCATTGTCCAACAAAGATACATTGGATTGCTGTGAA
>JANZXR010000171.1:4661404-4696178 GCA_027575705.1 Erythroxylum echinodendron | reverse complement strand
GAGATTGAGCTGTTAGGGGCTAGACCATCACAAGAACCTAGTGAGCCTTTATGTGAGATTCAAGATACTTTATTGTTGAATTTTGTAACAGGTTAGTGGAGTGTCGTCTTTGTTGTGCTTTATTTGTGCATTTACCTTCCATGTTGTACTTTACTTATAGATGTGAATCTAGAACTTAGTTTAAGTATGCCTTGTAATACATTCTAAGTTAAACTACGCAACCCCATCCTTCAAATCCTGGGTCCGCCCCTGATTGCACCTCCCTTTTCCTTCGGGATGTTCTAAAAGGAAGACGTGTGCTCTAGCCACATCATCCACATGCACCATGGACATTGGTAGATAATTATGAAACAAAGAACATAATCACGTAGATTATTAAAACAAAATTTTTGCATAACCATAAATAACAAATAATCACATAGTTGAATTATTTGTTGGATTTCTAACGGTTAAAAGATTTTTTTTTGCAGTTCTTACACTCTTCTTGTTCTTCCGTATGAAACAAAACAATGCAGAAATTGAAAATACACGCAGCTTATTTCTTTATATCGTTCTGTTGTTTTTAAACATACCAAAAACATTTAACTACCTTCTGTAGTTATTTAAAGAACATATACTATTATACCCCTCATGAGTGTATATAATGCAATATCTCCCACTCACATATGATGGGTTTTAATTAAAAAAGATTCTACAGTGCTTATACTTATTCAATAACCGGTGTGACCAGCATACGACGAGAGCACATTGCTAAATATCTATTAGGAATATATGGCATCTCGATTAACAAATTGATCTTTATTAGTGCTTGGCCTGGATTTGATTGATATCTGCTCACCATTCCAACAGCGTAACAAATATCTAGTCTTGTACACATCAATGCGTACATTAGACTTCCAACTGTACTAGCATAGGGAACATTTTTCATTTTTTCCCGTTCTTGTGGCATTGATGGGCAATTTCTCTTACTAAAGCCTTCACCTTTAGCAATAGGATTATCAATTGGTTTGGAATCTTGCATACGGAATCGTTCAAGAATTCTTTGAATGTACATCACTTGTGAAAGCGATAACAATCTCTTCAAATGATCTCTTGAAATCTTTACTCCAAGAATGTATGCCACTTCACCCATGTCTTTCATTTCAAATTTAGATGATAACCAATATTTGATTTGCTTAAGGAACACACAGTCATTACAAGCAATTAATATATCATTCATGTATAAAGATAAAATCGTGAATTTATCTTTGGATCTCTTATCATACACACAGTGGTCTTCATCGATTATTTGAAAATCATACGAAATGATTACGTTATGAAAATGAATGTACCATTATCTTGAAGATTGCTTCAGGCCATAAATCGATTTTAATAATCGAAATACCTTATTTTCTTGACCTGATTTGATGAAACCTTTAGGTTGTTCCATATAGAATTCTTTTTCTAATTCTCTATTGATAAAAGCAGTTTTTACATTCATTTGATGTAATTCAAGATCCGTACTGGCTACTATAGCCAGAATAAGACGAATTGAAGCAAACTTTATAGCAGGTGAAAAAGTTTCTTCATAATCAATTCCCTCCTGTTGTGTATATCTTTTTGCTATAAGGCGTGCCTTTTATCTTTCGATACTGCCATCAACTTTTCACTTTATTTTGAGAACATACTTGTTACCAATTGCTTTGCGCCTTCAGGGAGGTCAACCAAGTCCCATACTTGATTGAAGCTTAAAGAAGTCATTTCCTCTTTCATTGCTTTCATCCATTCTTCTTTAGCAGGGTCAGTAAGAGCCTCATTTATATTCCTTGGCTCTTCTTCCGCTTGCGGAACATTCATATTAATTTCTCCTTCAATCTCAAAATGACTCGGATCAATCATGATAGAGAACCTTTCTGTGGAATTGCTCCCACTTGGTTGAAGTTCCTAATCTTGATTTTTTGTAATAGAATCATTCCAATCAAGCGTCTCATATAACAATCAGTCTTTACCTATTTCACCTTGCTTGGGAAAATCATTTTCCAAGAATGTTATATCTCGTGATTCAAATTCAATTACACCTTCATTACCTTGTTCACCAATGAACATATATCCTTTTGAGTGTTCAGAGTATCTAATAAAAATTCTTTTTGTCCCTCTTGGGCCTGATCTCCCATATTTGTGAGAGAGATCATGAATATAGGCTGTATACCCCTAAGGTTTGAGACTTGACATGTCAAGTCTCCTACCAGTCCACAACTCATATGGTATGTTAATAATTGATTTCATGGGCACATAATTAAGTACATAGGTGGTTGTTAGCAATGCATCACCCCAAAAAGTGATTGGTAAATTTGCTTGGGCCATTATAGACCTAATCATTTCTAATAGCGTCCTATTTTGTCTTTCAACGATGTCATTTTGTTGTGGGGTTCTAGAAATTGTTAGTTTCCTGTCTATTCCTTTATCATCATATAAAGCCTTGAACTTGTCAGACAAGTATTCTTATCGACGATTAGTTCGTAATGCTTTTATTTTCTTATCTAATTGATTCTCAATCAAGTTCATATATTTTATGAAACAATCGAATGCTTCCGATTTATGAGAAATCAAATAGACATGACCATATCGAGTATAGTCATCTATGAAGGTGATGAAATAAATAGCCCCACGTCTAGCCCTTACGTTCATTAGACCATAAATGTCAGAATGAATTAATTGCAATAGATATAAGGCTCTTATTCCCTTTCCAAATGACTTTCTTGCCATTTTACTAGCTAAACAATGCTCACAGGTAGGTAGATCTACTTGCCTTAGATTACCTAAAAGTCCTTCTTTAGCTAATCGAACCATTCAATTTTGACCAATATGACATAGTCAAGCATGCCATAAAGTTGTATCATTGTTGGAATTACTAGATGTAAATAATGAATAAATAATATTATTATTTTCCTTAAACACATCCAATACTATAAAACCATCACATAAAAAACCATGACCATAATAAATAGATCCAAGATACAAATCCATTCCACCGCCTTGGAAATTTATATCAAAAACAAGTCTAACTAATATCAACACAGATAAAAGATTCCTAAGAATCTGTGAAGCATATAATATTTTATGTAGGATAAGGGGTTGCCCTCCACGCATATACAATTTACACGTACCAATTCCTTGTACAACAACTCTGGAATTGTCACCTACATAAAGCCAACGACTACCATGTGAAAGTTTACGAAACTCAACGAAAGCATCTCGATCCTTTGCTATATAGTTGGTTGCTCCTGAGTCTGCAATCTACAAAGGATGTGATTCAGTTAGAAAAATAGAACAAGAAACATTCATAGAACAAATGTTTGTACTATAAAACTGTACCTTCTTAGGGTCGGTACAATCTCGAGCAAAGTGACCCTTATTACCACAATTATAACACTTCACATGTTTCATGTTCTTCTTCTTAAAGGGACGCTTTCCCTTTCCACGATAGTTCCATTTTTTTTCTTAGATTCCTGAGGAAAGTGATTGAATTTCTTATTCTTCTTTTACTTGTATCCACCATGATGCTTGCGTTTCTTGTTCATAGCTCCATGTGAGCTAGAACTAACTGCATATGCCTCAGAAGACATCTTTGAGGCTTCAGGATGCTCTTTCTCTAAGATGAGATGCCTCATAGTATCTTCCATTATTTTGATGTTCTCATTATGAGTTAGGTGCATCTTCATATGCTCCCAACTCTGAGGTAGTGAACGAATCACAGCTTGTACTTGTTGCTCGTCAGAAAGCACATAACCATCATCACGTAACTTACTTACCATGTTAGACATTTGTCTCAGATGATTTTGCATTGAATCATCTGGGTGCTTTTTATAAGTATCAAACTTAATTGTAAGTGACCTCACTTTGGTCATTGAAGCACATCCAAAATGAGCAGCCAATGTGGACCACATGTCCTTTGCAGTTTCGAATTTATGAAACTCTCGCATGATATCATTATCTATACTACTTAGCAACATGATGTGAGCTAAAGAGTTCTTCTTTTTTGACAATTCGTATGCATCACGGTCCCTTCTATGCTAGGCCTTAGTGCCCTCCTCAGGAACTTCCACGGTTAGGTTTAATGGTTCAAGAGCCTCTTGCTCCTCCAGCATATATTGGATTTTCATACTCCAGATTTCATAATTGTCACCATTGAGTTTCTCACCCCTATTGAGTTCAGCAACAATATTCTTTGACGCAGTAGTCATTTTGAAACACTAATTTTCTGTAATAAGAAAGAAATATATATACAAGTTAATGTCGTATTAATCGTTCGTAGAGTAGATAATTCGATTACAATTGCTTATGAAATCAAAAGTCCACTTATGTGTTCAATCTTTATTCATACAATAATCGAATCCTAATTACCTTACTCTAGACGAATTTCTATATAAAATATATGTAAACATATTACATAAATATCAAGACTTTGTTCTTATAAAACTACATATTGTATGTAAATGTACTACAACCTACGAACAGTCTATAGGTAATGAACCCTATGCGGAAATGAGTTCACGAGTTCGTAAAGCTCGATCTACAATAGCTCTCACTATTTCCATTGGAAGACAAATAGGATACAAAGTCCTAATCAACTCCCTTCTACTCATCTCTTTAATAATGTCATTACTAACAAATTATAAGTCTTCTTGTGAGGCATATTATTCCAGAGTATTCGAAACAGTTCGCCTTGAGGTTGAGGTAGTGTCACAAGTAAAGTCATATACTTTACTTCAACATCTGCATAAGCTAGACAACCTCCAAAATATAACTTTTGCATCATGTTATTAACTAAAATAACATATTGTGTTAGATCATCTCCAGGCTTTAAATGCATGTTAACCAATTGTACATACATGCTGCCAATACGTTTCTTTTATGCCTCACATCGAATAAACTTAAGTGTCTGCTTAATAATAGGCATCTTCCTGAAAAACAAATTTTTAGGAATCAGAAGAGTGCTCAAAATAAATAAATTATTTTGTCTAACATATAGAGAACTAATCCTCAAATAATGGAAATAATTTATTTCTATTAGCAATTTATTGAACTAATCAAATTATGCTTTTAATATCTAATCAATTAGAAACTTATTTCTAATCTAATCATATTCTAATATGAATAAGTCAAATTTAATTAGAAACTTATTTCTAATTTAAATTATAATTGAACTAATCAATTTATTTTGGTTTAATTAGAAACTAATTTCTAATAAAACTTCTATCTAATTTCGACTAAACAAATTAGTATTGATTTAATTGGAAAATATATGTCTAATTTTAATTCACCGAAAAAAACGTATTTCTAAGCTTATTTTAACTAAACAAATTAGTTTAAATTAATTTTAATTATAAAAAACTAATTTATTTTAATTAGAAACTAATTTAACTAAAATAATTAGTTTGTGTAAATTAGAAAACTTATTTCTAAATCTTTATGTTATATTTATTTTAAGACATCAGTATAGACATTAAAGTCTAGCCCAACAGCGATGTAACTATCAAGGCCTAAGCTTTCAATTCTAATAAAAGAAAGTCATATATTATGGGTTCAAGTCCTAACCCATAAGGCATCACATGTACATGGCCCTTCATTATTTGTTACGACCTTCATTGTCTGCCTACATTTCATTATTTGCTATGACGTTCTTTGTCTTGTCTGCCTACATAGCCCGTAAGTATCGAGATCACCGCCTTTATGGCTACTTCATCGATGGCAGATATATAAAAAGATCCCATTTTTTGTTTTAACAAAAAACGATTCTGGCTTCTAATGGGACGTTACTTCTCTCTTAAAACACTCTTTTTAGTGCTGCAGAAAGGATCTCCTTGTAATGAGACCAAGAAAAAACATCTCTGTCTTTTCTCTCCTTTACTCTTCAAAGAATTTTCCTTCCCACCAAACAGTGATGCAAAATAAACTCTCTCTTTCTCTCTCTTTGAAACAAAACATGTGCGAAATAACCCACTCTGATTCCAAAGAACCCTTTCAACCTCCTACTCTTAAAACTAAAAAATCCAACAAATATCTGATCTCTATGGACCCTACGATCTTCCAGTGAAACCCAACCAATTTCACGGTTATTACACCAAGACTACGCATTGTTTGCATGTCATACTTTCTTCTACAGATTATTACTACACATATGCCATTGACAAAACAACAACGTGTTTCACCACAGCTGGCGTTTTTGGTTTCGTTCATCACACCGGACGCTCATATTTTTCGCGATCTACCTGAGCAATACCTCCTGGTTTTTACTCAGGACTTACAAGGCAACTCGTTTTGGTGATGTTTGTGATTGTCATGTCTAGTTTTTAGTTTTATTAATCCTTCTGTATCCAAAAAAAACCAACAACGTGTTTCAGTGTATGCGATGACGTAGTCTACTGTAGTGTTTGTTTGTTTTTGTTAATCTATGTTTTTCAACAACACAACAACAATTGTTTACCAGAATCCAAACAAAACATAATTACAAAAATAATTTGCAAACTAAAGTAGTGCATGCGTTGGGTCTTTCTAAAATTGTAAGCATGCATATATAAAAACAACCAATGCTCATATACCAATTTTAAATAATTATAAAATAAAGAACATAATCACATAGATTATTAAAACAGGATCTTTGCATATGTATAAATAACAAATAATCACATACTTGAATTATTTGTTGGATTTCTACCGATTAAAGGATTTTTTTCTACAGATCTTACACTCTTCTTGTTCTTCCGTATGAAACAAAACAATGCAGAAACCGAAAACACACGCAACATATTTCTTCATTTCGTTCTGTTGTTTTTAAACATACCAAAAACATTAACTACCTTCTGTAGTTATTTAAAAACATTTGCTATTATACCCTTTATCAGTGGCGGAGCCAGGAATGTCCTGGAGCCGGGGCTGATTGGACAGCGATAGATTGACAGTGAAGACTTCCGGCAAATTTAAAATTAATTCAAAAAATAATTTCACAAAGCACATTCATAAATGAAGTTAACTAAAATATTCAAATTACAATGTCTTTATACATTTTAAAAATACTTCTCCATTCTTATCACAAATCAATTCAATTTCACAATTTGAATCAATTTCAAATATGAATTCAATCGCATAAATCAAATTAATTTCCCAATTCAATATCGTAAATAATTTCAATCTCACAAATCAATTCAATTCACAATTCAATTTCATAAATAAATTCAATTTCCTAATTCAATTAAACCCTAGCCTAACATCTAATCAAATGAATTTTCCAATTCAATATCACAAATAATTTCAATCTCACAAATCAATTCAATTCCCAATTCAATTTCATAAATAAATTCAATTTCCCAATTCAATTAAACCCTAACCTAACATCTAATCAAATCAATTTCCCAATTCAATATCACAAATAATTTCAATCTCACAAATCAATTCAATTCACAATTCAATTTCATAAATAAATTCAATTAAACCTTAACCTAACATCTAATCAAATCAATTTCTCAATTCAATATCAAAAATCATTTCAATCTTACAAATCAATTCAATTTCAAAAATAAATTCAAATTCTCAATTCAATTAAAACCTAACCTAACATCTAAATTCAATTCCCAATTCAATTAAACCCTAACCTAACATTTAATCAAATCAATTTCCCAATTCAATATCAAAAATTATTTCAATATCATAAATCAATTCAATTTCAAAAATAAATTCAAATTTCCAATTCAATTAAACCCTAACCTAACATCTAAATTCAATTCCCAATTCAATTAAACCCTAATCTAACATCTAAATTTAATTCCTAATTCAATTAAATCCTAACCTAACATCTAATTGCATTAAACATTAACCCAAAATAATTACATTAACATTTAGTTAAAATAATTGCATTAACCTAAACCAAAAATAATTTTAACAAAAAAATTAACAAAGGAAATAACCCTAACCTCAAGGAAGCAGAAGAAGTGAAGAACGGCGGTGGTAGGTTGACGGCGTCGGCGGCAAGGAGATGGTGGCTTGCTGGCTGTCGATGGCTGGGCAGGGTTGGGGTGGTGGCGGGCTGAAGGATGAAGTGAAGGGTGACGAAAAAGGGATTCGTTCGATGAAAGAAAGAGACAAAGTAACTTAAAGAAAGAGAGAAGAGATGAGACAGGAACAAGAAAGAAGTCTGCTTTTTTAAGCCGGGGTTGGGGCGGGGGCTTGTCCCTCTGTAGCTCCACCCATAGGTGCAGGAAAGCACATCAAAAGTATGCATGCCACATTGTATGTCAAAACAGAAGTGAAATGTATATATGTAGAGAATTACGAAACTCAGAGAAAAATACTAGTAGTTTTTCACTTGATTTTCAGGTTTAATTCCAAGAAGCAACTTAGACAAACTTATTCAACGTCGACTACAAGTTTGATGACGTGGCATAAACTTATTGGTGGGTCACACTTGACCTAACATAGACACAACTGACATATGCACTGGTTGCTCGTTTCAAGGCTTAGTTTAGGGAAGCGATAACAGTTGATAACTTGCTAAAATAATAAGTATTTATTGATAATAAGTATTTATGTATTTGAGATTGTTATTTTAATTACTGCTAAAACGTGAAAATAGGTATTTGATAAGTGTTGTTGCAAGTGCTGAAAAGAGATAAAATGACAAAAAAGCCCATTAATTTAATAAACTATTAATTATTATATAAATAATTTAAAAATATATTATTGATCATATAAATTTAAAATTATAAATAATAAAATATTAAATCAAAATAACAAAAATATAAATAAAATAAATTTAGTAAATAAATATTTCATATATAATATATTATTAGCCATATAAATTTAAAATTATAAATAATAAAATATTAAATTAAAATAAGCAAAATATAAATAAAATATTTTATAAAAATATATTATTAGTCATATAAATTCAAATTATAAATAAGAAAATATTAAATAAAAATAAAAATAAAAATATAATAAATTTATTAAATTAAATATTTCATAAAAATATTATTAATCATATAAATTCAAATTATAAATTATAAATTATTAAATTAAAATAAGAAAAATACAAATAAAATAAATAAAATAAATAAAATATTTCATAAAAATATATTATTAATCATATAAATTTAAATTATAAATATTAAATTATTAAATTAAAATAAGAAAAAATTCACTTTACTTAAATACTATTAATGAGAAATATGTTTAGAATTACTTTTTATTAATTGAAGTTATAATAAAAAATAATAATTTTAAAAAAATTATTAATAAAAACTAAAATTTTTATCACAAAATTTTTTTTTTACCCCAATCTTCTTTCTGCTAATCGACTTTTGTAATAGCTCGTGAAAGTTTTCAACTTTCCCATTCGCAAATCCTCCGATCTGTTAATGGCATTTCGCGTAGCGATTTTAAAGGTTGGCAGCGCCTCCAAATCAGGTTTCAGGAGATGGGTCCACGCGCCTGCCATTACTTCGCCGTTTGGAGCTTCCATCAAACCATCCGGCCAATCTTTGCCCATAATTTTACCGGAGTTTGATAATATACACAACAACATCTTCGGATTCGGGTTGCCCAGTTTCTCATTTGGCGGTCCAATGGAGCTGATGGCTGTTCCCAAGAAGAAGGTGACTTAGTCTTTACCGCTTCCACTATCAAGTTTTGGATTATACTCATCTCTTCACTTCCCAATTGCAGGTTTCTCCTCACAAAAGAGGTATTAGAAATGGGCCTAAGGCTTTGAAACCAACTCCTGTTATTATTCGCTGCAAGTAAGAGTTTAATTTTTGCCCATTGACATTTTGTTCCGTGGATATTAAAGGAATTTGTACAATAGTTTAGGCAGGAAGCTATGAACTGTGATTCAAGTTATGAATGAAGATTTGTCGTTAAAACAGTATATGTTAATTGACTTAGTGTTTTGGTTTCGTTTGTAAGTTAAAAGATAGATATGGAGGATATGGTCTAGAAAATTGTTGCTTTTCTCACTTTCTTGAAGAACTTAGCTTTATCTTTTAGTGGTTCAGGCCAAGTTAGATAGAGCTCTAATAAAGATATGGCTTTGTGCTTGTTCATTTATCCAATTATACTGCATTCCTTCTTCACATGTAAACGTTATGCATGAATTGTTTTAAAAGTTACCTCTAATCTCATAAGCTACAACTTGCTATCTCTTATGATCTTTAGGTATTTTGTCCTCTGTTCCCAAAGATTTGAATACTAGTACAGTTTTTGGTAAATTGTTGCTTGATTGCAGGAGTTGCGGTCGAGTTAAACTGCCACACTTTTACTGTTGCAGTGGAGACAGGGGGAATGCCGGTGAACAAAATAAACGAGATCATTGAACTGCCTGCTCATAAGCTGGCAATATTTCGTAGACTAGAGAGCTTAGTGTGTAATTTTTATGAATTACGTGTTGGAATCTTTATACAATATTCAATAATATTTTTTAGTTGAAGTTCCTCTCCGCTAATGCTGATTGCATTCCTCTATACTTGAGTTTTCTTTTGAGTCACTCTTCAAGCTTTTCATTTTTAGCTGGAGTAATATGGATCAAGAGTTGGTTTCTCTTGTACATAATTGTGTTATCTCATCCTTGCTTGTTGAATTAAATTCACAATACACAGAGCAACTGTGGAAAGAACTGGTGGAAGCTAAATGTAACAGAGTCAGGAAAATAGGCAGAATGTACACTGAAGACTCATTTTCCCTGCAGACCTATTGGAAGATAATAGGCTGTTGGTGCATCAGCATCTTATGTAAACTGGAGAGAGTTCTGCAAAAAGAAAAGGGCAGTATCTTCCAGCAGGAATATATCTCAACTGATGGTCAATAAGGGTTTATAATCCAAAAAGGAAGCTCCATGTCAAATGCAAAGCTCTCATTCGCCATTTACTCAAGGGATTTCCATTCAAGAAGTCCTAGGTGGATGGGCAATTAGCTGGAAATGCATTTGTGAGATGATAAGGCATCCAAATACCGGATTAGATTCTAGGCTTTATTTAGTTTCATGTGTTGATGTTTGTTGGTAGGATAAGTTTACCCTATCAGGATATGTTAACTTCTGCATAACTGTTAGAAGGGCCCGGTTCGACATGAATTGATCTGAGTTGACTGGATTATGAGTGGGCCACAGGTCGAGATTGGGTGAGTCACGAATATTACTTCTAAAATGAAGTTGCTTTGAAAATTTTTCTTTACAAAAAAAAAATACGAGTTAGATTGGCTCGACTAACCTCTGGCTCGTAAAATCATAAGCCAAGCTACCGGTCGATTAACTTGTAATCAAGTTAGGCTTATTGACATGTCTAATGACAGATCGAGATGCAATTATGACATTTGAGAGGAAAGTACACATGCCACATTGTATGTCCTCCTTCAAGTTTCACTGAATACTAATTTAATTATTTTGGTGTAAAAGATATACATATACATATCTTATAATATAAACTATTACATATTTGTGTTGAATAAATATATGCACTTTAGTATTTTTTTTATTTTAAATCTAACAAAATTAACATAATGAATTTCATTTTAGAAGTCCGTATAATATAGTCATTGCTTATATGATTTCAACAATTTCACATTTTTTAAAAATTTTAATGAGTGATATTTCAAAATTATAAAAATTATATCAAACCGTTACTTTTACTAATATGGCTAATAGACGAGACTCACGTAACATTTGGTAGGTACGTCATATTAGAAAAAATAATTTTGACCTGAGTTATATAATTACATCATATTAGAAAAAATAAATTTGACCCGAGTTATATAAATTTTAAAATCTTAAAGCATCGGCAATCCTTTTTATTAATTAGAACTAACTAATTGCTTGGAGAATAATTTTTTTTCCCCCCTGTCATAAGTTGATGTTTGAAAATTAGTTTGGGTTTAAAGATATTACTATTATGTCATTACAAAAGTCAAGTGTATATGTATTATATGTAGAGAATGATGGAACCAAAAGAAAAATATTAATTCAGACAACTTATGCCACGTCGATAACAAGTTTGATGACGTGGCATAAACCCATTGGTGGGTCACACTTGACCCAACACGGACACCACTGACGTACGCCCGGTTGCCCATTCCGTCCAATCTACATTCCTATACTAGTAAGTCTCAAAAATTTCAGATTCCGGCCCCTGTTTGTTTCCCGAGAAAAGGGGAAGAAACTACAAAAGAAAAAAAAAAGAGAAATTCCGTCAAATCATGGCGGTCCGAGCAACTGTCTCGCGGTTCCCAATAGACGAAGACGCACAAGAATCGTCGGGCCTTCCATGGGGAGTGACTGTGACTCCGTTCGCCTCCAAGGACGAGAACAACCAATCGCCGGTGTACGGAACGGAGGGACATTTACTGCCTCGATGTGACAATTGCTACGCCTACTTCAATACCTACTGCGAGCTGGAGCAGTGGGCATGGGGTTGCGCGCTTTGTGGGACACTCAACGGCCTCCCCTCTCACGCCATTGCTCGCTACTCCTGTCCTGAGTCCTGCGCCGAGATGACCTCATCTTTTATCGATCTTGAGCTACCTAGTGAGTGACCCTGGGTGTTTTGATTAGTAACATGTTTGGATACTGAGGAAACGAGCGAAATCTATCTGTTCGGTAATTAAAATCTTGTTTTTCTTTTTTGGCTAGTAGTTTTAGTTGAGAAAAAGGAGTTTTAGAATGGTTGACTTGTTGTCTTTATAGCTAATTAGGCAGTGAGAGACTGTGGTTTGACCAGAAATCAAAGTTGGAGTTTAGAGTTCTCGGTGGTGTTGATCTTAAAGAAGTGATTGTTCGCTTGTGAATTTTCCACGCTCAAGAGGTTCAATACGTTGATAGAGCATACAATCCACGAATCATTGCCTTCTAATTCATAACCTCTTTTCAATGTTGTCATCATAAGTGTTGCTTTTAATTCCAAACTTTTTCTGTATTCATAATATGCAATACCCCTTTTGGTAATGATTGTGTTATGATTTATCTACTTTTGCTGCAGTCGAGGATCCGGAGGAAGAAACTATTCAAGCTCGTCCAGTGTATGTTGCAGCTGTTGATTTGTCATGTGAGGTTTCGTTTTATCACCTAGTTGTAAATGTGATTTTCTAATATTTTTCTTTTTCTACCTCGATTTTTTTGGCTTGTTATCTCTTGTGATGATGATTGGTAAACTCCATGGAATTCATAATTACCAGAAGCTGAATAATCAAATTATGAAATGATTTGAAGTACTCCGAGTTCCCCCTCCGAAAGTGTCTTGCATTAGATATGCACGATACAAGTAACTAAAAAATTTTCCTTGTCCATTTAGCTCTTGTTGTAACAGCTCTATTGGTTTCATAATATGACCATATTAGCTCTCAGTTTTTGGAATGCTATACTTGGTGATCTTGTAATGTCATTTGACCTGCTAAGAGGAAAAAAAAAGAAGAATTAGAGCTCTCCTTATAGTCCAACTAACTTATGAATTATGAAGTTAAGCTCTTTTGATAGCTTGAAATGGCCTCATTTTGGAGGATTTCATAAAACTCATTTGAAGCTTAGCACTAATCTTTCTTTGTTTTTACGTTGTTCTAATTATTCAGCAGAACTAACTCCATCTTTCATTCTTCAAGGATAGTTGCAGTTCATGTGTGCACTTTTCTTGTATGCTATATCAAGTATATTTAAGGATGAAGATCATGTGGGTTATTGGTGCAGAACAATTCATGTCACATGACTCTGTAATTGCAGACGATTACATGTATAAAAGAATTGTCATTATCCATGACATTAATCTTTCTGTCCTCTAATGTGAATTGATTGATATGAATGTTGACATACCAGGTGAGTTATTTGACCGTTATATTATAAAGCTGAGTGACTGACTTGAATGTTTCCCAATGATTAAATGACTGTGAATGATTGTTTCTGTTATTTTTAATATTTTACAGCTCTTTATGCCTGTAATATTTTTGAAATAAGGTTTGATATTCACAATATTTTACTATGCTTGACTTTTCTTGAATTCCGCTGCAGCTTCTGAAGAGTTTTTGGAGCTAACTAAGAGTGCACTGCAAGCTGCTTTGGAAGGTTAATCATTTCCTTGAAATTATTATTCTGTCAAAATAATGTTTTTTTTCTGTATGTGTTCATGACTAATTTTCTTTTCCAATTACTTTTTCAGCTCTTGGATCTGGTTCTCTGTTTGGCCTTGCTACTTTTAGTCACAAAGTTGGCCTGTATGATGTTCAAGGTCCTATTCCAGTTGTAAAAAATGTTTTTATACCGCCGGATTCAGAGGGAACATTGCCAGTTGAGATGGAAGATGTCATGCCTTTGCTGCAATTCTTGGCTCCTGTATGTTTGTCACTGCTTAATCTATTAAAAAATATTCCTATTTTTTAAATAATTTTTTAATGCATTTCTTTGATAATTTTTCATCATCTAGCTGCTTCCAAATGGGACCATTCGGCAATGTAGAGTATCACTTTATAAGAAAAATCAACTGAAAAGAGATCCTGTGGTTCCAAATAGTAACTCTTTTGGACTCTCAGGAGTTTCCATTCAAAGTGATAAATTTTCTTCATTTTACTGTGTAATAACTCATATTCAGATATGTATTACTCATGAACCTCTCACCATTTCACATTATTGATCAGGTGCATTGTGTCTAACCTAGTTTAATATTGTTATAAATGAAAAAGGAAACATTTTTTACCTATCAGTAATTTGCTAAGACCACCCTTAAGTCTAGATTTTTTATGCAGGTGGACACATGTAAGGACAATATCACAGCTGCTTTAGATACACTCAGGCCAACAACATCTTGGGAAAGAACCAATGGTGCAGGTCAGGGAATAGATGGTGTTCTGATGGGTGGACGAGGTTTTGGTGTGGCAATGGAAGCCCTGTTTAAGTATCTTGGATCAGAATATGGAAACACGTTTGCTTTAGGTCTGTAATAGTTCACTTGCTCCCTCCTTGTGCAGAATGCGTTAACGTCATCTTATCAGCAATTGTCCTCCCTTTGCCACTTTCTTTTCCAGCTCCTTTTCTATAAACTAAATTTATTACCTGATTGTAAAATGTTGCAGCAAGAGTCTTTGCCTTCATTTCTGGTCCTCCTGATTATGGAGCTGGACAATTAGATACAAGAAGGTATGGTGAACAGTATGCAAGCAAAGGGGAAGATGCAGACAGGGCATTACTCCCAGAGCAGACTCCATTTTATAAGGATCTGGTAAATGCAATTTGGCTATTATTCTGCCGTGTTATATTCTATGATTAGATAGATGTGGGCATTGACATACACTACAGGCTGCTGTTGCTGTTCAAGCAGGTGTTTGTGTTGACATATTTGCTGTAACAAACGAGTACACTGATTTGGCATCTCTCAAGTTTCTTAGCATAGAAAGTGGAGGCTCATTATTTCTCTATTCAAGCACAGATGATTCAACACTTCCACAGGACATGTATGAAATGAAAATTCATTAGTTCTAGCATGCTTTTGACTTCAAAAACTACATTCTTGTTCATTTGAATGAAACTTTTGATTTTCATTAATCAATAAGAATTGGAAGCTGATAGACCCTTAATTAAGAAATTTTATAAAAGAAAGAAGGGGCACATGGGGTTGAAGGTATATTCTAGAAGGCAGAAAGGTGGGCCGCATGGGAAGAAAGGAGAAAATCATAACTAACTTGGCAGCAGTGGGGTCCATTACATAGGAGTGAGTGAGGTATTTGTGTGAAAAGGAGTACGAGGAAGGCAAGGAAAAATTGAGAAAGGTTGTGGTTAGCCTCTCGAAAGCTAACCAGGAAGGGTGCTGCGTTCTTCCAATTTCCAGTGGTTCATTTCAGGAGTGGATGAGAGTGTGTCTGTGCTACTTTCTTTTCTGTTTCTGGTTTTGTAGCTGAGGATTTTCTGTTATTCTCTTAAAGAGGGGTGGGTGTATTGGGTTTCTTGATAATATAGTGGAATAAATATTTAGTAACTATTACTAGAAACCTAGCAACTGGTATCAGAGTCGCGACGCTGGGGCATGGTAAACACCAGGATGGAGGCTAGAATGGATCGGGTGGAGAAGGAGCTAGGTACCATGAAGGCGGACATGACTCAAATTAAGGGGTGGTTGATTGAACTAAGAGACTCAATGGCTAGAATGGAAGAAGTAGGAAGGAGGCCGGGAAAGGAAACCATGGTGGAACCGTCAAAGTCTGGAGCTAAATGTGGACGCGGAGAGGTGGCCGAGGAGATGCGTACCCGTGAGAGGTTCCGGAAACTAGAACTACCCATTTTTGAAGGAGATGACGCAATTGGGTGGTTGTTCAAGGTGGAGAGATGCTTTTCCATAAATGGCATGACAGAGGCAGAGAATATGGAGGCGGCAGCGGTGTGTTTAGAAGGGAAAACTATGAATTGGTTCCAATGGATGGAGGTGAGGAACCCTGTACACACTTGGAGAAAGTTCAAGAAGGAATTAATTGAGAGATTTCAGCACTCTCAACAAGGGGATTCATATGAGATGCTCATGGCATTGAGGTAGGAGGGAACTGTGGCAGAGTATTGAGAAAGGTTTGAAGCCCTTTCAGCCACAGTAAGAGAAGCTTCAAATGAGTGCTTGATGGGGCTTTCAAAACCGGGTTGAAGGCGGGTATAAGGGCGGAGCTCCGTTTGGTGAGGGTTGACACTTTGAAAGGGCTTATGGACTTGGCCCAAAGAGTAAAGGAACCAAATCATGGAACAAGCCCATGAGGAACACCTATCAAAGGTGGTCTGGACCCAAAAGAAATTGGAGTCGGTTCACGGGCCTTAGACCTGAGAAGAACCACTAGCTACGTTTCAAACAGGGCAGTAGAGATGAAGAAGGACGGCGCACCTGTATCATCGAGGTCGGGTTCGACCTCCATCGCGTCGCGAGTCAACGTCGCCGCACTCAAGCCCTCTGCAGATCGACAAATCACAGAGGCCGAGGTTGCCAAGAAGAGAGCTTTGGGGCTCTGTTTTAAGTGTTATGAGAAATATAGCCCTTCCCATACCTGTAAGAACAAGCAACTCAGTGTAATTTTGCTACAACTTGTTGATGAGAAGGGAGAGAAGATCGCGGAGGAGGAGACCTAGGAAATAGAAGAAGTGAATGCATATGAAGAAACTGAGCCAGCTACCTTGGAGCTGTCAATAAACTCTGTAGTAGGTATTACTGCCAATAATACCATGAAGCTATTAGGGAGATGTATGGGAGAAAAAGTCCTCATACTGATATACAGTGGGGCATCCCACAATTTTATCACTTTAGAAACCGTAGATAAGCTGGGGATTGAGACCAAAGAAGTGAAAATATTTGAAGTTTCGTTAGGGGATGGTTACAAGGTGAATGGTAGCATGTAGTGTCCCACCGTGGAGTTGAATTTACAAGGGGTGAAAATTAAACAACCATTCTATGTGTTTGAAATGGGGGGAGCAGATATGGTCCTTGGTTTTGAGTGGCTAAAGTTCTTAGGAGAAGTGAGAGTCAATTGGCATCAACTAACAATGAAAGTAAAAAGGGGTAGGGAGGAATACTGTTTGAAGGAGGATCCGAGCTTAACTAAAACCATGGTGTCACTTAAATCCACCATAAGAACTCTTAAGAGTGGGCATCAAGGGTATCTAATTGAATTTGGAGAATTACAGATGAAAGGAAGTGGAGGAAGAGCCCTTATTCGTGGCTGTCAAGCAGCTATTGATAGAATTTCCGGCAGTGCAAACACCACCAGCAGAGCTACCACCTCACTAGAAGCATGACCATGCCATTACCTTGAAACCGAGGGTTGCTCCACCAAACATATGCCCATACAGGTACCTACATTCACAAAAGGCGGAAATTGAGAGGTTGGTTAGAAAATGTTGCTGGCTGGTGTAATCCGACCTAGCAAGGAACCTTTTTCAAGCTCGGTGTTATTGGTTAAGAAGAAGGATGGAAGTTGGCGGTTTTGCATTGACTACAGGGCTCTGAATAAGATAACACTACCTGACAAGTTTCCCATACCGGTTATTGATGAGCTAATCGATGAATTGGGAAGTTCCAAACTGTTTTCCAAGTTAGATTTGAAATCGGGGTACCATCAAATCCGAATCAAGGCCGAAGATGAAGAGAAGATAGCTTTCATAACTCACCAAGGGCACTATGAACTTTTAGTGATGCCCTTCGGCGTCACCAATGCACCATCTACGTTCCAATCAATTATGAATGACTTTTTTCAAGAGCATTTATTCGTCTTGGTGTTCTTTGTGACATACTTGTGTACAGTCCCGATGAAGATTCACATTAGAAGCACTTGAAAGAGACCTTAAGGATAGTCCAAGAAACTCAATTGGTGCTAAACCTCAAGAAATGTGTGTTTGCTAAATCGCGATTAGAGTAGCTTGGTCATATCATATCTATTGAAGGTGTGCTCGCGGATCTCGAGAAATTGTTTGCCATGAAAAGATGGCCGATACCTAAGAATCTGCGAGCGTTGAGGGGATTGGCTTAACAGGATACTACAGGTGATTTGTAAGAAATTATGGGAAGATGGCTGCACCACTTACTGCACTCCTCAAGAAAGACGCCTTCCTTTGGAGTGAAGAAACCTAGCAAGCCTTTGAAGAACTCAAGAAGGCAATGATTACCATGTCGGTCTTAGCACTACCAAATTTTTCCCGACCTTTAAAGTTAGAGACTGATGCTTCGGGGTGGGGAGTGGGTGTGGTACTGATGCAAAATGGACGCCTTGTCGCATATTTCAGCCAAGCTTTTTCCTCAGCTAGAAAGAATTGTTCAGTTTACGAGAGGGAGTTAATGGCCATCGTTCTAGCAGTCAAAAAGTGGCATCACTATCTTTTGTGACACCCTTTCATCATCAAAACCGACCAAAAGGCTCTCAAGTTCTTGTTGGAGCAGCGCAATCTCAACGAAGAGCAGCAGAAATGGGTATCAAAATTAATGGGATACAAGTTTGAAATCCTTTATAAATCCGGTAAAGAAAATAGAGTAGCGGATGCCTTATCTAGGAGAGAGGGTAGCCTTGAGTTAAAGGCTATAACCGTAAGGCAATATGAAGATTTTGGGGTGGGAAGAAGAAGTCAAGAAGGATGAGAAGTTATATTCGATCTGGCAAAAGGGGATTAAAGGAGAACACCTTCTTGAAGGATTTTTAGTCAAACGAGGCAGCCTTTTATACAAGGGTCAAATGGTGCTTCCAAAGGGTCCTCAAGAATTCCCCTACTCTTGGAAGAATTTCACTGCACACCTATTGGTGGACATTCCGGGTATTTACGAACATACAAGAGGTATCCACTTTTGTACATTGGGAAGGAATGAAGAAAGATGTTCAACAATATGTTGCAAATTGTGAAATCTGCAAGCAATGCAACTATGAAGCTTTGAGCCCAGCAGGACTTCTACAACCATTACTCATTCCTCAAAGAGTTTGGGAGGATATTAACATGGACTTCATCACAGCATTACCTAAATCCAACAGGTTTGATACTGTTATGGTGGTAGTGGATCGGTTGACGAGATATGGACATTTCATAGCCCTTTCTCACCCTTATACTGCCAAGGAAGTGGCTGCCATTTTTGTAAAGGAGATAGTAAAACTACATGGATTCCCTAAATCCATTATTTCAGACAGGGATAAGCTATTCATGAGTTTATTTTGGCAGGAAATTTTCAAGCTTTTAGGAACAGCCCTCTGATTTAGTTCTTCTTATCACTCGGATTTGGACGGGCAAACCGAAATGGTAAATAGAGGATTGGAAACCTATCTTAGATGTTTTGTTGGGAGTAAGCCAAGAGGATGGGTGAAATGGCTATCTTGGGTGGAATATTGGTACAATACCAATTTTAATTAGTCTGCAGGGATGTCTCCTTTTAAGGCCCTATATGGGAGAGACCCTCCTACTTTGTTTAAGTTGGAAGACCTCACTTCAGTTGTGGATGATGTTAATGAATTAGTGAAGGAGAGGAATGTAGTAATCTAGGAGTTGAGGGAACATTTAGAAAAGGCCAACAACGCATGAAGAATGCAGCTGATAAACATCGAAGGGACGTGGAATTTGAAGTGGGAGACTTGGTATACATCAAGATAAGACCTTATCGGATGAAATCCTTGGCAAAGAGGGTGAATGAGAAATTAAGTCCTAGATTCTATGGGCCCTTCAAGATAGCCGAGAAGATTGGCAAGGTTTCCTACCACCTGGAATTACCTCCAAATGCTAAAATACATCTCACTTTTCATGTTTCTCAACTAAAAAAGTCAGTACAGCCACCTACTCAACCCCAATCCTTACCACAGTCGTTAATCGATGAAAATGAGCTGTTGTTACAGCCAGAGTTGGTAAGGAAAATCCGAAAATTGATTGATGGAAAGGCAGAGGTATTGGTGAAATGGAAGGATTTACTAGATCATGACAACACTTGGGAAGATTATGAAACTCTACAAAATACCCATGCCTTAGCACCTGTTGCAACGGCTCCTGGTGCAACAGCAAGCGCCAGTTTGACTTGGGGGGGTGGTGATTTAGTGGCCGTGGGCGGCAAAGTTGCTTTGTTACCTATTCCACTAAGAACCGCTGATGAGCTCTTCCTGGATTTTCACCTTGAGGACCAGGCGAAACTTGTCGAAGGTGGTAATGATAGACCCTTAATTAAGAAATTTTATAAAAGAAAGAAGAGGCACTTGGGGTTGAAGGTATATTCTAGAAGGCAGAAAGGTGGGCTGCATGGGGAGAAAGGAGAAAATCCTAAAAAACTTGGCAGCAGTGGGGCCCATTACGTAGGAGTGAGTAAGGTATTGGAGTGAAAAGGAGTACAAGGAAGGCAAGGAAAAATTGGGAAAGGTTGTGGGAGACTGGTTAGCCTCTCGAAAGCTAACCAGGGAGGGTGCTGCATTCCTCCAGTTTCCAGCCGTTCATTTAAGGAGTGTGTCTGTGCTACTTTCTTTTCTGTTTCTGGTTTCATAGCTGAGGATTTTCTGTTATTCTCTTAAGAGGGGTGGGTGTATTGGGTGTCTTGATAGTATAGTGGAATAAATATTCAGTAACTATTACTAGAAACCTATCAGAATTACATATAAAACCTGATTAAAAGAATATATTCTTGAAGATGGTTACTTAGATGTTCATTTCTGCTTAAAGGTATTTCATAATTGTTTTCTGTATTGAATGATATTTTTGTCGATTTGCTGGTTCAGTTATCGGATGCTTAGTCGGCCCTATGCTTTTGGATGTGTACTGCGGTTGAGGACATCCTCTGAGTTCAAACCTGGTCATGCTGTGAGTAACTTCTTAGCTATCTGGAAATTATGAAAACTGGTGTATAGATTTAACATTTTTGCAATTTGTTTTCTGCAGTATGGTCACTTCTTCCCAGATCCACAATATGAAAATGTTCAACATATCATATGTTGTGATTCTTATGCCACATATGCATATGACTTTGATTTTATCAATGCGGTTGGGTTTTCCAGGTATGTGATTGTTATAGTGTACCCTCCTTTGCTTGAATTGAACATGTTTGAGACCATCCAATATTTAAACTAGAAAACAACTAAATATTTGTCATGAGCAGAAAATAAAAAGTACAATGCTTTCTACACTACAAATCTGGCATATCTTACAAACATGAAGGTTTTCAATCATTTTTTTCCTTTATTTTTTCCCCTGTTATATATCGATTCTGAGTTGTGCTTAACCTGACTCTATATGTAGATGTCTGTGTTCAAGTTAATTTCAGGGTGAGGAAGTGGTGACCAAATGCTTGAAAGAATGAATTCGACTTGAATTCAGAACTATAATTGAGGGTAGTCATTTAGGATTAGCATTGTAGTTTTTCCCATGCCTTTGATTTCTGTTTTTGTTATTTCCTTGATAAATCTGTCACGAGTGATGTCATCTTTTAGTGAGATGATGAAAATTGTGTCGTATATAATTTATGTTGCTCAAGTGGATGCTCTTAAGCTGGCTTTCATTGAACTTTAATTTTGCTTGACTGGAATAACACTTATAGATACATTCACATGCTTGCGTACATATGCATGATTTCTTATATTGAATGTGCTTCATAGATTTAAATATGGTGGATGAGGTTATACGTCGTATGAATATCTGAATTGAGTTGAATTGGACTCTCTGTATCTGTGTGAGATCATTTAGTAATTAGTTTACTAAATTAATTTATTGTTTCTGGGTGATTAAATTTTAATTCTCATCAAATTTTAACAGGTATGCATCTGAGCAACCCGTGCTACAAATTGCATTTCAATATACAGTTGTAGTGCCACCTGAGGAGCTGTCAGATTCAGGATTACTTTCTGCAACTCGGTAGGAATTAGAAGATATTTGTTTGCTGCTTCATTGTTGCTATTTGAGCATTCATGAAATGTTAAGTGCCAGATGCCTTTCTTGATGAAATTTCTTTGATCTTCCTTTGTGGCTGAAACATCGGAAAAATATTACATGTGTTGTGATTGCTGTCTAGTAGCTACATTTTGGACTGATTAATCTGTTTTGTTTTCCACAGAAATAAGCATTCCCTTAAGCGAAGATTAAGGATTCGGACATTGCAGTTTGGAATTGCTCGAAATGTTAATGAACTTTATGATAGTGTTGATCCTGACGCTGTTCTCTCAGTACTGGTTCACAAGGTTCTCTCCCTTTCTATACCATGACCATGACTGTATTGATTCTTTTTGACTGAGTTCTTGTTGCTAATAAAATAAAGAATATAGGAGAATGATGATCATTAGTGTGCTAAAATTATTAGCAGCGTGTATTTTAGACCATCCAGTTTGGCCTTTTTTAGTTGTATTAGTTATGCATGTGAGAAACAGCTGTCGCCCATACTCCTTGAATACAGCTATGCCAAAGTTTCTCTGCGGAGGAACATGAGAACGGTTAAGGATTTAGTTCATTATTTGGCAGAAGTCATTCTCACATTACTAAAATCTGAAACTTTTGCAATTGCCTTTATCAAAAATTCATGTTTCTTGTAACTTCGTTATAAAAACTGATATGCTATAATCATTCCTACTAAATAATACTTTTATTTTTACTGATCTCACGTCTTGTCCTCCTTTTAGGTTATATTAGCCTCCCTAGAGCAAGGGGTTCGGGAGGGTAGGATGTTACTTCATGATTGGCTTGTGATCCTCACTGCCCAGTATAATGATGCTTACAAAATTGTTGCATACAAAAGTGGAAGTCCAATTACCGGTCAGGTTGACATTGCATTTTCACAGTGCCCACAACTGCAGCCCTTACCTCGACTAGTTTTTGCATTGCTTCGGAATCCTCTTCTCTGCCTCCATGAAGAAGGTGTTCACCCTGACTACCGGATCTACTTGCAATGCCTATTCAGGTACGAATTGGTAGAACAGTTTCTTAGGAGTTTAAAATTGCTTTAGATGTTCAATTTGAAATATCAGTGTTCTGCGAATTTACTTTTCAATTTCTCAGTAGAAAATAACCCAACTATCTACAGCCAATTGAGATCAATGACAACTACTTGCATCAACATACTATTGTCTGTTTAAGCTTAGGATCACTTATCATTGTTTGTACACAACGATGAGTGATGGACACTATGATGCATTGTCATCCTAATATTTCATTGACTCTGATATGCTTCACAATTGAGAGTTATTTATGGTATTTCAATAATTGAAACTCTTTCATGCCATATATCTGATTCACAAATGAAAACGGTGGAGTTCTGGGTTTAAATTTCCTTGAATGCAAAGCTGCACCATTAACAATTTCCAATGTATGATTTAACAGTTTTGGCCATATATACTTTTTCTCATATTGACAGTTTTGGCCATATATACTTGTTCTCGTAGATGTTTGTGTTTTAGATTATACGTTGATCTAGTACATGCTGTGTTTTCTTGTCCTTTTTTATGGTTCATTACAGTTGTGGTGTGAGTTAGGTAAGGCTGTGTACTACTAGACCTCTCCAAACCTTGCATGTATGTTATTATTATTATTATTGTTATTGTTGTTACAGTTATGGTGTGATTGATGATAGGGAGAGTTAATCAGCTTTTTCATTTTGCTTTATGCAAAATTTAAATTGTCCAAATCCTTCTAAACCTTTTTGCTGCAGCGCTTTGGGGCCAAGTTCCCTTCATCGAGCTGTGTACCCAGTACTCACATCATATTCTTCACCAGACAAGCAAGCATATCCGCGTCACTCTTTGAGTCGCGCTGCATTGATCACCAGTGGTAGTCCAATATTCTTCCTAGATGCATTTACCACTCTAATTGTGTTCTACTCCTCTACGGCCGACCCCTCAATCCCTTTTCCTCCTCCTCAAGACTGTAAGATATTTTCTTATTTTTAACTGTACTTTGATGATGAAAAATTAGAACCTCAGGAAAAAATGTGCTCCATATTACTGGTTTTGAATTAAGATGTCTATTTGTCAGGTTTATTGAGGAATACAATTAACAAATTAAAGCAAGATAGGAGCATCACCCCTAAACTTATTTTTATCCGAGGGGGACAGGATGATGCCTCCATTTTCGAGAGTTATCTGATCGAGGAACAGGATGTTGATGGTAGTGGCTTGACTAGTGTCATGGGTTTTGTTTCATTCCTTGAAGATGTCACTCAGGGTGTGCTGGAATACATGAAATAGAAGACTGGTTACAAGTTAGCAAGTACGGTACGGGTTGAAGAACTTACCATAAATTCATAGTGTTTCTGTTGATCAGAAGTTGGACGTTACCTCAGGCGTTACTGCTTTTAGCCATCACAATTGAAGGTTCTGCACCATTTGCAGATCCAAGTGAAGGATCAGTGTACCAACTTTAATCATTCTCCTCGTAACGAGTTCCATACAGCTTGCGCATGGGAAGATTTTCTCTTTTTAAAACAATGCTGTAGGAGGTTGAATTATGCCCGTGGTTTTGGGTAGATGAGATATGCCTGTTATTTTGTTTAGAACTTTGATTCAGGTAATCAAAAGAGTTGTTTTCATAGAAGTTCTTGTTTTTCCTTTTCTTTTCCATACAAGAATAAAAACTAACAGCTTGCTGAGAAACATTTAATTTATTGTTAAGTCGCCATATGTTTTTAGGATTTCAGTAACTTTCAGAGAAATATAGTTCCTTAAGGTCTCTCTTGAATGTGCTCATTCTATGTTTACTGTGTGCTGTGTGGGCTAATTGTTTCTTATGCCAGGTCAAGGTAACGACTTATTTTTCTGATCAGAAAAGACTGAGCTTGGTTTGCTGCATTCTTTCAACCTTTCTGTAGAAAAAGAAATGAATATGAAGGAGCTGACTTTGCACAGTTCACCATACACAAGAGGGGTCAATTATCGAAAGTTAAAAAGTTCAAACTCTTGAGAGCATTAAAATGCAAGGCATTTCTTGGTATTAAAGTTTGAAGAATCTGTGTAAAGTAGATTGAATGTAAATGTATAACCTAGAGTGTCATGTCAAGATGCGAGAATCTGAAAATATCCAAAAGAAATCAAATGAGAATTGTAATATTTTGCAATTTGAACTCTAGACTTGGGTTGCCACTACCAGGCACAGAAGTAGGCAGCAAGAATGTGTAATGATTATCCTAAATCATTGCAGACCTGGAATCCACGACAGACAACTGCACAACTTGATCTCTTAAGAGATAAAAGACGACGGATAATCCATATAAAGATAAAGAAAACCACATCTGCTGCATCATATCATTGTACTCACGCACATTGCTCGGTCCAAAATCTTTTTTCTTCACACGAAATTTGAAGTTTAAGGTGTCTACAGGCATTCCATGACTCTTACCAGGCAATGAATGTTAAATGAAGCGCCAAGTTGATAGCTTTGTGGAGCTCCTCCCTTGCTTACACAATGGTGGAGGCCCCCTAAAGATCTAAGCATGCGAGAAGATTTGTTTTTATACATATTTGTTTACATTTTCTTTGTTACAAAGAACATCACAAACATTATAACATCTGTTGAGTTTTTGTCAGCCCTCTCTTCAGAACGAAGATACAAGAGGGGATGTGACTGGCCCACATTTGTTGTGGTGGAAACAAGTACAATCACTCACTTTTAATAGCTTGGTGAACGTGGCGAACAAAAACGAAGGAAGCACAGAAACTGATTGTACCAAGCATCAGGAAAAAAGCGTAGCACATGCAAGCATTATAGGCGATGAAGATTGACAGCTGCAGGAATCCACTCATGCTTGAACGGGTAAAGAAAATAATGCCATAGACAAACATAAATATGGATGGTGCGGCTCCCCGCAAAACAGAGCTGTAACAAATGGAAACAAAGTGGTTATCAAGACTTTGCCCAACCACAGTAACATGCATAATAATGGGGGAAAAAAGCTCATAATAGAATTAACTGAGTCTGCTATGGATATATCTACTAAATAATCAAAGAAGGAGAATGTACATATAGCCTCAAATATAAAACAAGAAAGTGCATTAGAAAATTGTGGTCTGCTGTAAAGCTTCCCATAATCATTAACTCGGTTATGCAAATGCTTTGATAATACTGTCAGAGCCTAATAATAGTATGGGCATAAGAATCACACTTTATCTTAGACAAAGGCCAAGAAAGACGCACCCAAGATTCTCACAACAATGCAGATGTAAATCTCAGAATATACGCTGTTCATAAAATTCGCAAATAGGCATACCTCCACCACCATTTCTGGTTCTCCATGGAAAGCTGAATACATGTCATTCCAACTCCCAATATCGCTGTAATTAAGACTAGGATGATGAAAGTTCCAAATAGAATGATGGGAAGAGTGTACAGTCTCTGGCCCCACAAACTTGAATATAACTGGTGTAGCTCAAGGACAGTGGCACTAAAAGGTAAAAGACCCCCAAGAAACATTTGACAAGGTGTCTTCGAATACCATCTTAATAGTGAAATTTCTCTGAGGTACATTTTTGCAGTAGATGGTGCCTGGAATTCATGATGGAAACGATAGCCAATCACCCCACCCAAGGCAAGCAATGGAATATACAAAAGGGTGTACATGAGAAGAATCAAAAGAATTGTGCCGATAGGAAGAGCAGCAGTCAGACCATAAGATGCAGATACTATGTTCAAAATGGATAGTACCACAAATCCTGGGCCCAGGAACAAAATACCAGTCAAAAGAACGCTCCTTTCCTGCAACGCAATATTGAATGTGTCGGGATATATGAGTTAAATACTAAATAAGCAAACAAGAGCAGATTATATTGCTCAGAGTTGAGAATGTTAGTCATAGGTATCCACATCCATTTCTGATAAATAAAGTTTATCAGTATATTTTTTCTTAATTAGCTTTGGGATCATATAGTGGTAGCATGCATATTCCAGGTATTAAAATGCTTACCAGGCTGAGCTTTTTAACAGCAAAAGCAAACATACATATGAAGAAAATTGTCAACAAAATTGAAGTTTTGCTTACCCATCCAGTTTTGACGAAATAACTATGAAAGGAAGCAGCAGTATACCCCCCAACTGCAGATGTAAGGCAATAAAGAAGGACAAGAGAAGTGCATAATGCTCCTCGGTTGAAGGGGTAAAGCACGCCAACAAGAGTCAAGACAAATAGAAGACAGACACTTGCAATTTAGAATATAAACTAATGTTAGAAATATGAGATTTGAATTCAGAAACCACATTATTGGTGACATAAATAGATGAAGGCGCTTAGCTTTATAAATTCAGAATGGAAACCTTTAAACTAAGTTAACATTATCTTCTTACACCAGATAGTTCATGACCCAAAACCAATATGAAAAGTAGACAGAAATTGATAACAACAATAATGTCCCTGTTGAAATCCAGCTGAGATGTGGTGGACATAAATTGATAATAGAGAACATATTCATTTTATTCAATCAATTTGGCATCAAAGCTTAAAAATTATAGAATATACACGACCGAATAGTACAAAAAGGCTTGTTCCAGAATCAAAATGGTAGATTTTAAAGGAATTCACACCGATGCTTCTCAACAAGAAGAAATAAATTTGCCATTAGAAGTTACAAGAAAACTAGGGAAGAATTACGCATCATGATGTATAAAATGATTTCCCATAAAGTGTAAACTTTTTGATGATTAAAATCTAGGTTGGCTGATAAATTGTAGCCACGGGACATGCCAAACAGTTAATATAGAGAAAAATGACGTGCCCATGGAACTTACCATGTTAGCAACTGAGCACCGGTACCCATGACAGCAGAAAACAATGACATTTTTTGAGGATATATAAAAACATCACCATGAATATATTTCCAACCAGCATCCTTATCTTCTTCATCTCCATTAGAATACCTGCACTAAGCACACAAATAAAAAGGTCAACATTACTTACACAAAGGTAAATTCAAGTGAAAACAAAACTATTGAGAAGTGAATTACCTTCCCAGATCATTCTTAAGATGCCGCATGAAAATCACAATAAAAAATACCATCAAAAGTACGATAATGACAATTGAATTAACAAATGAGAACCAATGAATTTTTTGGTGCTGAGGATGGAATGCATTCTTCAAATATCTGTCCATCCTGCTCTGAGCAGTGGAAGTTGCATTCCATAGCACTGAATATGTGAACTTTACATCCATATCATCATCTTCTGATATATCAACAGTATGATTTGGATCACCAAGAGCGTTTATCTCTATTATATTGTTGCCATTATAAAGAACATCAAAATGCACGTGGGTGAACAGATAATACTTGAAGTTTTTCTCACTTCCCATCCAACTTAGGTCCTCAATCTTTCCAATAAAAACCCAGAACGGAAGATCATCGTAATGCATTTGGAAGTAGTAATCATTTAGAACGGCAACCCTGAACTTTGCAACATCATCACCTCTAAGTTTCTTCACACAGAGGATCTCCCAGGCTTTATCCTTTCGAAATTTCAAGTCATACAAAGTACCCATCAAACGATCACCATTTAACACTTCACCAAGGGTCTCCTTTTTCGAGATAACATGATCTGAAAGGCGAAAGCCACCATAAAAAACTTAACCAGTTCAAAACTCCCAAAAATAAAAAAACTTCAACTCAAAAGGGCATTAATTATATCAGGAGATAAACAAAGTTAAACGCAGTTCATTGTATTGTACCTAAAGTCTAACCTGGGCAGCAGAAGGGGAGGTCGCAATATGGGTACCTCTCACTGCAACACAAAGGATGAACAAGCCTTATAGCAAATACTGAATATGTTTCCAAAGCACTCTTATATTGAGAAAAGGTAATAGATTCATTAAGATGAAGAACCTGGGATTGTGCAAAGGACCGACTTTGTTGACGAAGAGAGGGACATCATCGCCTACACTGTAGCCGTGGCCGGGAGGTAAAGCTTTGCTCGATCTGACAAAGAATAGAATAACTGCAAAGAGCACTGGAAAATGCCGACTCATTTGAAGAGGTTGAATCAGAGACGCATACAAAATAGAATTCTCAGAAGCCCAAGTAGAAAGTCTTCGTCCTCCGGCACTGTCTCTACTCTGTTGGAGTTTGACCTCACATCAGAGAAAATATTGAATTGTTATTTTAAAAATATGAAAAATTACGTTAATATGACATTAAGAGTTATATTTATGTTAAATTAAAATTTTTATTAAAATAATCAGAAAGATTCTATTTAAGATTATAAATATAATATTATTTATAATATATATTTTAAAATAAATACAAAGGACAATTAACTAAGGACAATATATGCTACCACAACGAACTTATAAACATGGATAAGAACAATAACAACAACGACAACAATAATACTCAGTAGAAATTCTGCTAAAACATGGAGTTTGAGAAGGTCTATTTGTGCGTGCAGCTTTAGGCTATGTTTGGTTGAGAGTGTATTAACGGAATGAAATAGAATGCAATATTATTCTATCGTTTAGGAGGAGAGTTTATAATAGAATGAAATGAGATGAGATAGAAGAGGAGAGTTTCATATGACATCATTCTATACTAAACAGTAAAAATAAGAAACCTCCAATTTAGAAAGTTTAGGATGAAATATAAAATGATAAACAACTTTTCTCTATATTATATTATAAACTCTTCTTCCAAATAACATTTCACTATATTATATTATAAACCTTTTCATCTCTCTCAAACAGCAATTTTCTAATATTATATATATTTACATTCTATTTTATTCCAAAACCTTACGTCCAATCAAACATAACCTTACCCTTAACTAGTAGAGAGGTTGTTTTCAATTGACCTATATAAATAAATGAAATAAAACACAAGTAGGAGATTATTCAAAATATAATATATTATAATTTATCAAGAGATTTATTTCAATCATATCCTATTTTAAATCAATTTTTATAATTTTTGTGTCCTATTCTTAAAATTTTAATAGAGTTTAATTAAATAATATAATTTTGTTATGAATGTCCAAAATTACTTTAAAAACTTTTGATAAATTAATTATTGTCTTTTTTGTATTAGAATTTTTCATATCACATCATTAAAATGCAAGCCCTTGTGAGTTTTCCATAAGTTAAAAAGATTAATTTGTTTAGTGTTTTCTATAGGTTAACTAAAGATCCTTGGAACAATATGAGTCTGTACTCTCTGTGCGTTAATACTATGTCTTAGAAGGCCAAAGCCTCTTCAACCTCGGCCTTAAGGTAAAGGCTAAGCTAACAGCTTTAAATAGGAATATCAATGGGTCATTTAGTTTTTAAACAAAAAACTTCCAAAAATGAGGCCGAATTGTGACCCTAAAAACGACGTCTTTTTTAAAATAATGGACGAATCATGGACTGGCTTCGTGATCCGATCAATTGGAGCCAAAAGTAGGCCAAATTGGACCGATTTTGTCAACCATAACTTTAAAAGCCTATAAACAACACCATTAGGTTATTTATAAGAGAACACAGGTGAAAACTACATTTTTAATTTCAACATTTACAATAAATATAACTTAAAATTTAAAGCTTTGAATTGTTCAAATTAAACCTTAATATTTTGAAAATGTTTAAATCTTATATGGAAATTTTTTTTAATGACGTTAACTTCTTGTCAGTTAAACGTCATATTAATGCTAACATAATATTATTTTTATACATTTTAAATAAAAAGTGAGCCAATTGATTAAAAAGTGATCTTACAGGTACATCACATGGTAGCGGGAACTAGTGTTTATGCCTTGCAACATATCATGTATATTTGTCATGTTATCTTCTTAATAACTTTGTCTTTTAAACTTGCATCACTGAATGAAGTTCTGTAATTTTTTTTTCCTAAAGTTGTTATTATTTTATTTTAACTATTTGTTATTACTTTATTGTAAGATTTTTTAATTTATTTAGTATTTTTATTACATCTTTTAACTTTTTGTAATATTTTCATGTCATATTTATATGTGAGTCTATTGAAAATAACTTCTCTATTAAGTAGGGATAAGACTGCGTACTATCAAACCTCTCAAAATCTCATCTTTGTGTAGAATTCAATTGGATATTGACGATGATGATAACATGAGGACTCACTTGATATGTGACAATGTGATTCATTTGTTATTTAAAAATTTAGAAATAATACTAAGTTAGCATTCACATAATGCTTAACTGAAGGATAGTTAACTCCGTTAAAATTTCATCAATTTAGGGTATATTTTAAAAACGCAAGGATTCAAATTAAATACTTCAAAACGTTATTGTCTATTGTGCATTTTGTTGCAACCATTGAGGTTTAAAATACGGTTTTGGCCAAAAAGATCCATCGATGATGTGTATTCTATTTAGTATTTTCAGTCAACCACTATCAAAAGATCTTTAATTATATGGTAATTAAGTATTTTGCTCTCTTTAATAATTACCACACCAAATCAAGATCACATCAAAATCCTTCACTAATCACTAATTAGTAAACGCTCATGTAGCCATCGAAGGGAGAAATTAATCAAAACTGGATTCCTGTGACAGAAAGCAATCAAATTTGTTCTACTGAGCTAAACACCAATTTAATAATAAACGCACATGTGAAATTTGACTTCAGATATTTGGGTATATGTGGGAACGTTCCATTCCTTGCAGTGGCACTTTCCAAGAGGTATCATTAACTGCTAAGCTGCTTATTTCCATGTAAGGAATGGGAAAGAAGAAGATTCAAAAGGTTGGTGAACAAATGATGGATGGACGGTCAATAGTATAATTAAGTTTATTAAATTTGTCATCAACCACAAAGACAACGAGACTTTCCAACCCGAATTCTTTGAAAGTCATTTGATAAAATTAGAAGTCAGAAGTTGCAATCCTTGTAATAAATGATACTTTGAATGTAATTTGGCTTCCTCCTTGCTCACACTTATTATAAATGACAGCTCCACTGTTGACTGGTCAAAATTATGCAGATCGTATGGCTTTGGATTGAAAATATCTCAGCTTATCGCAATTGTTGAACTTATAACCTTTGAATTCCATTTAACACACCAAGAATTTGATCTCATAACAAGAACGTATGACATTTTTCTTCTTACCAAATACTCCATTGATGCTTATTATTGATGGTCATACAGATTATAAAATTGAGGAAAGGATTAGTCCTGTTGCTTAAGACAAGACCGCAAGTTAGAGAATCACTTTCGCCAGTTTTGTACTGCTTTCCCACTACAAGACACGTCCATCTCATTATCTTTCTGTATATATATTAATATATATAGACAAACCAAATCATATACACAGTGGATTACCTATACCATTTGGCCGGTGACTTTCCTTCTTTGTAATAAGTCACCTTACAGAATTAGCCAAAACCGGTATCTTCTCAGTATACAACTTCAGGACAAGCTCATCATTAGCACAGGGTAAGCCTTTCATTTCATTTCTGTGTCTTCTCTTGATCTAATATCTTCTGTTTCTGTATACATATATATTGTGTTGGATTATCCAAATGTTCTCACTTTTGAGTAAACCCTTTTGAACCTGATCTTTATAACCCGTCACAGCTTTCGACATCTTTGATCGTAATTACCTATTGGATGACATATATATCACAGGCGAAATAATCCGTGAAGAAGAAGACGAAGAAAGAAGATCAGGTTTGCCAGAATGAGTCGAAAAGTCAATAGCCCAAAGTTGGATTTAAAGCTGAATCTATGGCAGCCAACTACGGCTAACTGGCAAAACAAATCAGATTCTTGTTGGGAGATGGCTTCACCTGAAACTGATCAAAGCTCATGCGTGTCGTCGGAGGAAGAAGAGACCATGAAGTACAAGATGGGGGGCAGCTCAAAGACAACAAATACAGCCATGAATATGATGCTCGTAGGTTGTCCTCGGTGCCTTATGTATATTATGTTACCAGAAGCAGATCCCAAGTGCCCCAAATGCAAGAACACAACTATGTTGCTTGATTTTCTCAATCAAGCTAACACCAAAAAGACTGCAACTTGATGAATACTCTTGGTGTTGCTTCTTTTTTTACTTATTAATTACTATGCATCTTCCTGGATAACCCAATTCTCGTATACTGTCCGTTTTACATCATTACATGCATAGGTCTTTTAGACATATAATCTGATTAGCTTTCTTACCGTTTCTTTTCTCTTCTTTTACCTTACGTACGTTATGTCGAGATATTTTCTATCACTCTCGTCCAATTCCTCCGATAGTAAGAGAGAGGAAGGAGCTAGCTGAATTTCAACAAATAATAAACATGCTTCATGTTCATTGGTATCAGTGTTTTCTCCTCTTTCTGCAATTAAATTAAGGGAAATTTACGCTTTTGTCAACTTTCCATGAAATAAGCTCTGGTTTCTTCACCTGCGTATTATAATAATTTGAACGCACTCCAAAGAAGTTGATGAGTTAGTTGAACGAACTTCCTTATCTTCCAGGCTTGTCATAGAATATTAACAGGAGTTGACATTCCGAAAAACGAACATACCGGATCGAGCTGACAAAGGTCGTTCATTACTCTCCACTAATCAGAATGACATGTGTTTGATGTCGGTTAGTGGTTAATTCATTTTCAATCATGTGATTGATAAATTGCTTTTAAGCGATAGAGTAGATGTGGTAGTAAGTTTCATGATCCAACTCAATATTCTCGAATCAAAGGAAATGGTTGAAAAGAAAATGAAAAGAGAAACTCTGTGTATAAATTCTTTGAATTCAATGACCGAAAATTGCTACGGGCCAAATGGGTACACTCTTGTAAACTGAAAGAAGCTTTTAAATTATCCAAGTCTCTTACATGTTTTCACAGTTTTGAAGAGAGTATCTTTCAGTTCAGCGTTGAAGAGTGGGGTCATGATGCAAGCACGATTAGTCACAATAGGAGACCAATTGTTAGAATGTGCTATTGAAAAGTTTAAGTTGTATTGTAATGTAGTAGGTATAGCTTGCTTGTATTAGGAGAAATTCAGTATGTTCTGTCAAGTCAAAGCATCATTGTATTTTTTTTGAATTTGAACCTAATGTATTTTGCTCACTCAACATATATAGGATTGGAATGCAATGAAAGAAGTAGCTTCCTTTTGATTCAATTTTTCTTCTCATTCAATTTTACATGTTCTGCATACATTCCGCTGCAAAACTTTACATGATATCAGAGCATTCTTGATCTTCCAAGGGGCTTGTGACTTCAAAACAAAAAACTTTCATCTTCTTTTTCATCTCTCCTAAACTTACACACAAAAAAACAATGAACTCCACACCTTCAAACACTGCACCTCCTGTTTTCAATGGCTAAAATTATCAAATTTGGGCTGTGAAGATGAAGACTTATCTAAAGTCATTCGATCTTTGGGATTATGCAGAAGGTAAG
>JANZXR010000171.1:4646496-4661304 GCA_027575705.1 Erythroxylum echinodendron | reverse complement strand
TAATGTAGTAGGTATAGTTTGCTTGTATTAGGAGAAATTCAGTATGTTCTGTCAAGTCAAAGCATCATTGTATTTTTTTTGAATTTGAAGCTAATGTATTCTGCACACTCAACATATATAGGATTGGAATGCAATGAAAGAAGTAGCTTCCTTTTGATTCAATTCTTCTTCTCATTCAATTTTACATGTTCTGCATACATTCTGCTGCAAAACTTTACACCAATGCTTATAGACTTAGCTTAATTACAATTAATAATTGAAATTAGAGAAGATTTAGAATCAAAATACTCATTTTTAATTGAACTCTCACACATGCATATGTCCTAACTTGTATCTCTCTCAGTAGTTTAAGTCTTAATTTGAGGGAGCAGTGGTGGTTGACAACCTGCTGAAATAATACATACTTATTCTCAATAAATACTTATGTATTTGAGATTGCTATTTTGGTAACTGCTGAAAAGTGAAAATAGATGTTTGGCAAGTGCAGTTACGGTTGCGGTTGCTGATAAACGATAAAATGACTAAAAAGCTTATTGATTTAACAAACTATTAATTGTTGTATAAATAATTACAACATATATTATTAGTCATATAAATATAAAATTATAAATAATAAAATATTAAATTAAAATAAGAAAATATAAATAAAATAAATTTAGTCAATAAAATATTTCATAAAAATATACTATTAGTCATATTAATTAAGAGTATCATGTAAAATAATACTTGTAGCGAAGGTTATTAATGAAAAATAAAATTTTTACCGCAAAAGCAATTTCTTACGGCAACCCTCTTTCTGCTTATTGATTTTTACAGTGACACCGCACTTTTCTTCAACTTCCGGTTGTATACCGCACATCCAAACATATGACTGCGCTTGAAAGTTGCGGTGAATAAGTACTTATCCTCACCGTACCGCAGATCTAAACGTAGCCTAGTTCTACAAAGAATATTGTCTCTAACTCTATTAAAGTTAACGTAATTAATACATAAGATTTCCTGTAATTTTGATCTGCAAAGAGTCGTCAATATGCAATATTTTCTTTATATTTTTTTACAAAAAGACGATTTGAATATATGACCTTCTAATCACAAAGGATCAACTTTTATCAGTTGTTTGAAGGCTCTATCTCATGTCCTATAAATCACATATTGACCTAAATCGTGTCCTAACTTTGCAAAGCTAGAGTAGGATTCATAGTGTGCTTCAAATAGTATCCCACTTAAAAAAATTATAAGAAGATTTACGATTGCAGGCACAAGTGTTTCCCATATCCTATTCAATAGCTTCAAATTATTCATAAATAACAAGACTATAATTTAATCTTGGTCAATAAAAATTCTAATTTTTATTTAAACATTGAAACCTTAATTTTTTATGTTTAATATTTAATAAATGTTTCTGTTTAGTTGTGGAGGACACAAATATTTTTTGTGATTTTCAACTATACTATTAATTTAATTCTTAATTCTTTATAATTAATATATTAATTTTAGTTTTTTGTTAATATCCTTTGTTTGTGTAAAACTGAATACAATATTAATAATCAGATTACCAATATGATTAGTTTAATACCAACTTTCATAAACAGCTAGATAGCCTCCACAGAAGTAACTAACCATGTCTAACACATTACAATACTCATATATTTGAGCACAATTTACATGTGCGCGACATCGTATTTAAAAACATCTATCTCAGTCTTCTTGCTGTAAGGTAGCTCATGGGCGGCCCAGCTAATTCTTGGCTTAGCCGTACAAGAAATCACAAACCGTCACATTTAAATTTGCTCTGCTTACGTTGGAAGTTCTTGATTAATGTGATATTCATGCCGCTTGATATTGGTTAAACAATTTCAATCATAAAAATTTTGAATTGTCAATTTTTTAATTTATTTTTTAATTTTTTAGTTTGATTTATTATAATAATTTTTGTTGTTAAAAATTATTTAATTTATTAATTAATCGTTTAATTTTTATAAATTAATAACTTATAATAAACTAAATAAATTGATTAAATTTTTTAAAATTAAACTCTAGATTCTTCAATGAATAACGACAATTTCTTTTAATCATAATTCAAATTCTTTAATTTTATTCAATTTTTTACCGATTTTATAATAGTCTAAACTGGATAAATCTTTCAAACCTTAAACTTCTTGTCTTATCGGTTTAATTTCCGTTCTAGTTTTTAAAACATTGTTAGTTATAATCAGTAATTTAATTAATGTTGTTTAATGCCTTAATGCATTCAGAACTTCTTAATGCTGCTTATCTTTTTAGTTAAATTTGAAGTTTAATGTTATGTGATTTTGTAATAATTATTCGTATCAATTGAAGATAATCAATATAATTTTAATGCGTTAATATTGGTTAAAGAAGAGCAAGTCATAAAAATACGATCTGATTAGAAGGGATTAATTTTTATTTTTATGTGCTAATTTTATACATTAAATTAAATTTAACTGAACTTATTTACATGCACTTTAATCTTAAAAAAATTATTTTAAACTATTTTTAAGATTTAAAATTATTTAATCATTTATTTCAAAGAAAATGGAATGAATTTGTTATTATTATTTCTTCATAAATATTGTATAAAAGTAACTTAATTAAATTATCGTTAAAATTTATTCAATATTTAATTATTATCAATAATACAAATATGCTTACATTTTTATTTAAAAATATAAATTGAAATTAGGCATGAGAATCCTGCTCAGGCCTGACCAGCTCGGCTCGAAATCAACCGGGTAGGTTAGGGCTATCTAGGCCTAGCTCGGCCTGTGTCCCGATTGAGAGAGATAAAACGACACCATTTTGTCAAAGTTAAGTAGAGCCTGGAATTCTAACCCGTGGGTTGATTGAGAGAGACAAAACGACGTCATTTTTTGAATGTTTTAAAAAATAAGAAATCGGGTCAGCCATAGGCCGATAATCCAAGCTCAGTTGGTCCACGAGCAGGGCCCGACCCAGTCTATTGCTATCCCTAATTGAAATTAAGAAATAAGAATTTACCAAAAGAAATAGAAATGTAACCAAATACTCTATTAATCGATACATAAATAACTTCCTGAATCTGAATGATTGGTGGATTGGGTTGGGTAAGAGAAATCTCAAGCCCTTCTTAACCATAGTAGATAAGCGATAAAAGTGGTTTGCAATTTGATTACTATCAAGAGCTGAACGTGAATGACAGATTTCATCGACGAAAGTTTTCAACAATAACAAAATAAAAATAAAAAGATTATAATAAGAAGTTTTTCTATTACTATCAATGTTACATTATATAGTATGGCATTTAGGAGTTTGTAAGTGGCATAAATGGCATAAAGTAAAATAGAGGAGAATAGAAGAAAGGTTTCTCACATATATTTCCTCTTCATTGAACATATTTATATACAATAGAATTAAAAGGAATATATTTTGTTACATAGGAATATATTATGTTACATGGCTGAAACAAATTGGTTATAAAAAACTTGTTAACATGCGTTTTCTCCAATAGTGGCAGGACGTTTTCTCTAAAATACACTACAAGCTGGAAAATGTTGGCTGAAAGAAGAAGACAACATTCTTAGCTTGAGTAGAAATTGCCAATGCTAAACAGTAGGAAGGATTTTAGTGAGAACATCAGTAAGTTGACATTTTGTGGGTAAATAGGTGAGTTGCAATACTCCTTCCATGATTTTATCATGGGTGAAGTGACAATCCAACTCTTTATGCTTAGTTCTCTCATGAAAAATTGGATTTTTAGCTATGTGCAGGGCACATTGATTGTCACAATTTCAGAGAACATGCTTAAGATTCAGGATATCTAATTCCTCCAAAAGCCTTACAAGCCATGTAATTTCAGAGGCAGCCTGTAACATGGCTCCATATTAAACCTCTGCAGATGATTTAGAGAAAGTACTTTGCTTCTTGCTATTCCAACTAATAGGAGATTGACCAACTTGAATTAAATAACCATTGATAAAGCGTTGAAAGGTAGGGCAAATGGCCAAATCTGAATATAAAAAACTTGAAGTTTAAGTTAAATATTAGCTTTTAACATAATACCTTGACTAGATGTACCTTTACCATACTTAAGAACATGTTATAAGGCCTCCAAATGTGGTATTCGAGGTTGTTGTACAAACTGACTCAACGTTTGGATAACAAATGTAAGATCTAGTCTAGTATTAGTGAGGTAATTGAGTTTCCTAATGAGCATCCTGTAATAACTAGGATCAGGCAAGAGCTCTCTAACATCAACAGCTAGATGAACATTAACAGGTAAGGGGTGGTTACATTTTTTGCATTAAGAATTTCAAATTCCAATAATAGTTCAATAGTAAATTTCTTTTAAGTGGGAGTAATACCATGAGAAGTATAGTCTAATTCAAAACCTAATACATAATATAATTTGTGTAGGCCTTTGATACTAAATGTTGAATAAAGATGTTATCTTAGAGCTTAAATTTCATCAAGTTTAGAGCCAGTCATTAAGATGTCATAAATAGATAAAATGGTAAGATCAAAACCATTTTTCTTGAGAAATAAGGAGTAATTATTCTTAGATTGAATATATCCTATAGATAGTTTAACAAACCACTGCCTTGATGCTTGCTTAAGGCCATAAATGAATATTTGGAGTTTGCGAAGACAGTTTAGCAAACCACTACCTTAATGCTTGCTTAAGGCTATAAAGGGATTTTTTTTAGTTTGCAAACCTTGCTATGACGATTATCTATACCCTTAGGCATTTTCATGTAAAATTATTCTTCCAAGTCATCATGTAAAAAAGCATTGTTGATATCAAGTTGAAACAAGTCCTAATTTTATAAGTTATCAAAGCAATGATAGTTTTGATGGTATCCATCTTGACTACAGGAGAAAGGGTCTCATAAAAATCAATACCAACCTCTTTTAAATAGCGTTTAATAACTAATTTGGCTTTAAGTCTGTCCACAGTTCCATCAGAATTTAACTCGATCTTATAAACCCAATTACAAGGTATAACCCTTTTGCCTGGAGAGAGATTAGTCACATCCCAAGTATGGTTGGCCTATAAAGCCTCAATCTCTTGCTTCATTGCTAAAACCCAATTTGGATTAGTGGAACCTCTTGATAGGAACAAGGTTTAGTGTATATAGTGAGTTTGGAGATATGAACTTAATGAGGGAGAGGTAGCTGATGAAATTGGACTAAATTGGACTAAATTACACTATGAAACACACAAATGGCCTATGGCTTCAAATTTAGTTATTCGTTTTGTAACTGTAGCAATAAAACAAAAGCATCCAAAAGATTTAAGATGTTGATAAGACGATGATTGATGATATAGGAGTTCATAAAGAGATCTGTATTGTAAAATGAGTAATGGAATTGTATTTAAGAGGTATGTGGTTGTGAGAAGGTATTCACCCCAAAATTGTGTTAAAAGGTTGGCTTGAAAGAACAGGGATCTATCTGTGTCAAGGAAGAGATGTTTATGTTTTCTTTTAACTCTCCCATTTTGATGGGAGTATCTCGACAGGAAGTTTGATGATAATATACTTGTTGGTATAAAATGATTGTGTTTGATTGTCACAAAGACTGTCACAAAACTTAAGACCATTATCTGATCTAACAATATTAAAAACAACAAGAAATTGTGTTTCAATGTAAGCAATAAACACTATAGAGATAGGAAAGCATTGCTTTTATGTGCTAACAAATGATCCCATGTAGCACGAGAATGATCATCAACAATAGTAAGAAGCATTTATAGCCATTATGTGTAGCACACTGATATGGACCTTATATGTCTATATGTATAAGTTAAAAAATGCATTCAACCCTGGAAGGACAAAGAGGAAGGATTCTTGTTAGGAAATATCTATATTAGATGTTAGGAAACATTTATATTAGGGAGAGTATGATCTCCCTCTTTAATGTGTGATTTCGTATTTATTCCTAAGATTTCTTTTCCCATGTAATTTCTTCTATATGAATGATACAAGGGTTTTGAGTATTGATCAAGTCCTCTGTTTTTCACTTTGTTCTTTATATGGTATCAAATCCAAACTTCCAAACCTCAAAAATTCTTTACAATAAACCCTAAAACTCTTAATCTATCTAAAACACTTACTTCCATTTACCAAAACCAAAAACCAAATCCACATAAGCAACTAAGGGGTACCGGCGACCACCAGAGTATCGGAGGTGTTGTCAAAAAACATCCATATGGTGACGCATGGGTAACACGCACCATCATCCAACGAGCACCGACGGCAGCAGTTAGATGGGTCAGCTCGCCACTATGTCTTGAATGGAGTTCTGGCCTTACTTTGTGTCAAAACTAACTAGAACATGGGTATTTTTTGATAACAGTAATGTTTTATATATTTCTGAACATCTTAACAGTATTTTTAGTGTCTGTTTAACCAGGAAATATGTCTAACATAACTAGGAGATGTCATATTCCAGTAGTAGATCATTGACAGGTGTTCTAACAATGGGTTCCTCAAATTTACGAATCATCAAGCAATGTTTGAACAATAATAACTATCCTTTTTGGTCTAAAAAAGTCGAATCGTTCTTTAGAAGTTAGAGAAAGTTGTCTCATCTTACATCTGAATCTCACAACTGATCAGAAAATACTAGAAAATTGGCAAGGTGATGATGCACAATTACTACATACTCTTTTCAATTCTATAGAACCTGAAATTTTAGTCATATTCTCTTATATTAGCACTAGTAAGCAAACTTGGGACTATGCTAAGCTTTTTCACTCCAGTAATATGCTTCGTATGTATGATATTTCTGTTGAGTTATTTCAATGCAAACAAGAAGGAAGTTTGATTGAATACTTTAAAGTGAAATGTGCATTTAAGTAGTTTAATTCTCTACTATCGATCACATCTAATATTAAGAAGATGCAAATTCAAAGAGAGCACTTGGTAATTATGATGTTTTTGACTGGATCGAAACTTAAGTTTGAGCCTGTGTAAGAACAAATCTTAGGAGGAGTAAACCTTCCATCCTTGGTTGAAGTATGTTCTAGACTCTCTCACTCTACAATTAAGGCGAATCCACCAAAGAGTAACTCTGATAGGTCAGCTCTTGCATCACAATCTGATTCACAAGTCAAAGGAAGTCGTGGGGGAAGTCGAGGAGGACGCGATGGTCGTGCCAGTTGAGGAGGATGTGACAGAGGCTCACGACTCCATTGCACACATTGTGATAAAGGCAGACATGCTGAAACATCTTGTTGGGATAAATATCCCCATTTGCAAGTTGTTTATATTGCGTCTCTTGAAAAACATGCTTCGGCTAAAGCTTCACAATCTTCTATTACTTTATCTCAGGATGAGTATACTAAGTTTTTGTAGTATCAGTTAGATCAGTAAACATCGTCTTTCTCTATGGCATCTGTGGTTCATCAAGATAACCTAACCACTTATTTTTCAGTTATCCCTATAAAATAGTCATGGGTAATAGATTTTGGTGCCATCAACCATATTTCAGGTAAAATAACCACCTTTAACCATATCGTTCCTTTACCTACCTCACATAATGGTAAACTTACTATTGTTGATGGATCTACTACCACCATTAAAGGTGTTGGATCCTCTCATCCTTGTTCTTCTCTCACATTACCCTCTACATTATTTGTTCTGAAGTTTCCTTTCAATCTTATGTATATGAGCAAATTGACTAAACAACTAAATTGTTCTCTATGCTTTTACCCTGATAATGTCATTATCTAAGATTTAAAGACTAGGATGCGATTGGATAAGAAGGACGTGAATCGAATGGAATTTACTATTTTGACAAGTTGAAATCATCCATCGCATGCTTAGTGTCAGTCTCTCCTATTGATATCCATAGTCGATTAGGTCATTTGTCATTGGAAAATCTCAAGAAAGTAGTGTCGGGGTTAGCTGATGCTTCCAGTTTAAATAGTGAGTCATGTGAGTTAGGAAAAACATCATTGTACTTCATTTTTTCCTCGAGTCAATAAAAGAGTTAAAAAAAACCCTTCATATTAATCCATATAGATAATTGGGGTCTGAGTCGTGTCAAGTCTAAGTTAGGATTTCAGTATTTTATAATTTTTGTTGACGATTTCTCTCAAGTAACTTGTTTATATCTAACGCGAGATCATTTCGAACTATTGTCTATTTTTTGTTCTTTCTATGTTGAAATTCAAAATCAATTTAATATTCAAATCAATATTCGTTATAGTGATAATGCTAAAGAATATTTCTCTAGCTTATTCTCTAGCTATTTGAAACATAAGGCATTCATCATCAATCTTCCTGCCTACACACTCCTTGACAAAATAGGGTAGCTGAGAGAAAAATCCAACATATTGTTGAAACAAATCGGACCTTGTTAATCCATATGAATGTACTTAAAAGTTTCTGGGGAGATGTTCTACTTACTACATGTTATCTTGTCATCAAATGCCATCTTTTGTGTTAACGGATAAAACCCCTTTCTCAATTATTTTTCCCTATCAAAATCCTTTTTCCATTGCTCCTCGAGTATTCAGATGTGTTTGTTTTGCTCACTAGCTTCAGCTTAATATGGATAAATTAGATCCAAAAGCTATAAAGTACATTTTTCTCCAGTACTCTCATTTACAAAAGGGTATAAATGTTTTAGCCCCTCATTCAATCATTTTTTTGTGTCTACTGATGTTACATTCTTTGAAGACACACCATACCTTTCTGATGCTTAGTTTGTCTCTACTAAAATTAATAAGTGCCTACCAATTCCTTTTGTTTCTTCCTAAGTAACTCCCAATTATGTTGCTCGTGATACTAATCCTACTTCTTTGGAATGTCTATCTTGTCCTGATTTGCAAGTTTATACTTGTCGTACTCATCCTGAAGTACAACCAGATGATTCATGCTCGTCTCCATTGTCTTCTTCGTCTTCAATTCCATCATATGATGATCATGATTGGCTCATTGCTCTCCATAAAGGAAGAAGGTCTTGTACATCTCACCCTATTTCAAACTTTGTTTCTTATAACTCATTATCATCGTCATATGCTGCTTTTGTATCCACTTTATCTTCTATACCTATACCTAAGTCTGTTTCAAAAGCTTTGGATCATCCTAGATAGAAACATGCCATGGAAGAAGAAATGTTGGCTTTGCAAGCTAATGCTACATGGGACGTAGTTCCTCTTCCATATGATCAGACAATTGTAGGTTGTCGTTAGGTGTTCAATGTTATGGTCAACTCTGATGGTAGAATTAATCGTTTAAAAACTCATTTGGTGGTTAAGGGTTATACACAAGTGTATAGTATAGATTATATCGAAACCTTTTCTCCCGTTGCCAAATTGACATTCGTTCATGTTTTCATTGCATTGGCAGCCACCCATGAATAGACTCTTCATCAACTCAATGTAAAAAAATGCTTTTCTTCATGGTGATCTTCAGGAGGCTATTTTTATGGAGCAACCACCAGGGTTTGTTGCTCAGGGGAAGACTAATCTAGTGTGTCACCTTAACAAATCTTTTTATGGTCTAAAATAATCACTAAGAGCTTCGTTTAGATGCTTTAGTACAGTGGTTATAGAGTTTAGTCTACACCAATGTGGTGTGGATCACTCTATGTTCTATCGTCATTTCGAGGCTGGTAAAATTCTTTTAATCGTGTATGTTGATGATATTGTTATTACTGGATATGATAAACCAGGATTCAGACTTTAAACTTGGTTTACTAAAATATTTTCTGGTATCGAGGTAGCAAGTTCAAAACTGGAGATTCGTCTATCTCAAAGGAAGTACGTTCTTGATCTTATAGAGGAAACATGTCTATTAGGAACAAAGCCAATTAATAGCCCCATGGAACCAAATGTAAAACTTAAAGCTGACAAAAGGGAGTTATTGGAAAATCCAGGTAAGTATCGAAGACTTATTGGTAAACTGAATTATTTGACTGTTACTTGTCCAAATATTTTGTTTGTTACAAGTGTAGTGAGCCAGTTTATGGGATCTCTGCAAACTAGTCATTGGGATGCAGTTATTAGAATTTTGAAATATTTGGAAGGATCTCCAGGGCAAGGTCTTCTTTACCAAAATCATGGACACATTCAGATTCAAAGGTATACATATGGAAACTGGGCAGGCTCTTAGGACTAATGGTCTACTTCGAACTACTGTGTATGTTTGGGTGGAAACCTGGTGTCATAGAAAAGTATTAGAGACAGACCTTCCACACACATTCTGCCTACTATTGAAGCTCAATCACTCTAGCCTGTCTATTATCGATTAAGGTAATGTTGATCGTTTGAAATGCTTTTCTCCTCTTAGTTGAATTTCATCCTTGATCTGACCAAAGAAGTTGACTGCAGCTTCCTTTCTTGTCTCTTTGAGTTTCAGGACCTTAGTTGAGCATCTCTTACCCCTTTCTAAGCCCTGATGGCTTTTCCTTTTCAACAGCTAAAATGGTAAGCCTCTCTCCCCATACCTCCTATATTGATAGAAGATATTATCGAACTGTCTTGTATTTTCTATGTATGTTTCCCTGTTTTCCTTTGTCTCTGCATGTTTCTCTATATTCTCTATTCATTTGCAAGCTAGGATGAACATTTCTTAATAAAGCTAGAGGAGATAATATGTTCTCTAACTTTATCAAAGATGTACTCTCTGACTTGATGTGAACTTTTGCTGGAAGTTTGAAATCTTGGAATGTTTCTTTCTGCCTATATTTCCTTAATGCCAGTGAAGGAAATTAGGTTGATAAGAGAATAGGTTAAGAAATTGACTTTCGTATACTGAACCCCTGCATAATCACAATGAAATGAGATGTGCTTAGGGACCACAGACATTTGTGTCTTATTCAAGACCAAATGTCTTCCGAGAAGGGTCACTTAAAAAATAGATGATCCCTACTTTCTTGTCCTGAGTTACACAGGACACAATCCGCTCGTGAATTCAAAAAGGAGAGTCTACCCATAATGCTAAGTTTGTTTAGAGTAGTAAGCCAAAGGATAAATGAATAGCTCGGCCTTAGCTCTCTATGCCATATAACTTCATACCATTCCACCTTGGTATTCCTCTGAAACAACCATTCCATCCAACTTTTTACAGTGACATTAAAAGATTGAATTAAATATTTTTAATTTAATTGACTTCAAATTTAAATTAGTCTGAATTTTTATTGTATTTGAAGAGTTTTAATTATTTATTAAATTAAGTTTAAAATTTTTCACTTATTCTAATTTAAAGTAGGATCAAATTAGTTAATATATTAAAAATATAAATTTTTGATATTTTTATTATTTAAATAATAAAAATAAAAAGGTGTAAATTAACTAAAATTAATTATTTATACGAAGATAATTCAGATTGAAATTCGGATGAAACTTAATTTTTAAATCTAATCTATTAATTTTAAATAAAATTTCTAATTAATTTTTTATCACTTCCAATATTTTGTGCTAGTATTTATTGTTAGGGATGACAACAGGCCTTACGCCCAAAAATTGAAATTTTGTTGGACGTCAGATCGAGCTTGGGATCGAGTCATTAAGCCTGAGACCGAATAAAATTTAAAACTAAAACGACATCATTTTGCTTCTATGCTAGGTTGTTTCGTTTCTGACGAAGTAAAATGGCATCATTTTAATATAGGTTAATCTTTCCCCTACCTTCTTCAGACTTCACTTTTCTCTATCTTTCTCAGATACAAGTCTGTTGACCCTTCACTGCTCTGCTTCTTTGCACTCCCTCCATGCTGCCTCGCTCCATCTTTTTTTTTTGGCTTCTTTGCCACCTACCCGTAAGTTAAAGTTCCTTCGTCATATTCTAGTTTTGAATCTTTTGATTGAAGATTGAATTTGTTAATGTATTGGAATTTTTTAGATTATTGCCATTTGGGAGTGTTTTTATTGAATTACGTAGTCATATACACAGACATGTATATGACCGTGTAAGTGATTATAAAGTTTCAAGAACTTACGCGATCATATAAACGCTCGTGAATAGAACTGTGTAAGTATGATTAAGTGTACATACATGGTCACTGTAAAGCCCCAAAGTATACCCTAGTTGAAATAATACTTGTTTATGAAAATACATGTGTGATAAGAGTTAGAAGTGTGCTATGATTAGAATATGAGAGACATATAACTTGAATTTTTGGTCAAGTGGATCATATTTAATGGTTTGTAATGGATTGACACCATTCGAGAATTGAGGTATTCTAAATTACAATTTGGACTAGGAAAAGTGGCAAGTGGCACGTTAAGTTGGTACATGAAAATTAGAATGACTAAGCCTATGAATTAGTGACATTTGGCATAGTTTATGCATTGACATTTGGCAGTATAATAAGAGGACATATGGCCTAATTGAAGTATTACAAACGGCAGCTTAAATGGTGGGAAAATGGGCTTCATGCCTTAGTGTTAAGTGGTATGCTAAGCTAGTGACACCTAGCTGGTGATGACGCAAGTTTCTGCTAGAGTAAATCTAACTTTGTCCATTATTCACCTTGCTTCCTTCTCTCCACCGAAACTCCCATTTTCTCTCTAACTTTTGGAATTTTTGCTAGACTTTGGATTTTTATCACTTGAATTTTGGTAAGCTACTGAATCTAGAAAAAGGTTATACTATTTTTCTATACTATTGTTATGTTAATGCTTAAATTTGCACATTAAACCTAGATATGTGCTGATTGCTTGGAAGGATTGGTTTGGTTTGATCTTTGGAGTTGTTTTTTTTGAAGTTAAAGAAGGTAAGGGAGTACTAAAGTTGGTATCATGATAGAACCTATGTTGTTTGATGTTTGAAGTGAATAAAACGTGTACTGAATTAATGAAGAATTGTGGTTATAAACTTGATACATGCTGGATACTCATAAGAAGGACTGTTTCCACTAAACATGTATCGGTATTTTAGACATATCTTGACCTGTAGACATCGGAATGGGATGATTTTAAATTCAGATTAAACTAGAGACACATATCTACAACTTTTATGAAGCAATCAAATTTTATTTCTGTCAAAAGATTTTGAAATTTGGCTTGACGTTGAGTTCTGTTTGTTGTCTATAGTTGAGAATAGTCTATAGTATTTTCGGTATAACTCTTGGAATAATGAACCAAATTGAATTAACTTTATTTTGTTTAAAACTTAATACATAGAGAAACATTTGTTTATAAGAACATATTGTCTAAAAACATTAGTTTCTAGGTCAGAATAGTCATACAAACTGATCCAAAAACTTGTCCTGTGAAAACAATTGTTTGAACATTTCGAGTCACTTATCCCACAATTATGGGAAATGATTACGAGGGTGAAAAAATGGGATTTTGTGCAATTGATGAACTATATAAGGTTCAGTTAATTTATTTGGTACAATAAGACTTAAATGGACTTGTTTAAGGTGTGTTTGAACTTAAATTGGCATTCGATGTAACCGAGTAATAGTTAGTTTAATTATGCATTATTAATGGAGATGATAATATAAAGGATGTATGGTTTAATAATGATGAATACTATGTTGAATTGCTTGGTGTGATCATGAATGAATAAGTTCCAAAGGCTTATGTATTATGAATTGGATATGGATGTTTGTGAATTGGAAATTTTTGAGATAATATTTTGATAATTCTGGACCATCAGTCATCTGAGGAGTTTGATAGTTGGGGTTGTATTAGAAGTGCTTTATAATTGTGTGCATATACATAATGTATGATGACTCAACACTTCTATTGATGCATAATTGCACATATATGTGTTTATAAGGTATGTTATGTTTGATCAAATGTCAATAAATAAGTTCATTTGGAGCAAAATAGAATAAAGACCTATGTTGTACTTCATCTTTTGTATAAAATTCTGAAATCTAAAATAGTTTGTTTTAAAATTGCTAAGTCCTAGTCGTGGGTAAACACACATGCCTAGAAGGGTCAACAACTGCTTGTGTAATTAGACACTAAGGTGTCTTCTGATTCCAGACACTTTTGTGTCTTCTGTTTCAGAGACTTAAGTCTCTTCTATTTTAGATACAATCATGGTATCTTCTATTCTGGTCCCGTTACCCACTTCTATAAAAAGGATTAGTAGGCTAACTTGTTTTGTATTTAATTGTTTACTCAGCTCTGATATAATCAAGCTCTATTATGAAATAACTAAGCTCTGTTTTGATATAAACAAATTCTATTTTGATACATACAAGTTCTGTTCTGATACTTGGAAATTCTGTTTTTGATATTATGTTATTCTATTCTGATAATTGTGAGTTTTACCCTGAATCAGATGTATTTTACTCTGATATGATTTATTCTGATTTGAAACGCATATTTCTTAAAATATGATATGATTTGTATATGTGAATATCATATAACTGTTAGAGACAGTTGCCATTATGTATCCTGTTTAGTTATTCCCCACTAAGCTATATTCTTAGCACGGTGGATTTGTCTCGTGTAGGTTCAGATAGAAGAGTATAAAGACTGGGACAAAGATAACCGTAGTGACCAGTGAAGACTGTGTTTTGTTATGAATAATGTTCAATTTGTTTTTGTACTCACTTGTACTCAATATGATGAGACAGTTTGTATTTTGCATATATGGTTTGTAATATTTATAAATAGGAGGAAATTTGGATTTCAAGGCATGTGATATGTTTTGTGATATGTCATGTATAGTATGTTTAAAACATAATGTAATGTATGATGCTTGGAATTGTTTGTAACAGCCCAGACTACCCGCTTGCAGATATTGTCCGCTTTGAGCTCGGCCTCTCGGGCCTCGCACTCTCACGGTTTTGTTTTTCCAGCGTGTAAGCCTCTTTAGGGCATTACTCCCGCAG
>JANZXR010000171.1:4607686-4632723 GCA_027575705.1 Erythroxylum echinodendron | reverse complement strand
TTAAAATTTAATTGAAATTAGAATTTAATTTCAATTAAATTACTAAAACGTCCAAAGCTTATTATAAATAGGCTTAAACTCTGTGGAGCTAATACTTCATGCTTAACCCTCTCTGTAATTGAGTCCTCTCAACTTGTTCTGTAGATACCGTTAAAGGCTGGAAACTTGTGCGGCTACGGTGATTGAGACGGATCAGTTTCGAGAATGGTTCGAGAGATACGAAAAGACAAAGATCAAGCTTTGGAATAAGGCATGAATTAAGTTTCCACTTTATTATGATTTGTATTAATCATTTTATAAAATTAAAGAGATCTTATATTTTTGGGAAATTAAAGATTGCGAAAAAGTTTTGTAATTATTCCGATGTGGTCGGGATCAGATTCTGACTCGGTTTTCCAACAAATTTGACCACAACAATTTGGTTGATCACCCAGTTGGTTCTTAAACAATCAATGAACATAAATCAAAGTAAGCACCTTAGCTGCCAGCATTCAAAAGCTATATCAACAGGATAAAACAACAATTAATTCTATTAAGTGTTTGCATTTGTTGTTATATAAGAAAGGGTCATATAGGAAGCAATTAATGATTAGATCAAAATCAACCTGGATAGAAAAATAACTCACATTCCTAATAATAATGTTCTTCTACACCATTATTCAACAAAAACTGAAGAAATATATTGGTATATTCTAACCTTTGGAAGAATTAGATGAAAGCTTGATTTAGGTTGGATCTGCAAAGGGTTAATTTGGAGATGTTGGAGATGAAGGAAGAGAGAAGGGACCTGTATCACAACAATCGGTGGTGAAATTAATAATTAAAAACATAACATTGTTGGATAGTGCAATTTCTGTTATTAGAAGCTTCAAATGCAGTTTTTTCACAAATAGTAAATAGCCAGTAGTCCTAAAACTTGAGGGTAAGATAACTAAACAATTGATATGATGAGCAAAGAATTGAAGGTATCAATTTTGGTCAATAAAGACAAAAGAATGTAAGGTTTGATACGTTACAATTCATACCACTACAACAACCAAAAAGGACAACCAAATGATAGATTAATTTCTCATTGTCTCTTTTTTTAAAATTATCAATTTATCTAAAAGACTATTTCAATCAATTGACCATACGCAAGCCAGATATATCTCAAACTAACTCTTCCACCCGTAGTCAACATAAAATGTAGAAATTCCTTAAGTACCTGTCAACTTCTAATATTTTCTGGATTATTACCTAAAGAGATTTGATATTTGTGAAAGTGGGATATTAAAATATAAATCACACTACCACTCGCATGCACAAGAGGCAGTTAGAAGCCAACTTCACAATAGTTCCATCTCAAGATAAACATTATTTCTATAGAAACAAAACTGTTTTGTAGTAGAATGTCTAACCCAACAAGTTTACAGATCAACCTCCCAAGCTAAAAATGCTAACCTAAAGCTGTTAACCAATCCAATCCAAATATAATCCTCAACTTAATAATGCCCAAGTAGAAGCCCAAATAGCTAACTCACTAAAGTTCATAACATATTATACCATCCTCGAGATAAAGCTTAAGAAACAGTAAACAGAAATACCGATTGCGAGCAAATCCTCCCGTGATGTTAAACCATAATGATCAGTAAGTTAAGGCAAATGCACCAAACCTAGTAACATAAAAATCAACAAAAACCCCCACATTTATCGACAAAATAACTAAAGGAAAAATCCAATCTTGTAACAAAGAAAATATGAATCCCAAAACCGAGTAGCAAAATTGAGTCACAACACACAACAAGCAAGAGAAAGCTCACAGATCATATTAGGATGAGCAAATCCCGGTAATAACAACAAGAGCTAGAAACTTACATGGGAGATAGAAACTCACATGGAGCCAAAAAAGAACAATACAAACGTAGCAAATGAAAAGACGAAATAGCGAACAAACATCAGGGCTTCAAGCATGTTTTAAGCATCTACATGGAAGTTGGAAGAAGAAGTGGTAGAAGAAATAATTGGTATTAGAAAAATTATTGAGAGTATATTAGGTAGTATGTATTTATAAATTTATGTTTAATCCTAAACTCTCCGAATTGGAGGGTTTTTATTTTCACTGTTTAGGATGGAATGAAACGTAACATGTTCATCTCATTTCATTCCATTCTATCATAAAACCCTCAACCAACCGATAGAAGTGTGTTATATTGCATTCCGTTTCATTAATAACCCCTCAACCAAACAGGCCTAAGTGTTAAAAATTTTAATAAATCATTGTAGTCATTTGATGCTGATTATTCTAAATAAATATATCTAAATTTCATATCAGGCACACACATATATGTATGTTTGAGGTCCTTTTGTGTTGTTATAAACCAAATAACGACTAAGGAGGAACAAGACAGTTTAGTCATAACATACCTAACGAGTCTCATTTTCCATATGATTTATGTTAGTACGTACTTGTAACCTGAAGAGACATTTACACATTTATGCTGGGACTCTTAATAAATTATGAGAAGGGACAATTATGCGGAGACCCTAATTGTTAATGTAAAAGAATAATTATATCAGAAATAGTTTTTTTAATGAAATGTAAATATATTGATCAAAATTTATGTACATGGTGCATTGGGGCATACCCCGACCAAAGTAAGTAACTCATACATCAACTTCGGATACTTAATCAAAATGTCAACAAGTAACTACATAACCAAAATATCAAAATGTAATCAGTTCGTCAGGATATAGCCGACACAAAATTTTTTAAACAACTGTTTTGATTTTAAAGACTACATCACAAATCGAAAAAGAAGTAGAATCTATCAATATGGCATTTAGGGTCTTCCATACCATGTATATGGTATACAACAATGCAAATCTAGCTGCTTTACTTCGTAGTTTTGACGACACTTTATAGTGTGGACATGAGGCGGGTTATACCCAACCAGTCTCGAATGGCTCTCCATACTCCACCCGTAAAAGTACATTAAAAAAGAGGTGATTAACTGTTTCCAAGTCGTCATTGCATAGATTGCAAGTACGGTCTATATCCAAGAAGAGCAGATTATCCTTCATTGGGAGTCTATTCCGGAAGCTTATCCATACAATGAATGAACATTTAGGTGGAATATATTGTTTCCAAATAAATGTCATCCAAGGTCGGTTAGTATATTTGATTCTCATCAAATCATACACCTTCTATGCAGAGAAATTGCCATTAACACATAATGATTGAAGCCCTTGTTTTACCTTAGTTCGGCCTCCTAACTTGTCTACCAACACATTTTAGATCTGTCCAAGTTTTTTGATAAGTGCTGAATCACGGTTCTAAGGTATCCAGTCCTATACCGATGTGCCCTTTAGGTATACCTCATGAATCCATCGGATCCATAGTGAGTCCACTTTTGCATGGATGTTACACAAAACTTTAGACAAGGCACAATTCCACAGCTTATAGTTTTTCAGACCTAAGCCTCCCTCCTCTTTCGGTACAGTTATATTCTCCCAAGCTACCCGAAAATGTTTACCCCCCTATAGGAATAATCTGCATATGGAGGTTAGTCTCTCCATAATAGTAATGGGGATGAGGAAGCAGGCTTGAAACCAGAAGGATAGCATACCTTGTATAACAAATTTTAATAACTTTATTTGGCCATCATAGGATAGTGATTTCCCATTCCAAGCATTTATGTAAGTCTCCACCGATTCCATCAACACTGAAAATTGAGCTATGGAAATTTTTAAGGGTGCAAGAGGTACTCCAAGATATCTAACAGGAAAGTCTCCCGAGGGATAGGGTATCAGCTGCAATATTGCATCTCTCTCCAACCCATGTACTCCAACTAGGTATACATTTGATTTGGAAGGAAGCACCCGCAAGCCTACTACTTCTTGTAATTCATGCAACCCATCCACAAAAACTTTTATAAAGGCCATATCTTCTCTAGAAAATAGCATGAGGTCATCCGGAAATGCAAAGTGGGTGATGCCAAGGGATTTGCATTTTATTATATATTGCCTTGAAAAGGTTGATTTCCTAAGAAAACGTTAATCCAAATTTCTCAATTACACAAGAATATACACTCAGGAAGAAGGATATAGCATTAACACATTCTCAACAACATAAATTGCATTATGTTTATTTGATTAAGGTGTTCTTTATTCTAATTTAGTTTTTAATCTTTACTTATAAAGAGTTTATTTGATTGAGTTTTTAGTTTTTAGTTTCTAATTTTATTGTGATTTTTCCAGAATTTTTGATAATTTAAAATTAGTTTTAATTTTTATTCTTTTTTCACTTATCATTAACTACGTGTTATTGAATTATTTATTATTAAATACTAATAAGAATTACTATTGACATAAATTATTTAACATATTTGTGTACAATTATTTAAAATTAAAATTTAAAAACTTTTGAAAAAATATAAAATATTTAAAGATTGATAATTACATAATAAATACATCATAAGTTCAATCTTCAAAATAACTTAAAATTTCATAAATTTCAAAACTTTTAAAATGTGTATTTATTTAATAACATTTTTAAATATTATATATTTAATAAACAATTGTAATTATTAATTATTGAATAATACTTTATAAATAAATTTTAAGTTTTAAATATTTATTTTAATAAGTGTAATTAATTTTGATTAATAAACTTATGAAATTAAAATAAAATAAATTACTTAATAATTTATGAGTCAATTTGTCTCTATCTAAAGTATAAATTTATATTAACAATAGGATAAGTCTTTTTCTCACGCTTGAGAAAAATAATCATATTCTACATAAATAAATAGTTTATTATAATTTATTATAATTATCAATTTAAGTTGAATTTAATTTATTTAAACATGATTTAAAAGTTAAGTTAATTAGAACATCATGTTAGCAACATTTAATTAAGGCTTTATTTGGTTGACATGAATTTTTGCTTAGGAAAGTAATCTTTTTCTTAAAATTTATATTATCATATTTGGTTCATTTTTTTGAGTAGTTAGGAAAGTAAAGATTTTCCCAATCTAGAAAAAGAAGTAGCATTTTACTTGGATTATAAATTCCATCATCACTTGGTATTTAGATTACTTTCCTCAAGAATTTAATCTGAAAAATACGCTAGCCAATTCAACTATTCTTTTTCTCTCAACTCTATGACAACTCTTTTATAATAGTAATAATAATAATAATAATAATAATAATAACAATAATAATAATAATAATATGTATAATAATAACAATAAAATTAATAATAAAAATAAATGTAATTGATAAAAAAATAAATTTAGTAATAATAAAATTAATAATAAAATTAATAATATTAAAATAATAAATTTAATAAGAATAATAAATTTAAAATAATGCATTATTTGTATTTTTATTTTCAATGTTAGGAAAAAATTTGATATTTGATTTGAATTTTAAGATTTATCTTTGTACTCGGTTGAGATTTTTTTAGTATTTTTCAATACTATATTTATGATATAACAGTATTATATGATTAGAAAATCAGGAATGAAAAAATTAACATATAACTTGTATTACAAATTAACATTATTTAACAATTTCAATTTTTATTCTGTTTGTAAGTATATAATTGGAGACACTAGTCAAAATTAAATTACATTCCATAAAATAATGTTACATACTAAATACTATAATAAGAATCCACCCAATTTTCTTATTAGAATTCTTATAAGTATCCAAAAATTTGAATGCAGTTACTTTCAATAAATTAATTTTCCGAAAAATTAGATTCTAAATTTACTTTACTTTTTCGTCAATCAAACAGGGCTAAGAGTTTTTTAAAATTTCTTAAACTTATTAAGAAAAAGAAGAAGCAAATAGACAAAAACAAAAACAAAACAATACACAAAAGTAAAGTTGAAAGGAGAGGCCCATTAAATAACAGTTGTTAATCAAGCGATAAGAGCAAGACAAGGGTAGAGATGCATGGGTTGAATTATTGAGTACAGATAACACCAAGCAGCCAACCACTCCACATTGAAAGTTGGGCAGTTTAGCTTTAATGGGAATGAATGCTACGAAACACAGAAGAATACACCCAGAAATTTATGAATGCGTGGCAATGTCATTAATAATATATGCTTATTATACACAAAACCTTTTGATTCTTTCTTTTTCTCGAGAGCCATGAAGGACTGGACCAGCGATGGAGCTTACCACGAGTAAAATCAATGTCGTCACATGGCTATCACATGCCATGGTGTCCTACTCAGTTCTCCCTCCAACAGCCTGGGTTCATGTGATGGATCGAACTCCCTCATGGACGCGGTTTGTGTGCCCCGGTCAACATCAACTTGCTGGATATGATCATCTCACTCCAGATCTCTGTGAAAGCTCGAATGATGACGCCATGGTGACGAGGAGAATTGAGTTCCAAGAAGCATTGGAGAAGCTTTTGAAGATCATCCTTCGAGTAGATTTGTCTCTCCGTGATCATTTGGAGCATAGAGTGCCTGAAATCTTCGTAAGGGTCGTTAGAATCTTTTACAACAGCAAGGCTGTGGATGACATGACGGTTTGGTTTAGGATCCGTGTCGCATTCGGAACTTGTGTCTCTGTTGAAAGAGATTGTGGTGTAGTCGTCGTCCTCGGTGTTGGCCCCAGACTTATCGAAGAAGCTTGAATAAGCGGAAGTTGAAGGGTCTGGATGATGATCATCAGTAGAGAGTTTAGGCTTGGTGACAGGTATTGGGTCGTAGACGTCTTTGAGCTTAGGCCTCCCACAGTCACAGCCTACGTTGGAATGAGTGAGTATGGTTTTGAGGAGCTTTTTCGACATGGCGAGGGACAAGGAAGGGGTTAAGGAGTTGGCGGCTGTGTAGGTGTTGGATTAGAGAGACTCATTCCGTGAGAGTGGGAACTGGAAAGTCATTTTGTATATGAAGTTTGTGTATGCTGTGGGGGTTGATAAGAAAGGAAAGCTTTGCATAATCATTTGACTTGTAACTAGGGGTTTGTAGATTTACTTGTAGGGTATCTTTAGGTAGGAGTTTAATATGATTATCTTACATTTTTAAGATAATCTATTAAAAATATCTTTTACTTTTAATAATATGATTATCTTATATTTTTAAGATAATCTATTACAATATCTTTTAGTTTAATTTTTTTAAAAAATTAATTTTGTTATTATAACACTACATATATAAAAATATATTTATATACCTCATTATAACTTTCTTAGTGATAAAATTTAACAATAGTTTAAATAAATAAAATTTATTATCTTGTTTTATATAAAATTTGAGGATATTTGAATTTATTTTTATTTTTGCAATTTTTAAACTCTTAGTCTTTATAAAATAATTTATTTGTGTATTAAGTTAATACTAATATTTGTATAAAATTTCATAAGTATTGGATTTGTTAGATAAATAATATTTCAACACAATCTAATGCCTCTTTTATATGTTTTTGATATTTAATATTTGACTAACAAAGAGATTTGATATATTTAATAAAGATATATTTAATAATTTACCAATAAGATATTCGAAATAATTACCCATTTTTAATAAAATTTATAAAGGTTACAACATACAACTTGTGATGAACGTCTTGATCACGGGAACTCCAACTCAAGGAACAAAATCTCTTACGATTGGTTGACTGAAAATTAGATAACTTAGTTGAGATTGCATCTTCAAGAAAAGATAGAAAAAGAGAGATCTAAGTGTGGACCTTCTCGATAAGAATATCTACCTACCTAACCTAACCTAAACTGATCTTCTCCCCGCGGTGCCTTTCTCAATCATTCATGAAGTTAAGTCTCTTTAATCCGGACTAGATCATCTGATCTTATTATTCTATTCTTTGTTCTATACAAATCTATCCACTCAATAAGTAAGACTCACAAAAATTAAATAGTTGAGATGCGTTAGGAAGAAGAGAAACAGACTTATTGGACAGAAGATCTGCTCCCCTTTAATCCAATAATCTGAAATTGCATCACTTGGATAGCTAATCTTGCACTTGAGACACAGGAAATGCACACATATCATTTACCAAGTAGCTTGGGTTCCATAAGAGTAAGCTTGTAAAACCTATACCATCAAAAAAAAAAAAAAAAAAAGATGGTAAAACCTATAAGCCTTATCAAATAACTCTATATGCTATGATTATTGTTAGGGCCAACTCTGACCATGAGCATGGGCATGGGCAGACCAGGCATTTACTTAGGGCTCGTCTTTATAAATAATAAAATATGACTTATTTTTATCCTTATAAAAAATGAAATGAAATAAAATAGAGTTTATTATTGATTTCATAAAAGGCAACAAAAAAGATCTATATTTTATTTATTTTTATTCTTTGTAAGAGCCTAAAAATAGGCAAAAATAGGAATTTTTTTTACTTACTCAAGGCCTATAAAATATCAGAAACGGCCCTGATTATTGTTAATTAAAGATAAAGATATAATAAATATGTAAATGCTATTTAAATTGATCTAAGAAGCTTAATATGAAATATTAGTTAATTTATTTAAAATAAATAATTTATAAATTATTGAATATGTTATATATTTTGCTTAATTCATACTCAAAAGATAACAACAATAATTTCTATCATTATACAAAGATATTGTTTTATACAAAAATAATTTTAATTTGTATACGTAAATTTTATTGAACTTAAATGCGTAAGAACTATATATTTTTAATATAAAATTGGACAATATATGAAGATTTAATATTTTGATTATATTTCACTATTGTCAATTTAGTTGGTAGGCCTTTTATGAAGTTTAGCTTGACTTTAGCAGGTTGGGTTAACATGTAATTTGGACTTAATATTAGAAATCAAGGATAATATGTTCAAGAGTTTGCATAAATTCGAGAAGATGTTCCTGAGCAAATACCTAAACTTTTCTACAGCTTAATATTTTTGAAATATCTCTTAATTTTTAGATTTTTCAAGAAAATGATTTAAATGAGTTAAAATTATTAATTTAAATCAAATTTAATTAATTTAAGAATTCGGTTGTGATAGTATACTATTGATATTTAATTAGTTTACATCTGAATGTATTTTTTCTTTATTTTTAACAGAAATTTAAGAAAAGGATTTTTCTAAAAATAGAAAAATTAAAAAATAAATATTAATTTATAAAGTATTAATTTTAATAAAATAAAATAATTTTAAGTAATAATTATTAAATATTATATAAGAGATTAACGTAATGCATTGATGCTTACGAATGGCACCACTTGTCCATTTCCCTCACCACATGTCTTGAAAAGCATAACCAAAGTACCTTAGTCGTCAAGTGTTGCGAATGACACGCATATAAATTATATACAGGCATATTTTGATATAGATAACCCGGTAATCCTTGGCATGGCAACGGCTCTGCAACTCTCCGCTTTATCTTCTGCTCCTTTCTTGAAGAAGAAAAACTATATTAACTGCCACGCTAACTTCTTTGTTCATCCTTTGAAAGCCAATTCAAAATGCTTCAGGACCAGAGCTATTCAAGAGAAAACAGGAGAAACCAAGACCCCATCTCCTTCTCCTTCATCTTCAGCTGAAGAAATCACCAAGAAGTATGGCCTTGAAGCGGGCCTCTGGAAGGTACCCATTTCTCTAAATAGTTCCCCTACGCTTCGTTTTCTCTGGTTTTGGCCCGCCTTTAGTGTGGATTTCTAATTCTGCGACTATTCTCTGTACGCCCTTTTTCACTTTTCATCATATGGGCTTCCGTAATTCTTGTCTCTGTCCTACCCATTACCACTACAGTGATTCCATGTACAGAAATGCTCGGTGTTGAACTTGCCTTTTCTGTTCTTTGTGTACTTATAAAGTTGCAATTTGATTCCGGGAGAACTTGCATGTGTGTGCACTCTTATGGCTCAATGCTTCACGTTTTGGTTATTTCCTTTTAGGAATTAAATGCCAAAAGATGCTGCTTCTTTTTATGACTTGGTATGTTCAAAGCTTCAACTGCTTGTAATATTGTTTACGCTGCAAAATTGTCTGAAATATCTATTAGTTGGTATAACTAATCGCTTTCTGTTACTAAAGTAATCATTCATGTATGAGAAATGAAGATATTCAGCTCAAAAGAGGGAAAGAATGAAGATGGGGATAAGAAATCCAAAGGAGATGAAGCTAAGGAGCTGCTTGCAAAATATGGCGGAGCATACCTGGCCACATCCATTACTCTCTCTCTGATCTCCTTCGCACTCTGTTATGCATTAATTAGTGCTGGTGTTGATGTCCAAGCTTTGCTGCAAAAGGTATCGATTTGGTCTGAAAGACAAAGATTTGGACCTTTGAGATTCAGAACTTGAAACCATGATTATTGCCCCTTTCAGGTGGGAATTTCGACTGATGAAGCAGGGGAGAAAGTTGGAACATTTGCGTTGGCATATGCTGCACATAAAGCAGCATCACCTATAAGGTTCCCTCCAACGGTAGCTCTCACCCCCATTGTTGCTGGTTGGATTGGGAAGAAAGTTGATAAAGATTAAATTGACTTCGGTACCTTCATCCTCTAATTTTTTGCTGTCCATTTTTGAAATATATGGGTACATATTATTGTGCTACGACTGATAAATAAAGGCACTACGCATTGATACTGAAATCGAAATTATTGCAGCTCCTGGTTTTGTGATGCCTGTTAAAGAACTGATTCAGTTGAAGTAGTAAGAATTAGTCTATTAAAAATAGAATATTTAGAACGAAGCAACAACTGCTACCATAGAGATTAGAGAAGGTTTGGCACCTCAATGTCGGCTCTTCGTCACCTGGGGATGTAGTATGTTCCAAGTATTCTGCCAAGTCACAGCCTACAGTTTATGGGTTACCAAGAATGGAACACTGAGATTCCGAAGTGTGTACTAATCAAAGCCAATGCTACTAATAACTCTAATTTCCTGCTAGTGGATACAACAAAAGCATGAAATTTAATTTTACAGGGATGGACTCAAAGAAAGTGGTAATGACTTTTTCTCATTTATACGTTCCATGAAGGATCATGTCGGATATATTTTACTTTAACCTATACAATATGAGCTATTCCATACGCATTCTTCAGTTCCTCGTAGGAACTTCAATGATCATTTAGAAGGTCAATTTTCAAAGCCTCCAATCTGGCATTAAAAATTTCGGCTGAGCTGAAAATGTATGGAGTTCATAGGTTCTCATCCAAATCAAGAAGCTCATGTATTTCACTGCATGTGCGTTTCCCTTATCTGCCTGCTCCTGTACCCTGTAGAATTATTAGCAGGCGGAGCTTTTGGTGGATTGGATGGTGGAGTTTGAGGTCGAGGAGTGCTCACTTTAGCATTGCCATCGTCATAATGAAGTGCACCAAACTCAATTCAGCTATAGTTTATAATTAATAGACACAAAATTTAGAACTGCATAGGTCAAAGAGATGAAGAGTTAGGTTCAAAATTCCGGTAGACGAGGATACCTTCATTACTTCACATATCAGTTATGCTAATGCCTGCATCAGTCAACAGCCAGTAATCAGCACTAGTCTGTAAGAAGAAGCAATCGTTTGTCATTGCATATAGGTAATCAAAGTTAGAAGCAAAAGAAAAATATGTGTGCGTCTATATTGAAGTTAGTTTTCCTACTTCTATACACATATCAACTTTACACTGTTTGTAACGATCTGTCATGCTTGCACCTTGCAAGCTTAGGCATGTGTTGAAGAGTGTCGATAATCTTATAGCTTGCATTATTCTGGAATTAGTGATGTCGAGGAAGTGTAGAACTTACATCAACATCTAAAGGAACAATCTTCATGATCCCAGGAATTAAGATCCGAGCAAAGGCCATAAAATTATTCTTGCGTTTAAATTTCTTTTCCGCTGCTCTCCCGTTGGTAAGTATGGCGGCTAGATTTTCATAAAGGGCTAAACTTGATGGGAAGCTTGAAGGTGGCTCGGAAGTCGGAACCCTGAACGTCCTCGGATTGACTGAAATGACAGAAGATACGAGCGAGGAAAAATCAGAAACATTGTTAATGCCACTTAAAATTGTCTTATGTGCGACTGATCGTAACTCCTCTGGCAGCAAGATTTACATCGGCCAGTTACATAAAAGCTAGGAAGCAACAGTGCCTGACAAGGTAAACATCTATAGGAACCATTGTTCTTCTATAGTCCCCAGCCTGATGCAGAAACAACAGGTTCAGTGATGTATGCATAACGCAGAGCATTCTCATCTTCAATAATCTCCCTTGCTTTTTCTTGCATGTATCTGAAAATTAGTTTATATGCAACAATTTAAAGATAGTCATTTTTTTTTCAGGTAAATAGGAGGCCAACGGCTTAGTAGCAATCAACTTGAAGAACACAGAAGCGAGGTATAGAAACCTCAAAAATATCTCCATTGAGGAGTGAGACGATACCCCTCGGTAGTTGATGAAGCTGCTCATAGTAGCCTTGTAAGAAAAGACGATAATAACCAACCAGTTCACACAACTATTGCTTTCGCAGCTTTGTAAGGAAAGACATAATTCGCCAACCAATTTGTATAATTATTGCCTTCGCGATACACGTGCTGTACGTAAATGACAATATCTTTACTCATTGCCTCCTGGATGGCCCGAAGGAGTCCCCTAGTGTAGTGTGAGCCCACCATAGATTGTGTGATGAGGATAAATGCCACGCTCGAGTCCAATTCTATAATAGCTTGGCGGATCCTAAGTGTTAGCTGCCTAGGAAGAAGAAAAACCCTCGTAACCTTATTTGTTTATCAAGCCTGCATTTCACAACGGTAAGGTTTTGAACTGTTGCTCGCAAATACAGAAGCATCCAGGAAATATCAACTCTATATGATTATTTTAATTTCTAATTTTTCCAATCGGTGAAAGTAGCAGTCAGAATTAAATTAGTCGTTTCTAAGATATTATCTGCAATGATTCAAATAAACTGAAAGCAACTAAACAAGCACTATCCAGGCCTTCAATATAATAAACTACGAATAAATTTGATGATCCTTTGTTGTTTTATTAAACAAAAATTGAAGCAATTACAATCACAACATGGTCCTTGACTGGGGGCATCTTCTACATGAAAGTGATTCGCTGGAAAAATTGGTAAAGCATGTAGTAATTACATGTAAAGCATAAAATATCTATTTTTTGTCATTTCATCGAAGTCCATCAGCTTCTGTGGGCTCGTTGGATATTAGAAATATCTTATCCGTTACCATGCATTATTGGTTTGACCTTTAAATGACTTGTTTAAGGCCCTAAAAACGGGAGAGTGGACTTGGGGAGACAAGCAACAATAAGACTAAAAAAGCCCTCATTTTACCCCCCGTTTTAGCCTTAATTGACTTCTCTAAACCTTTCATTCTAGTATATACATGGGAGATGATAATTGGGGTTGTGCTGCGGCGAGAAAAACACCTCATTGCATATTTATTAATTAAGACACTAGCTGGCCAGCGCCTTGGACTATCAACGTATAAAAAGAAATTTCTGGCGATCATCAAGGTGATCAAGCAATGACACCTTTACATCAAAAGTAGAAAATGTTACATGCATGGGCCATGCAAGGGGAACATGGATAGTGTTACCTACCTGCATGGGCCAATGACACCTTTACCTCAAAGGTAGAAAATGTTACATACACGGGCCATGCAAGGGGAACATGGATAGTGTTACCTACTTGCATGGGCCCTGCAAGAGGAATATTGACTGAATGATGTAGGGATGGTTAGACTTAGTGACTGGTTTTTTGTTTGTTTTATTTGTTTCCTTGTAAGTGACATAATGTTCCTCCAAATGGACATAAGCAGAGATGGAAAGCTGAAAATTTTGAGAAGGTCCGCCCAGCAGACATGAAGTCCACCTAATGGACATTCGTTGGCTCAATTTGCTCCGAAAGGCAGAAAAAGTCATGCCCAACAGACTTAAAGGTCCGCCTAACGGACTTTGACAACACTATTACGATCCTCATTTTCCTGTTTGGCAAAAACTAGGTTTCTTTGAGCCCAAGACACTATAAATACTCATTTTTAAGATGAAAAGGGGTTGTTGGCACTGAAAATGAGGCTGCACGCACAAAAGGCACCCTAAAGAGGCAAAGAAGAGGAAGAAGGACGATTGAATCAAGTATTGGAAGCAAGCGTGTTTTGTGTTCTCTCAATCTTCTCTCTCTACCCTTTTCTTGGATGTTGATTATCTTTATTTGTTTGGATTCTTTCATCATGTTTTGGAACTAAACCTCATTTGGGGTTAGGGATATAGCCTATTTTAGGGATTGATTTATGATTGATTGGTGTTGAATGAAAGTTCTTGGGTTATATTTATCTTTCTTGAGCTTCATTGTTGTTTCTACGTTTGATCACCATAAATGCGACTTGAGGAATCATATGATAGACTGAGAGGTGAAGTATAATTTGTGCACTAGGAAGATAAACACATTAGATTTAGAGATAGAGATATCCTGAACTAGCGTGATAACTTATGGTTGCTTGTTCTTAATGAATTTGACTAGTTAGGTCTCGTATTGAAAGATGATAATCAACTAGTTAGGTATTCTTATATGTCTTGAGAGAGAATATAAGTGAATTTATGCTATTGTTATTATATCATATCATTCAATTAATTCCATAATTTATAGATTAATCTCTTAAATTGGTAAACCCCAAAGCCTTAAGTCTAAATCATCAAATTTACCTTGTTTGTTTATTTACAGTCTTTACAATTTATTAGTTGCTCTAATCCAATCATCTTTTAAATTTTTTGTTATTTTGGTTTAAGTAATTAGGATTAATTCAGTAGTGAGTATCTCAGTCCTTGTGGGATACGACTTTGAAATACTTGATTTATAGGTACTCTAAATGATTCTGTGCGTTTGTAGATTTTGTCGACCACGCAACCCGTTAAAGCTCTCTCCATAATATTATGGACCTTTCAAAGTGATGGAGCAAATTAGTATAGTGACTTATTGTCTGGAATTACTAGCAGATTCTTAAATTGATAATGTGTTTCACATGAGTTTGTTGAAGAAGCATTTGGGTCCTATCACTACTGTTTACTCTCACCTGCCTCCTATTTTAGATGAGGGTGCTATGTTACCCCAGCTTGAGGCCATCCAAGATCGGTGAATTGTTCAAAAGGGGTCTTTACTATCCCAAGTTGGAAGTTCTCATCAAGTGGAAGGATACACCCATTGAAGATGCGACTTAGGACAATGCATGACAGTTGGTGCGGACCTATCCTCACTTGGTCCTTACAGATAAGGAATCTTAAGGGGGGAGGAGTTGTTACATGCATGGGCCATACAAGGGGAACATGGAGAGTGTTACATACGTGTATAGGCCATGAAGGGGAATGTTGACCGAATGGTATGGGGATGGTTAGGCTTAGTGCTTGGTTTACTGTTTGTTTTATTTGTTTCCTTGTAAGTGACCTGTTTTATAGTAGGTTATTAGGCAGTAGGGGTAGTGGGGTTAATGCCTCCTTTTCATTAGCTTTATAGTTATTTCTTTTTCTGTCAGTGGTTATTTTATTTCAATAAATTGTACTTTGACTTAGTTCGGTCATGTCTTCAATCACGTCCTCAGCTATTTAATAGTCATAGTAAAGAATAAGAGGGGTATGTAAATTATCTGATAACCTATCTACTTCCTCTTTGTTTCTCCTTCCTCTGTTTTCCCTTTAAATTCTACGTATTAGAAAATTTCAAGTTTGGAAGGACCACCAAAGTCTCAAGTTCCTATTAGAAAAAAAGGATCTCGACACCTTTTCAATAAAACTGGCTCTCAAAGCTTTTCAGGTATGAATTCAAAGTGTTGTATTGTAACAGGAAGGAGAATCAAACAACAGGTGTGTTATCGAGGCTAACATGCGTTGAGCTCCTAACTCTTTCAGTCTTGCAAGTTTATACCAAATTCTGCAGAGAGATCCAAAATAGTTGGAAATAAGATAAAACAATTCAGGATATCATTCTTTGAGTAGAGAAGGGGGCCCTCAGTTATGGAACGTTTGAGTGAGGGGAAAACTTGTTACGATGGAAGGGAAGAATAGTCATCTTGTTTGATAAAGAATTCTATAGGAAGTTGATCTCTTTGAGCCATGATGCATCCCAATAGGGAAATTTGAAAGTAACCGCTATGATCAAGAGGTTACATTTTTTTTTTTTTTTACCTGAAGGGCTTAGGTAAAGGCATATGAAATTATGTTAAGGTAGGCACCATTTCCAGAGAAATAAATATGAAAATGACAATATCCCAGGAAACTACAACCGCTACTTGTTTTTGATGGGTGTTGGAAGAAAATCAGTATGGACTTCATGGAAGAAATTCCGCATTTATGAGGAAGAAGAGTGGTCAATTGCTTCAATAAATATAGTCACTTTATACATATCAAACACCCTGTTAACATGCCAGATGTAGCTAAAATTTTCCTTAACCATATATTGAAATTGCACGAAATGCCAAGGAGTATCACAGGCGATCAGGATCTAATTTTCTTAAGTAAATTTTGGAGGGAGTTTTTTAAACTGAAAGGTATTAGTCTTAGGTTCTTTACTGTGTATCACACTCAGTCGTACGGACAAACAGAGGTTGTAAACTGCACCCTAAAGGCCTACTTGCGATGCTTCTGTGCTGATGTTCTAACACTATGGGTGGAGTGGATTTCATTGGCCAAATGGTAGTATAACACTATATTCTATGAAGCCATCCATTCCACGCCATTTGAAGTATTGTACGGGTATTCTCCTTTAGCGCATATGTTGTACCTACCAGGAAGTTGAGATCCTCTGTCTACCCTCACTTTGTTTAACTCTGTCTAATCGAAAAAACATTGTCGTTTCTTCTTAAATTTTACAAACTCTGCTAGTCTTCCAAAATTCGTGGCTTATGAACCAAGCCGACCCAGTCGACGTCCTCCTCCTCTTCATATTCATTCTCACAAAATCAAAATTTTCAGACATTCTCCTTCTTTTCAACACTAAAGAATGACATTCTCCTTCTTTTCAACACTAAAGAATGACATTCTCCTTCTTTTCAACACTAAAGAATCTCATATTCCTTCACTTTCACTGATATTCAAATTCATAGAAGACCATTGTCAATTGGAACCCTTCCTACCATCTCGTCTTTCTTTGTCCCCCTCCTACATCTTGTAATACCCAGATTTCTGAATCTCAATTATATCAAAGTGTGCCACTTTTGCAGACAAGTCCATTATTGAGCTAATTTCTTCACAGATGAGTCCATTATTGAGCTACACAACTTGAGTGATGAATACATTATATGATATTTCCTTCTTTCATTCTATCACAAATGACAGATCAGAGAATGACAGATAAAATGCTAGAATGTTGAGGGGTAAAGGATATTGATTTAAACTTTGGAATTCCTAAATTGGAGATATTACAAGAAAGGGGACTACGAATGATGATGAAGCATTGGTAGTGATTTCAAAAAAATGCCCTATATTGATGCAACTGGACTTAGAGGGTTGCCTAAATGTGACAACTAAAAGGGTGATTCAGGCAACGCGAAACAGTAAAGGATAGGAGATTAAGAAATATAAGTTTGAAATGGTGTGATAATGTGAAAATTGATATTATAAATTTCTTGGTGTTGTCAAGGTCATCAGTGAGAAAAACAGTCCCTCCATATTGATTTTCTCCGTATCATAACCAATAAACATTCTCTTGTAAAATGGATGTTTACTTTGCCAAGGGTAGCTTTTGGAGTTTCGGAGTGTATTTTGCTGAATTCTTTATAAATTTCAATTGTAATATGTTGAATTGATAATATAATATAACTTTTTTCTTTTACTTTTCAATATCACTTATTGTCTCGACAAACTCACTTTATATAAACCTGTATCGAATTTCATAAACAACTGCATTCTTCTTCATTCTTCCTGAGTTTGTTTGATCAATTTAACTTTTGAAAGGTATCTCAACTCGCATTGCTTGTACGGTCGTGCAATTTAAGTGAAGGTCGTGACTTGCTTGCACGATCGTGTAAGTTAAGTCACAGCCATGACTTGCTTTCATGACTGTGCAAGTTAATTCATGACCATGATTTGCCTTCCTAATCATTACCCTACCTCCAAGGAAGAAGTATTCTAAAATTAATATGTTGGAGGAGAAGAATAAGATTTATGAACATCAATGTATGGACTCATGTAAAGTAGGATATGACAAATTGAAAGGGTTAAACGTGCAGATGAGGAATGTATCTTTTGGTTTCAAGTTATTCTTGATAATGGTAATTTACTTCAGAGGTTTATATATCTTTTGTCAGGGCATCTCCTTAATCTTCCAATGCTATGATACAATTTTGCCTTCACTTAATCACATTATGGTTGTAGCTTTAGAAATCTTGATGGGTTAAATGTCTGACCATATCTCTTTTGCAGGTTATTGTTACGGTTCAATTCACTAAGAAAAGTAAATGTTCGATCTTCTCATTTTTCCAAGCAAACAGAAACATAGTTCTGCAATTTCCTTGTGTAGAATTTGATATTTGCTTTAATGACTGATTTTTTAATTACCTTAAAAAATTTCTTTTCTCCATATCCTAATTTCAGCAGCCATCCACCCCCTCCTTTTGCTGCGTTAACAAATCAATATGTATCTTATGATGTCTGCATCTTATGTACAAACACCTAGTAATGCAAATAATTTTGAAATGGGTTTAGTGGATAAGGATGATTTTTATTTGTTTGTATTTGAAAGACCGAAATAAGTTGAAAAGTGGAGTGCTTTCTTTGTCTTCATTGTATCTTATGCTCCCTCTTTTAGTATTTTAACACTTCTTGTTATTACTATCTAGTTCGCTAGAAGCTTGTCCTTTTTCTATTGTTTTCTTTTTTTTTTGATAAAGTTCCCAATCTTTTCTTGTGCTTCATCATTGTCAAAGATGCGAGGGGCATGTGGGATAACAAAATTGGTCGCTCGAAAGGATATGACTTTGTTTCTTTCCGCAATCAATAGGTTGCTACACTTCATAAGGTTGATGGGAGAGCTTTTGGTTATGAATTATATTTTTCTCTCGCGACGATGGACCAACATTACCATAGTGGCAATTGAGGGAAGGTTAATAACATCAAAATAGGGATGGTAATATGTGATCTATAGGCCCAAATTTAAGTATTTTCAATAGGTTAGCCCATGAGTCAGGCCCAGGACTAGGCCCAGGCTCAGGCCGACTCAAGATCCAACTATTCTATAAAAAACGACATCGTTTTGCTTAGAAGAATTGAGCCTCAGATAAGCCTAGGTTTGGATAACTCAGAACCGTACTCAATTTAAAAAAATTTATTTTACACTTTTAATTTTAAAAAATTTGGTCGGCCCATTCTTACATGAAAAAGAGGGACCATTGTTTGATATGCTTATCTTCTAAAAGGCAAGTTTATATATATTATGCTATATAATTTTTAACTTATTTCAACTTTTTTAAAGAAATTATAATAATATAAATTGGACATAACAACTATCTTTTTATTTTTATTAATATTATTTTTACATATTTCTTACATAATCAATAACCATAACAATTAATTTTCACATGCATACATTGAAAAACATATACATTTTCAATATGAAATATATAAAATTTAAAAAATATTTATTACATATATTTGAATATGTAATTTATAATTCCTTTGTATAGTTTTAACTATATAAAAATTTATTTAAAACATTTTTATTTTTATCTTTATTTTTATCAAATAAATCGTATACAATTCTATAAAGTCGTTCATTTTTATGAATATAGAATTATCATTCTATTTAAGATAAATTTTAAGTTTTTTCAATTTATTCTTGTAACCATTATTCTTATACAAGCCTGCATTCACTTCTACCATCTACTTCCTCTAGAGAAAGAAATTCACGCAGGTTTAACAATCAGGAAGAAGGGAAATACCAGCAGACAGGCTCATTAATCGGATTAGATTTGTTTTAATTGCAAAAAACTTTCAACTCACTCTTACTCCTCACATGATCGGTAGATGGAATCTCTAAAGTAGTTTTATTACGTTGTCTTTAATATTTTACTTCTTTTAGTACACTTGCATTTATAGCTTTGTCGTGAACTCTCTTCAATGTTGTTTTAGTTTGGTCTGGTTAATGAAAATTTTCATTTTCAAAAAAGAAAAAAGAAAGCAAAACGCCCGCTGCAAGCCAAAGTAGGTGAAGAGTACGTCGATAAAACCCTCTTTAGAAATGATCTCTACTCGGTTTTCTTACAGAAGGAGTAAAGATATATCCACACTTTCGTTTAATTTCATTATCAGGTACCATGACCTAATTACAAGCACTTTCCTGATATCACGTAGCCAACAAATTAAGTTACATTTTACCTAACCTCAACAATTCTCAACTACCAAATAATGGCTTTGATGTTGAACTGTTCTTCTTCGGTTCGCTTGTCCATGTCAGTACTCTTTCACTTTTTTAATCTCTTGCTGTGTTTCAATGGAGCACGATCCAAAAAATGTGCTGGTGGGAAGTTTAGTTAAACTACTTATTCTCGATAACGGTGGTTTTTATGAAGTTAAAACCATCAATGTCTTTCTCCCAAGGATGATAGGAATCATGCTTGATAGGAATAAGAAAGAAGTGGATGATAAGCATGATAGGAATCATGGATTGCAACTCACTCCAATATAAAAAAGAAAAAAAAAGGTTAGTTATAAGTGGAAAAATCTTAGACTAATAAGTGTCACATTAAATTATATTTATTATTTCATTTTGTATTTTTAATTATTAAAATACAAAATAAACGAACTTTTATATAAAATTAATGATATAATTAATGCATATTTAAAGAATGACGATTATTTATATATAAAAAAAACCTAATATATGTGTGTGTAATTACACTTTGTCAATGTATCACCGCACACTTCTTAACTTTGGTTCAACTTATCAATTTTATATTTCAATTCTTAAATATTTGTCATAGGTGAAAAAATTTGCTTAAACCAATAATAGTCATAAGTTACCAAAATGGCAGGAGATTGGAAATTTGACATTTATGCTCCATTTTAAAGAGAATTTAATTATAAGATCACACATTCTAATCATATTGTTCCTTTTTTATGATTATCAATGATATGGTATGATATCAAAAATCCTTTTTATATAAAAATCTTTATTACCATAAAAGGAATGATTTATCTTCTTCTAAAATTTTGATCATATAATTAAGTATTGCTATTGTTTATTATTGTCATTAATATTAGAAACGGCTTCAATAACACTTAAAAGCAATGCTTTAAAAATTAAATAAGGAGTTAAACCGGTAAAATAAGAAGTTTAAAGTTTAAAAGGTTAAACTAGTATTAGATCGTTATGAAATTGACTAAAAATTGAATACAATTAATGTTTGAAATATGATTAAAAGAGATTGTCCTTACATATTGAAAAATTTAAAGTTTAATTGTGAAATAAAATTAATTGATTATTTTAGTTTATAAGAACTTATTAATTAATAAAAATCAAAATATTAATTAATAAATTGATCAGTTTTTAACAACATAAGTTATTAAAGTAAATCGAACTGGAAAGTTAAAAATTAAACTGAAAAATCTGATAACTCAAGATTTTTAAAGTTGAACAGATCAAAATGGTTGAGTTTTTTAGTTATTGCTTAAAAGCATTAAGGATTTGAGATTTAGGTTGGTTATATATTATCTTCTATTCCTTTTTTAATTTATTATATGGACTTTTGACCGAGAAACAAATATTAGAACTGAAAATGTGAATAAAGAAGTAATACTGGTATAACGCAGAAGTTGAATAGCCATAAGCAAGCAAATGAAAACGAAAAAGAAATGCACTTTGACTTCGATCTATATGAACTTTTGACAATAAGCATAAGATCCAATTAGCTAATTAACAAGGGAGGCGACCTGCCTTTGAATTAAACGTCAACAGAACAGCTCCTGACAAACTCATACTTGATCCCCAGTTCAAGAGGAACGCCGTCGTGCTTGCCGGAAAAAATATACGCCGGACAGTTCGCACTCAGATGGTATTTGCCGGACATCCATGTGCCAACCTTCCATTTCAACCTACCAGAAACCTTAATGTTCACCAAAACTATCCCTGCATTAAGGTCTTCGCTCAGAGCAGAAGCTAAGTATGGTGATATAGGCAAGGAGTTACCACACAAGAAGGGTGACCACACACTAATATCCTTGTGACCCAAGTAAGCCCCTCGAGGAAGCTCTGTAGCTTGAGTTATCTGCTGGTTACGATAAGATGCGTAGATATCGACCTTGTCGAAGTATATGCCTACTCTGGCATTGGGATTTCTGGTGGAAATAGTGACTTGAATATTCGTAGTGAGGAAACTTGGCTGTGACAGATTTAAGGCGTAGAGGGTAGTGTCATGGAGGACAACTTGTGGCTTTGTTGGCCGGAGAATGATCCACACAAGGAAGATTGCAAAGAGGACGACGACAACAATCGCCCCAACTCCGATGAGTATCCGGCGATAGAGCTCTTTCTTGTGGTGACATTGTTGGCGACACTGTTTTTCACACTTTGTTGACATAGCTGGAGGTTGGTTAACTCGAGCTTAAAGCAGGAAGTAGACAAGAAAGATTAACAAGACCGTGTCGTTTGTTTTATAGAGAATCTTGAAGTGATAAAAAGTTCAGATAAATGATTTTAGGGGTTATGATTTGATATGATATACCGTCTTGTATCCATACGTAGAAGGGTAATTATTGTCGGAGAAATTTAGATAACAATGATGTATAAATGTGAGTAGAAAGATAGCATTTATATAGGCTCTACGTCCTAAATGATAAGAAGGAAAAGTATCCTAAGAAATTTGGAGAAATAATGGTAGAAAATTTTCCGCCTTATCTGGGGCTCTCCTAAAAATTTGAATTAATTATTCCAACACACCCCCTTCTTTTGAATTTGGAGAGTCCCATCTGAGGACAATATTCTTCATGCTTCTTCTGTAGTCAGTTCTTGATAAAAATATCTACAACTTGTTGATCAGTTCTGCAATTTTTCAATTGAACTTCTTCTTTACTTAAAGAGCTCTCGAATAAAGTAGTGCTTAATTTTAGTATGCTTGGTTCTATTGTGAAAAACAAGATTCTTTGCCAACAATACATTGTCATAGATCAAATATGTCGCTTCACTTTGATCATGACCTAAGTCACACAAGATTTTTCTTAACCACACCGCCTGACATGCGGTGGTTGTCACATCAATATATTCAAATTTTGTAGATGAAAGAGTCACAATGGCTTTCTCTTTTAAACTTCACGAAACAAAACCTAAACTAAGTGCAAAGTAGTTTTTGGTAGTGCTCTGCCTGTCCATAGCTGCTCCAACCCAATCACTATCACTGTGTCCTTTAAGGCAAAAAAAAAGTTTCTCTTCTATACCATATCCCTAGATCCTTCGTTCTAGCTAAGTAACATAGGATCCTCTTAGCAGCACCCAAATGATGCTTAGTAAGTTGATGCATGAATCGAAAAAAAACACCTATTGAGAAGCTAATATCTGGATGTGAATGAGTCACGTATATAAGCCGTCTGATCAAACTTTGATATTGACCACCATCAACCAGCTTGGTTCCATCTTCTGCTTGTAATTTTTTGTTAATATTCATAGGTGTAACAGCTTCATTGCAGTCCATCATGTTGCATTTCTTCAGAGTATCATCAATTTATTTCCTTTGAGAGATAAAGATTCCTTCCTCATTTTTAATCACTTCTAATACCAAGAAATAATGTAATTCACCAAAATCTTTCATCTCAAACATAGACTTCATGGAGCTCTTAAATTCTAATATAAGTTAAGTTGATGAACTAGTGTAAATCATGTCATCAATGTAAAGACTTACTACCTTGTTTTTTGACATTCAAGGTTGGCTTATGCATACTCCTCCCGAAGCCTTTGTTAGGAAAGAACTCATCAATTTTACTATACCATGCTTTAGGGTCTATTTAAGCCCATATATATCTTTCTTCAAGTGGAATACTTTATTTAGCTTGCTTGAGTTTTCGAAACTAGAAGGCTGATCAACGTACACTTCATCATGTAGTTCTCCATTTAAGAAAACCTACTTGACATCAAACTAATGCAATCTTAATTGTTTTTGAGCAGTTAATGCCAAGATAATCTGAACTGTTTCAAATTGTGCCACAGGAGAGAATGTTTCCTTGTAGTCCACTCCTTATTGTTGGGTGTATCCCCTTGCTACTAATCTTGCTTTGTGTTTTTGAATGCTTCCATCAGTCAAGAATTTAGTCTTAAAGATCCACTTCAATCCAATTGTGTTTTTACCTTCAACAAGGTCTATTAGCTCCCATGTTTGATTACGTTGTATGGATTGTAGTTCGTCTTCCATAGCATATCTCCATTCTTGTCTTTCCATTGCTTCTTCAACCGTGATCAGATCTCCAACAAATAGAGTCAAAGGTGAAGTAGCTTAGATGTCTCGATCGAGGGACTTATACCCCTTGGGAGAAGATGCTTTGGACGAAAAGGTCGAATTTAATGACTGACTTGTTCTTGCTGGCGCCGAGTTCTGAGAATTAACTGATGTTACTGCCTCCTCAACCACAACTTCCTTTTCTTCTTCTTCAATCGATGCTACCTTAATTCTTGTCTTTTCTTTTCCACTTCCAGGCTGTCTGCTTATTAAACATGCTAAATTCTTGGTTTGTTACGGTTTTATGTTTCAAACCGTGATATATGCTAAAAATAAGTGGGAGTGTTGAGCGTAGGACACCCCGCCATTAACATTGACGGGGTGGGAGGACGTGTACCTACCCCGCCATTGTAGATGGCGGGGTGGTGCCAAGGTGTCCACCCCGCCGTTTACAATGGCGGGGTGGACCCTAAAATGATTTTTTTAATTATTTTTTTAATTTTTTAACTATTATTAAGGTTTTGTTTCTTTTTTTTGGTTTAATTTTGCTTAAGATTGTCGTTTTTTATAGCATAAAAAAAATTTTATTTCAGGGTTTAATTTTATTTATAGTTTAGAATATCTATACAAATTTAATTTGAAGTACAAGTTTTATTTTTTTTATGTTTTTCCTGTAT
>JANZXR010000171.1:4595452-4607586 GCA_027575705.1 Erythroxylum echinodendron | reverse complement strand
ATGCTCATGAAAAACAAGTTTTTCTGAAATGTGCCTTTTGGGCAATATGTTACAAGATATGAAATTCATGTTTGTGTAGGTTTGTGGTGTCCATTCTGTTGTCACATGCACGTTGACTCTGTTAAAGGCTTCTGCCGCCTGCCCGCTAGTGGTATGGAGCTCCTTCAAGGACTTCCTCATGTTTACAACTACACAAAAACTACTATGTGGGATTGTGTTAGTTCATTCTGTTCACAACTACACAGGACCATTTCAAGGGAATGTGCTTAGCTCATTCTGTTTATGGACCACCCAAACCAAAATGATGTACTTATATGTTTATCTGTGTTGACAAGTTTGATGAATGCTTGACTTACATGAGTTGCCAATTGGTTTGACAAGGTGAGAATTTGAAAAATATATGTTTTATGGATTTTCATGAGAAATTACTATGATTATTAGAGTTTTCAATAGTTTTTGCTTGTTGCTGAGTATAAGACCGTTACCCATGAGCTTTTAATCTCACCCCTCCTTCCTTCCCATCTTCAGGCGATGAAAAAGATATCGAGTGATCGAGTCAAGAATCAAGGCATCACTCTAGTTTGCATTTTTTATTTTTGTAGTTAGATTATGTAAAACAATGCTTTAGTCGCATTTTGAGCGATTTTAGTTTTTGCAAACTTTGTATTTTGAATTATGACATAAGGGAGCTCGAATGCTCGTTAAAGCGTTGTAAAACTCTTGTTTGTTTTGATGTCAATGAAAAATATATATATATATACATATATATATTATGTTTTGTTCATAATTTCCAAAGTCTTTATATTGCAATTTCAAGCTTCTCATAAAAGTAGAAATTATGTACTGGATTCGGGGAGAAAACTAAACTAAAATAGTTAGAATTAGAAAAAGTCATCTTCTAGAAAGTTGTAGCTTATCTTCTTAGATTTCCTAAGCTATAAAGTATGTAAATTTTGGGTATTGGAGTTGAGAGATATGAGCATTTTAAATGGTGATGTTGTATAGAAGGTATTGTACATGACAGCTATGATGAATGATGTTTTGTTGGTTATAATCAATGGTCTTGTATGATGTGTTTTGTGGATGTTTTGAATTAAAATGGAAGTGAAAATGATGAGGAAAATGAGTTAGGAATGATAGATATGCACAAAATGGGTCATGATAGCTTGTAGGAGTTGGAAATATGAAATTTAACCCGTAATTGTCCGTTAGATAGACTTGATGTCCATTGGGCAGACTTTTTTAGGTGTTTCAGTGTTTATGCTCAGTTCATGTCCCTTTGGAGGGACTTCATGTCCGCTAGGCGGACCTTCTCAGGTTTGTTTATATCCTAGCTCAGTTCATATCCCTTTGGAGGGACATTATGTCTGTTAGGTGGACCTTCTCAGGTGAAAAATGGCTCCCAAGCCTGCCTATGTCCGTTTGATGGGACTTTATGTCCATTAAACGGACCTTCTTAGGACAACTACAGTAAATTACAATTTTGACCCATTTTTGAAGCATAATCTCGCTTTGTGGTCTTTATGAAAGTTGTAGATATAGAAGTCTTCTTTGAAATGGTCTAAGAATGGCCTCATTATAATATTTCTAGAGAAAGTTATGCTAATTCTCCCAAGATAGGTACAATATGATTGAGGATATAAACATTGTTTAAATGTTTTGGCCATAACTTTATCGTCCGACCCCTAAATGAAGTGATTCTTGGAGCAATGGTCTCCTAACACATTCTTCTATCCCTATAACATAAATAGAGAATTAGAGCTACAACTATGTTAAAGAAGTCAATTATGATTTGGTTAATGACTGGTGTGGGTACACCACTCTTGTGGGATATGGCTAATACGGGTTCATAGAAATAACCCTCAAGGTAATATGCACGCTCACGTCTTATGATGACTCCGTATGTTGGGCAAACATACTTTTTTAGTTTTCTGTTAATGATTTTATATGATGTTACTCTTTCATTTTTCTGCTACAATAAATCTTCTTGCTTTATGATTATATAGCTATTCTCTTTGCTCTGTTTAATTTCTTTATGTTCTTTTTGATAATGACAAATGGGGAAGTAAAGGAGATGATATATTTTTGCTTTGATATTGCTAACATTTTGCTTTAATAATTTTGAAATGTTGGAGATGATATATTTTTGCTTTGATAATTTCGAAATGCTTTAGACTCTGTTAATGATCATATGACAGGGGTTTGATATTCATATACTTGTATCTAAGTATCTTAATAGTAGAAAGAGGCTCCTTCTAATCACGATTGATAGTAAAGATTTACATATACCAATTACATATATTTTTAGAAATCTTTCACTGTTACTTGAATCTTTTGAAAAATATATCTGTTATTGCTTGTCATCATCAAAAAGGGGAGATTATTAGCTCAAGGCTTTTAAATTAATGATTTTGATGATAACAATCAACAATATTTCAATTTTAGTTACATTTCAAAATTCAAATTTAATTGGATTATTTCATTTATTTAGAAAAGATAATGATGTATTTAAAGAGATTATAAAATTTAGTTATATGTTTGAAATGAAAGGATAAACATTTAACAATTCCTTTTTTATAGGAAAAAGTCTAACAAACTTATCCAAATAATCAGAAACAGTTCCACAAAATCAGGATTTGATAGGTTCTATCTTTTCTGTACGGATGAAGGATCCTTTTGTTCACCTAATTCTATAGTTGACTTCAAGACACAATTAAAAGATTATCCAAACAACCAAATATTTGAAGATTATGTCAAAGATAGTAAGGAAGATGTTTTAATAGATTCTAAGTCAATTCAGTCAGTTAGTCCATGACAAAATTGAAGTAATGCCTAGTTGAAGGAAATTCTTATTTAAGAGAGAGCTACTGCATTCAAATACATATCAGATTTGAAAATACATCAGTTGCAACAATACCCACTCTCAAAAGTCATACTTTTATCAAACCCTCTGTGCTTTAGAAAGTGAAAACACTATACTGAGAGAAAGATCAATATTCATCGAAACTCATATTGAGTAAATCATATTTTCATTTGTTGAGACTTTGAAGAGGCTTGTTAAATACTACTAGTGTGGAAGGTTGAAGAACTTTAAAAAAGATGTACTTGTGAGCTTGGAGAGGCTCATCAAATTGCTGCTTAGAAATTTTTTTTTAGTGAAACACTCAAGTTAGATAATTGGGAATTGGACATAGGTATGGTTATAAGTCGAACCAGTATAAATTGACTGTGTCATTCTTTCTCTCTCCTTAACTTTTAAATTTTCTCGTTATATTTACTGTTTTTTCAATTTACAAGAGGCTCCTTTTATTTTAATTTTTAACAAGCTCATATCATTTATATGAATTGATAGTAACTTGCAAAAATTTACAAGTCATATACAATTCACCCTCTTCTTGCGTATGTTTGCTTTATCATAGGACCCTCAAACTCTGTGGCTTTTTAACACCATTTGGTGAGGTCACCACATTCAATGCTCGGTCAATCCAAGATTCTTCCCTCGTTGATTAGGTTTGGACATTCCATTATATAATGGATTCTTGTTTTGCTAATACAAAGTATTGGAATGTGGAAAAGTGAATTAAAGAGAAGAATGTGTCACTCAAATTTTGGCTTGCATAAAATGCTTAGTACAAGAGGTATTTATAGGGAGCTTAGGATTACTCTAGAATTACTACTTAAATGGCAAACAACTTTCTGCCTTACTAACTTATTAAATGCTTTCTAGAAAAATCTAATGTTCTAGGCATTATCTATTCTTAACTATTCTAGAAATAAATCATAGTTATACATTGTAATTCTAAAATAAAAAGATATTTTTCAAGAGAACTCCAAAAATTCTAAAATTCATATGATATTTTTAACACTCTCCCTTAATTTGAACCTCATCAATACTTTGTCGCATATCCTTCTTGAGATATAAAATTTTTTCATCTATTTGCTTCGTTTCTAGGCCCAAATAGTAGGACATGAGACCTATGTCATTCATCTCGAACTCATGAGACATCTGCTTCTTGAACTTTTCAAACAATCTCAGATTGTTATCAGTAAAAATGAAATCGTCCACAAAGAACATACTTGTTAAAGCAATGAACAAATCCATATTCTTGAAAGTACTTGTCAATGAGACTATTCCACGCCCTTAGTGCTTGCTTTAATTCATATAATGCCTTCTTCAACTTCAAGACTTGGTCTTCAAGCCCTTTAACTACATATCCAAGTGGTTGTTTAATGTATACTTCTTCTTTAAGATAACCTATTAGGAAGGCAGACTTCACATCTAGTTGATAGATTCTCCATTTCATTTTAGTAGCTGTTAAGATATGTAGTCGAATAGTCTTTATGCGAGCAACCGAGGCAAACACCTCTTCATAATCAACGCCATAACTTTCCTTGTAGCCTTTTGCAATGAGTCTTGCTTTATATCTTTCTACTTCTCCTTTTGCATTTTTCTTAACCTTGTAAACCTATTTAGCTCCTATGGCTTTCTAACCCTTGGGAAGATTTGTTAGTTCACAAGTATCATTCTTCTCAATTGACTTGATTTTCTATTCCATAGCTTGTTTCCATCTTTTGTCTTTCGCGGCTTCTTGAAAGTTTATGGCTCACTGTTGGTAAAGAAGCAATACAAATCAAAAGTTACTTCTTTGGTTTCATTATAAAGATCATTAAGACTTCTCATTTTTCTTAGTCCTTCATTTGAACTTTCGCCTTGATTCTTGAGAGTGGGTGAAGGAGGCATAGTTACATCTTGTGTTGGTGCCATGGCTTCTTCTTCTTCCACGAAAAAGTATAGAATGAAGTCATAGTTTCTTTCTTTTTTTCTTTCCCAGTTTCATGCTCCATCTTTATTTAATTATATATCACGAATCACCACTGCCTCGCCAATTCTTTGTTGTACAGTTTATACTCTTTAAATTTGTGTTATAGATAAAAAAGACATGTTTGACACTTCTATCATCAAACTTGCTTCTTTCTTATTATAGAATGAGTTTGTAAGCAATGTAACCAAACACTTTCAAGTGATTCACGCTAGGCTTATGTCCACTCCATTCTTCTAATGGCGTATGATCCTTAATGCTTAATATTGGTGAGCAATTAGGTGTTTATATTGCACAACCAAAACCCTTAGGCATATTTTTAGACTTCAATATGCTTTAAGCCAGGTTAAGAATTGTTATATTCTTCCTCTCTGTGATGCAATTTTATTATGGTGATCTAGGGACCATTAAAGGACATCAAATTCCACGAGCTTCACAAAATTCATTAAACTCTCTTGAGGTGAACTCACCTCCTCTATCAAACCTTAAAGCCATGATTCTGTTGTCACTTTCCTTTTTTACAAGAGCCTTGAAGTTCTTGAATGTAGTAAATGCTTTAGACTTTTACTTCAAGAAGTAACCTATGTCTCTACTAAAATCATCAATAAAGAGGATGAAATATTTGTTACCACTACATATAGTTGGATTAATTACCCCATAAAAATTGGTGTGTACAAGTTGGAGTGGCTTGGTTGCTCTTAATGTAGCAACCTCTTTTGGGAAACTCTTCCTTGCATGCTTGCTAAGAAGACACGAATCACAAATTTGATTGGGATGGTTGATAAAGCACATACCTTTCACCATCTTCTTCTCTCCCATATCTTTGAGGGTGCCAAAGTTTATGTGTCCAAATCTCATGTGCCAACATCATGCTTCGGCCTGTATCGTAGCCTTCAAACACTTTACATCAAGCATCTTAAGATTTAATGCAAACATCCTATTCCTAAACATAACAACATTGGAAATTAATGTACCATTTTGATCTCAAATTCAAAGACATTATTTTTCATGTGAATATTATACCCTTTTTATACAAATTGTCCCAAGCTTAAAATATTGCTTTTTAACTTGGGAACATAATAAACATCATTCACAAGCTTATGGCTACCATCTTTGGAAGATATGAGAATTACCTTTAATTTGAATTTTTGATGAGTCTGTAAAAGACACATTGCCCCTTGTATTTTCATCAAGCTCCACAAACTTTTCCTTTAGCCGACACATATAGTTTCTTGCACCATTATCTAAATACCACGAGCTCTTGTCATCCTTTTCTCCCTCCTTGAGTGTTAGCAACAAAGTTGAATCATCTTCTTCTTTACCATCTACAAGATTAGCTCTTTCCTTACCATTATTCAAGGAACTATGGCATTCCTAAGAATAATGGCCAAACTTATGACAATTGTTGTACTCAATGTTGGATTTTTCATACCTCTTTTCATTTATCTTCAAATTATAGCATCATCCTCTACCACTTTCACTTCCACAACCTCTACTTGATTGAAAATCTCTCGCCCTATCATTGAAATTGTCTTGGCTACCTCTTCCATCACCTCGTCCTTTTCCTTGTCCATGACCTCGTTGACTTTCTCCTCTATCATCCTTCAAATAAGCCTTGGCTTTGAGAGCTTGCTCTAATGTTTCTCCTTGTCTTCTATTAATCTTATCTTCATAGGCTTGCAAGGATCCCTCTAGTTAGTCAATAGTTATATCCTCCAAAAAAAAATATTCTTCAATAGATCACACTGTATAGTTAAATTTTGGAGTGAGACTTTGAAGATCTTCTTAATCATACGAACATCCTCCACCATCTCTCTATATCTCTTAATTTGATTTGTTATCCTCTTTACCCTCAAGCAATAATCCGAAATTGATTTAGATTCCTTCATCCTCATTGCTTAAAAATCCATTCTTAGAGATTTAAGCCTTACTTGCCTTACCTTCTGTACTCATTGGAAAGACTTTTCCAAGATCTCTCAAGCTTCTTTTGAGGTAGTTGCATAAGCCACCTTTGCAAACATTGAATCATCTAGACATTGGTGGATGATGGTGAGGGCTTGTTAATACTTCTTTGTTGTCTTCACCAATTCATTTCGTTCATTTCGAGACAGAGCTCCTTCATTTTGTGGCTTCTCAAACCTCTTCTCTACTATCTCCCATGCATCATATAAGGCTAGCAAGGCTTTCATTCGAAGACACAAATTTGCATAATTATCCTTAGTAAGACAAGGATATTGGAAGGAAACTATATTAAAATTGGCCATTTCTCACTCTTTCTCTCACAACTTACCCACTTTATTTTTTCACACACTTTAATTTTTTTTAAACTAACCAAGCTCTGATACCACTTTATTGCAAGGTGGAAGAGTGAATTAGAGAGAAGAATGTATCACTTTTTTTACTTCCATAAAATGCTTGGTATAAGAGGTATTTATAGGAAGCTTAGGGTTACTCTAGAACTACTACTTAAATGCCCAATAACTTTCTACCTTACTAACTTATTAAATGCTCTCTAGAAAAATCTAGTGCTCTTGGGATTATTTATTTACAAGACTATTCTAGAAATAAATCATACCTATATATTATAATTCTAGAATAAAAAGATATTTTTCAAGGAAACTTTAGAAACTAAAGTTCAAATCTTATTTTCTAACAGAAAAAAATTTAGAAAGAGTGTTGGGGATATTTTCTACATACTTTGACATTCTTAATTAGAATAAATGGTATTAGTATGTATAGAGTATTCTTAAGTGAATTTATTTATAATATTGCACTATCATGCTTATTTCTGGATGTTTTCCTTATGTATCTTTCAAAAAATAGAGTTGAATTATCATATTATATTATTAGAGTTTGGATTTAACTTAACCAAGCTTAATTAAGAATTTATTTTCATACATGAATGAGTCTTAGTTTCATTTATTTTATTTTTATGATTACACGAGCCCGAATTTCTCATGCATAAAAAGAGAAGATGGATCATGTGTTAGAATAAATCAAACTCATCTCACACACTTATTAGGGTTTATCAATTTTTTCTAATTTCTTTTTTAGACTTAAATCGAAAATGAAACTTACATAGAAATTGAAGTGTTATTCTCTACCATATTCAGACCAACCAAAGTACCATTTAATATTATCATTTTTAACGCAGAAGTACCATTTTAATTAGAATATCTTTTTAATGCAGATTTGCGAGTTACAAATTGAGATTTTGGCGAGAAATGTTTTTTATGAGATCCAGCACATTACTTTCGGTAAATGTGTACTATGTATCAATCTCTTTGAAGACTTCGGAATTCACGAAGTAGAGAACTTTCAGAATCTTATCTTTTATCAAGTGTTTATTATCATATGTTGTTTAGTGTTCTAAGGCATCAAAATCTTTTTGTAATAATTAAGTTCAATTATGCTAAAATTTTCACACAAGTGTTTGAAAACATAACTCACTTATATTTAAGTGTTTTAGGCTTTCAAAATATAAATATTTAACACAATTTAAATAAAAGGAATAGACAAAAAGAAAGAAATATATTAAACCAATTCATAAAGATAATACAAAAGAAAATTTCGCACGTTTCAATCTTAAACTCTTTATAATAAATACTCAAATTTTCTTTCTTTTTATAATAATCACTTAAAATTTCTTTATCTTAAAACAGATGATTGAATGAATTATTTATTAAAATAATAATAAATATGATGCTTTTATGCAGACATATTGCCATACAAAGTGTGGCCTTTTAGTACTAGTGATAATAGGTCTGGTTTAGCTTAAAAGGTTATGATCAATTTGAGTTTGATCTAGAGTTCAATCAAATATTTTAATTTCTAAAAATAAAAATGATTTTTAAAATATTGAAATTCGAATTAAATTAAACTTAAACTATCAATATCTAACTCGAGTTTGAAGTTCAATTTTTTTAAAAAAGTTCAATTTTTATTCAAATTTTGATTCAACTCGAAATGGAGTAGATTGAACCAAATTGAATTGGATAAGCCTTGTTAACCCTACGTAACTCGTAATATTGGGTGGCGTGAAGAGGAAGTATTTGGTTATACATCCTAACTAATAAGAATATCTTAACTGATAAGGATGATAAAAAAGGAAAGTTTGCTGAGCTAAAAGCCCTCAACGTCTAATCAGAAATGAGGAGAAACAATGGTAGAAAATTTTTCACCTTATTTACTGTTAACAAAATAACAAAAACACCCCTAAAAATTTGAATTAAGTCTTCCAACACTCCCCTTTCATTAAATTTGGAGAGTCCCAACTGAGCACAATATTCTTCATGCTTGTTTTGTGGTAGGTTCTTGGTGCAAATATCTGCAACTTATTAATCAGTTCTACAACTTTTCAATTAAACTTCTCCTTTGCTTGACAACTTTCAAATAAAGTGGTGCTTAATTTCAATATGCTTGGGTTCTATTATGAAAAATAGGATTCTTTGCCAAAAATACTGTAGATTTGTTGTAACAGAACAAATATGTTGCTCTACTTTACTTATGACCCAAGTCACAGAGGAATATTTTTAACCACACTGCCTGACATGCGGTGGCTATCACAACAACATATTCAGCTTTCACAGATGAATGAGCCACAGTGGCTAGCCTTTTTGAACTCCATAAAACAATACCTGAACCAAGAGTAAAGCAGTTTCTAGTAGTGCTCTGCCTATCTTTAATTGCTTCGGCCCATTCACTATCACTGTGTCCTTTAAGGCAAAAAGAAGCTACTTTTTTGTACCATATTCCTAGATCCTTCATCCTAGCTAAGTAATGTAGGACCCTCTTAGCAGCACCAAAATGATGCGTACTAATTTGATGAATGAACCGAGAAAGAACACCTACTGAGAAGCTAATGTTTAGACATGAATAAGTCATGCATATAAGTTATTCGATCAGACTTTAATATTGACCACTATCAGTGTGTTCGGTTCCATCTTCTGCTTGTAGTTTTTCGTTAATATTTATAGGTGTAAAAGCTTCTTTCCAATCCATCACATTGTATTTCTTCACAGTATCATCGATGTATTTCCTTTGAGATATAAAGATTCCTTCGTTGTTTTGAATCACTTTTAATCCCAAGAAATAATATAATTCACCCAAATCTGTTATCTCAAACATAGAATTTATGGAGCTTTTAAACTCTAATATAAGTTGAGTTGAAGAACTAGTGTAAATCATGTCATCAATGTAAAGACTTACTATCAACAAGTTATCTGTGCCTTGTTTTTTGACATATAAGGATGGCACATGCATGGTCCTTTAAAGCCCTTTTTGCAAAAAAATTGCCGATTTTACTATACTATGCTTTAGAGTCCTTTTTAAGCCCGTAGAGTGCCTTCTTCAACTGGAATACTTTATCTAGCTTGCTTGAGTTTTCGAAACATGGAGGCCGATCAACATACACTTTATCATATAGTTCTCTTACTTATAATCCACTCGTTGTTGTGTGTATGCCCTTGCTACTAATCTTGCTTTGTGCTTTTAAATACTACCATCAGCCAAGAATTTAATCTTAAAGATACACTCTAATCCAATTGTGTTCTTACCTTTAGGAAGGTCATTTAACTCCAATATCTGATTATGTTGGATGGAATGTAGTTCGTCTTCCATAGCATCTCTCCATTCATGTCTTTCCATTGCTACTTCAACTGTGATTGAATCTCCAATAAATAAAACCAAAGGTGAAGTATCAAACATTTCTCGAGTAAGGGACTTATACCCCTTATGTTGCCTGGGAGAAGATGCTTCGAATGAAGAAGTTGAACTCGATGAATAATTTTTCTTGTTGGTTTCGAGTTCTTAGAATTAATTGGTGTTGCTACCTCTTTAACCACAACTTTCCTCTTCATCTTCTTAAACCGATGCTCTTTGATTATTGTCTTTGCTTTCTTACTTCCAAGTTTGCTGCTTATTAAACACTACATTTATGCTAATGGTTAAGTACTCCTTTATTGGATCATAGAGACGATAAGCTTTAGAATTATAATAGTAACCCACAAATATAAACTTTTGTGACTTATCTTCCAGCTTACGCTTGTCTACTATTCTCAAAGCATAACACACACAACCGAAGACATATAAATGGCTCACCAATGGCTTGTTACCATACCATACTTCATATGGAGTTTGATTCCACACAGCTTTTGTAAGTGACATATTAATGACATACACAGTCGTTGCCATGCCTTCCACCCATAAATTATTGGGAAGTCCTTTTGATTTCATCATTGAGCAAGTCATTTCAACTACTGTTCAATTCTTCTACTCAGTTACTTCGTCTATTCCGTAGTATAAGGTGTTGTCAATTCCCTTTTGATGCCTTATTCCTCACATAATGTCACGAATTTATTGGAGGTGAATTCACCACCGCGGTCTGTTTGGAGCACTTTTAAATCTCTTCCACTTTATTTCTCTGTCATGGCTTTAAACTTTTTGAAATGCTCAAAAGTTTCTGATTTCAATTGCAAGGATTACACCCAACTCATTTGACTAGAATCATCTTTAAATAACAAAAAATATTAGCTTCCCTAAATCTGTATGAATCTACTTTAAAACTTCAATTGCTTGTCTGGATTTTCCAACAGGAAAAACCTTCTTTGCTTGCTTCCCAAGCAAACACCCTTCATATACCTTCTTTAGTTCAGCAATAGAGGGGAGACCGCTAACCAACTGCTTATGTTTCAATAGCTGCAAACCTTTGTTGTTCAAATGACCATACCACAGATGTCCACTACAAGAAAATTGCGTATTAGCATCGGAATATTTCCGACGGAAAAAAATCCGTCGATAATTACCGACGGAACGTCCCTAATCCGTCGGAAAATAGAATGTTTTACCGACGGACAACAAATCCGTCGGCAATACTGCAGGAAAAAATTTCGCGGAAAAACTCCGACAGAAAATAGTGACGCCAAAGGTCTCGGCGACGGGAAAATTTGCAGAAATCGTTCCCGCAATTTAATTGCTTCGCCATTTACCGACGGTATAGCAGTCCGTCAGTAGTTAGCTTCAAGTTACCGACGGCACAGCCTTCCGTCGGTACATGTTCAAATAATATACCGACGGACAGTCTTTTCTGTCAGTAAATTGTCAACAGACGTCGTCATGTCAATGAAGTAGAGACAATACACCGACGGAACGCCAATCTTTCGTCGGTGACTTTTTTATCAACAAATTTTACGGACGGTAATAATATACCGTCAGTAATCTTTGCTGTGCATACCGATGAAAGTTGATCTTACCGTCGGAAAATATCGGCAGCAAACCTTGTTTACCGACGGAACAACATAACCGTCGGTATTTGTG
>JANZXR010000171.1:4566715-4595352 GCA_027575705.1 Erythroxylum echinodendron | reverse complement strand
GTTAGTGGTATTAATAGGAAAGATCTCAAGTGCTCCTTCTTCCTTAGGTAAATTGGAATGCCTTGATAAGTAAGAGGGCACCCCGCCATCCACAATGGCGGGGTGGGTACACGTCCTTCCACCCCGCCATTGTTAATGGCAGGGTGTCCTACGCCCAACACTCCCATTTATTTTTAGCATATATCACGGTTTGAAACATAAAACCGTAACAAACCAAGAATTTAGCCTATTAAACACTACATTTATGTTAATAGTTAAGCACTCCTTTATTAGATCATAGAGATAGTAAGCTTTAGAATTAGAACAGTACCCCACAAATATAAACTTTTGTGACTTATCTTCCAACTTATGTTTGTCTACTGTTCTCAAATCATAACACACATAATCGAAGACATGTAAATGGCTCACTGATGGTTTGTTACCATACCATGCTTCATATGGAGTTTGATTCCACATAACTTTTGTAGGTGACATATTGATGTGATACACAGCCATTGCCATGCCTTTGGCCCAAAAATTATTGGGAAAACCTTTTGATTTCATCTTTGAACTAGCCATTTCAACTACTGTTTAATGATTCCACTTAGCTACTTTGTTCTCATCCAGAGTATAAGGTGTTGTCAATTCTTTTTTGATGCCTTGTTTCTCACAGAATGTCATGAATTCATTGGAGGTGAATTCACCACCGTGGTCTATTCGGAGCACTTTTAGATCTCTTACCTTTTGTTTCTCTATCATGGCTTTAAAATTTTGAAATGCTTAAAAGTTTTTTATTTCAATTGTAAGAAGTACACCCAACTCATTCGACTGTAATCATCCGTAAATAACAAAAAATACTTACTTCCTAAAAGAGATTCACTTTTTATTAGACCATATAAATATGCATGATCCAACTCTAAAACTTTGATTACTCGTCTGGATTTTCCAATAGGAAAAAACTTTCTTTTCTTGCTTCCTGAGCACACACCCTTCACATACTTTTTTTAGTTTAGCAATGAAGGGGAGACCACTAACCATTTGCTTATGTTTTAGTAGTTGCAGACCCTTGCTATTCAAATGACCATACCACAAATGTCATAGCTCATTATCATCCAGCTCCTCATTTACAAAGGCCACCTCTGCGTTCACAGAAAAATAAGAGGGAACATTCTATTGATAGACATATTAGCATGAGTAAACACTTTTCTCGAGTTCTTATTCTTTATCATATATTGTGAACCATCAAATACCACAAGGTAACCACATCCAATTAATGGACCCACACTAATCAGATTGTGAGTCAAACATAGAACATAATGCACATCTTTAATAAACTTTGCTTTGTTACCTACTATAACCATAGTTGTCCCATGTCCTTCGATTCGTAGTTGTTGATCATCACCCAAGCATACGTGATATTTGATCAACTCATCCAACTCTTTAAACTTGGACTTATCTCCAGTCATATGATGTGAACACCCATTGTCGAGGTACCAAACATCATTGATCGACCCGTCATTAGATGTGTGTGCTATGAACAAGTAATCATCATGTTCATCATCTTCTTCTACATAGTTGGCTACTTCAGGCTTTGACCAACAAAACTTCTTTGTATGCCCATATTTTTTGCAGTATGACTATTACATTGAACCATTTTTACCTCTTCCCCTTCCTTGAAATCCACCTCGACCTCTACCTCTTCATTGTGGATTAGAGGATTCTACTTCTCCTTTGATTTGAAAGGTTTTTTCTTCCTTTTTCACTATTGTCCTCTTAATCCTGACCTCATATACTTGCAAAGAGCCCATTAATTCATCAAAAGAAAATTTGGATGGATCTTTAGACTCCTCAATTGCAGCTACTATATGATCAAACTTAGAGGATAAGCTTCTTATAACCTTGGCAACTACAGTTTCATTAGTGATTTTTTCACCATAAGATTGCATTTGACTTACAATAGTCGAGATGCGTGCTAAATACTCTTGTACAGATTCATTCGCTTTCATGATAGAAGTTTCAAGCTCTCGCCAACAAGATTGAAGCTTAACGGTTATTACCTTTGTTGATCCTTAGAATTCAGTTTTCAAGATTGACCAAGCTTGTTTAGCTGTAGTTGCTACAGCTATGCGTGGAAAGATTAATTCATCCACTGCCTGTTGGATGAAAAATAAGGCTTTGGTGTCATGTTTCTAATTCTCCTTCTAGTTCACCTTATCATCACTTGTTTCTGTATATCCGTTCTCCACAAAATCCCAAAGGTCTTAAGACTTAAACAACATTTTCATCTTGATATTCCAATATTCATATGAATCGCCCTTAAAAACTGGAATTTGCGGTGATGTCACACTAACTTGATTTGAGTCTGTTATCATATTTGACAAAGAAACGAGTTCAAGTCTCTAGTTCAAGAGGAACCTGGCTTTGATACCAAAATTGTTGGAGAAATTTAGGGAACTATGATGTAAAGAGGTGAAGACTGTAGTTGTTGTACGTATGTTTTATTAAAGCAAAAAGATAGCCTATATATAGGTTGTAAATCCTAACTGATAAGAAGGAAAAGTATCCTAATTGATAAGAAATGAAAAGTTTGTTCCACCTTATTTAGTGCTAGAGAATAACAAAAACACTCCTAAAAATTCGAATTAAGTCTTCCAACAATTACGTGACTTCGAAGGAAAATTTAGGAGTATGGGTAATGTAATAATATATAGTTTCACTCTTGCTCGGGTTAGACCTTATCTTCTACTTACGCCTAGGGACCATGGGCAAAGAACAATGGTCGGTGGTTGTAGGCTCGACTTATGTAGAGATAAACATGATACAGGCAAAAAGAAGAGAAATCACTCTTTAGGAGAAGGTGACTGATCACCAAATATACATGTCTTAAGTGGAAAGTTGGTCAGTCTCACACCCAATTGAAATGCATTTTGAGCTTAGTGTCCGTTTAGATCAACTTTTGTCAATAGAGCTTTTATCAGTAGAGCTTTTCTGAGAATAACTTTTCTATAAAGCTAGTTGACTGTTTGACTATCATTTAAAAAAGAGCTTTTTTTAAAGAACTTTATACAATAGGCTGTTTGGCAACATAAAAATAAAGAGCACTTTTAATTTTAACTATATTTTATTTTGTAATAAATATTATTTATGCATATAAATATTATTTAAAATATATTAAACAATATGCAAAGTACAATATATTAGCTATTATATAATTTTAAATCATATGAAACATAAAAAAAATATCTAACCAAATATTTTTTATGGATTATAACATAAGTAAAACTAATATCAAAAATAAATATTAAAACATATAAAAAAAGTTGAGTAATATTATATAAATCTAAAAATAAACGTGAATATGTATTTGTGGGTATTGTGAGAATTATGTGTAAAATATAAGGATGAAAGGGACTAAAAAATAGGCTTATTAATTGATTTGAAAAATCTACCTAAAAAGTGCTTTTTTGAGAAGCTCCAAATTTGAACTTCCTAAAAAGTTATATTTTAGCTGCCAAAAAAGCTATATCTACTAAAAAAGTGCCTTTTCACTTTACAATCAAACACTCATTTTTCTTAAAAACAGCTTTTGCTGTAAAAAAAGTATTTATTCACTCTCCAAAAGCTCAACAAGTGCTTGTTTGGATGAACTTATATCAGTAGAGCTTTTCTGAGAAGAGCTTTTCGAAGAAGCTAGTTAACTGTTTGGCTGTTATTTAAAAAAGAGCTTTTTTGAAAGAGCTTCGTACAATAGACTGTTTGGCAACATAAAAATAAAAAGCACTTTTAATTTTAACTATATCTTATTTTGTAATAAAATTATTTATGCATATAAATATTATTTAAAATATATTAAACAATATACAAAGAACAATATATTAATTATTATATAATTTTAAATTATATGAAACATAAATGAAAATATATCTAATAATATCTTTTGTATGGATTATAACATAAGTAAAATTAATATCAAAAATAAATATTAAAACATATAAAAAAGACAAATAATACTAAAAAAATCTCAAAATAAACGTAAAGATATATTTGTGGGTATTGTGAAAATTATGTGTAAAATATAAGAGTAAAAGGGACTAAAAAATAGGCTCATTAATTGATCTGAAAAATCTACTTGAAAAAGTACTTTTATGATAAGCTCTAAATTTGAGCTTCTTAAAAAGCCATATTTTAGTTGCCAAAAAAGCTATATTTACTAAAAAAATACTTTTTAATTTTACAACCAAACAATTATTTTAAAAAAAAAAACTTTTGCAACAAAAAAAGTGTTTATTCACCCACTAAAAGTTCAACTAAACAGGCATTAAGGAGCCAAAGTTTGCATTTAAATGCATTTGCAGGGCAAGGGGCAGAGGAAATTAAGGTTCTCCTTTACAGGAGGTCTTGAGTTCGAGTCACGCCAAAGGAGGAGAAATGGAAAATTTGTCTTATTAATGACCCTCTAGCCCCCCTGGGCACAGCTCCTTGATCGGATCAATTACGGACGCCTCGCTTCCAGCGGCAGTGTGAGAGTTGAAGCTACTAGGGAACCCGAGGGCTGATGGGAACCTGATGCTGAGTAGGGGCCAACGATCAATCAGCAGTTGACCAATCAAGTATGTGATGACTTCTTGTGCACAAAAGTGTACAGGCTACGTAGGAACCTGAGGGATCTTGGAGTTCTAGATTTACATCCTCTAGGGTTCTTGGGGTAAGGTCTTAGAGACTTAAGATTAGTCCGACTAAACTGGAATACCTAACGTAATAAAAAAAAAAGAATAAATGGGCACCAATCTTCTCGTCTGTCGGTTGAAGAACTCTCATGTCTACGTTAATTACACATGGACATGGCACACCCAGAGCATTAAATTTTAATCAATAAGTAGCCCAGGGCCACGACTCAAGTTATGATTGAAAAAACTCCATTCTTTCCCAGCTCTTGCCAAGTCTTCATCACAATCACACGTCTTTTAACTACATTCCAATCTCGATCATCCCCTAAACAGTACTCCAAATTTTCGTAGATTTTACCATTTTCAAATATTTTGTTTAAATATTTTTTATTTAAATATTTTGTTAAGAAAAATTCACGTTATTACTTTTTAAAATATATTTAATAAATTTCCAATATATAATAATTTATAAATTAAATGATCTGAGTAAAATAATTAATATTAACGATTGAAAATCAATCAAACGATCAATCTAATTATAACTCAAAATTAGGCAATCAGTTTCGTCCAACAGATCGTTATAAGGATTCCTACAAGATAAGTTTCATTCACGTACACTCAATTCCTTTAGGTGGCACAAATGATCACTTTCTTAAGTTTGATAGCCTGTGAAGCGCAATGGTCCCTTGCATTGATCGAGTAATGCTGGCACTGCATGTTTAGTAAGTGTTAAGACAGTGACCACTCGTGATGTTAGCACATCCTATTAGGAATAGGATTTACGTTGTCCGACAGTTTCTTTAAGCATCCGAATTGACGATGCCTAAATGATGATGTAGGCCCTGTGGATAGACAATAAAAAAATTCCCCCAACCCTCATCTTATATATATTACCAAGATGAAATACGACAACTACGAGACTGCCCGTGTCGTTTGGCGATTAACTACCTTAACAAGCGAACATATAAAGTAAGGGTTCAAAAATTTGCATTCTTGAAGATCGGTGTCATTCTTAATTCAAGAGCAAAACATGTAGATAAGGATAGCAATAGATGTATGAACATGGTACAGACAAAGACATGCGTATTGTAGATATCTGTGTTTCCTATTCAATTCTTGGGCGGAGGAAAATAAACATGGTCTAGTCTCTAGATGATATGGTGTGTGAATCTCGTTGAATGCTAGTGATAGCACTATAAATTTATAGTTGTTGATTAGTTCTATAGTAGACTTATGCCCGAGCTTTTTTCACACGTCTTGAATATTTTTACTGTATTTTAATCTCAATAAACTTCACTCTTATCTTAGTTTGTACTTAATAGAATTAGCTAATGCTAAGAAGAACTATTTATTATGAAAATACTTTATTCAAATTTTATCAAGCTTGCAAGAGACTGAAGTAAGTTCTTCCAAATTTATGTGAGGTGATGGCAAAGCAGATCAAGCTGGAATCTCGTATGAAGTACTTTTGAAGGTTTCACCAGATGCTGCTACAAAGGGATGGACTAATAAGCCTGTCTTTGAAGTTCGGTATATAAGTAGCAAGCAATATCATGAGGACAAATTCAAGCATGCATTACCAAAACGCCTGTAACTCATCCTAGTAGACAATAAAAATATAACTGTTACGCTGCGTTTAGTTATTGTCTTCAATATGCAGAGACGAAATGAGACGAAAATTTAGAGATGTAACATGAATAAAAATTAGAGACAGTGAAGTGTTCGGTTGTGATAGACAAAACAGAAAAAATTGTCTCTGTCTCGAGAACAGAAATGTGTAATTGGTTGCAGTGGACAGAACATAAAAACAGTGTCAATGACGAAAATGCCCCTACAGTGCACAGTAGAACCTCTTTAAATTGATATTCGATAAACTAATAAACTCTCTAAGATGATATTTTTCTCTGGTCCCGATTTGGGCCAGTTGAAAATTTAACAAATTTCGATAAGATAATAAGATAATATATTTTCAAAATACTCCTATGTAAATATAGGGTCCCATTAATATCATAAAATAATAATTATATAAACTTACAAAAATATAACTAAGACAATTTAGTGAAATATGATTCTAGTGTTATTTGTTTTTTCTTAAAATTTAAGTCTAGTTGGAGCTCATCTCTAACTTTTCTTATTGCATTCAAAATATTACTTGCTCACTTCTTTCTTTAATCATCTGGGAATAATTCATCAACACCATTGCCCTCACAAACATGAGCAAAATGGCGCTCTTGAAAGAATACACAAAGACATTATTTCTAAAGGTTTATCACTCCTTGCTCATGCTTCACTACCTCTTAAATTTTGGGAACATGCATTTGCTACAGCAGTCTATTTAATTAATCATACCATCACACCAATCCTGAACTCCATATCTCCTTATCAACAGTTGTATAACAAAGTTCCAGATTATAAACTTATTAAAACCTTCGGGTGTCTATGTTTTCCATTCCTTCGACCCTACAATCAATTTAAATTAGACTTTCGTTCAAAACCTTGCCTATTTCTAGGATATAGTAGTAAACATAAAGGTTATCAATGTTTTCATTTAGAATTAGGTCGAATGTATATTGCCCGTCATGTGGTTTTTGATGAATCTACTTTTCCTTTCCCTAAATTTCAACCTTAACACTCTTGTTCTAGTATCTCTTCTTCAGGTTTCACTCCTCTTACAGTACTTCTAGATGCTCCAAGCTAAAGTCCACAAACCACAACGTGTCCAATAATAAACAAGGAGTCATCTATTGTAGACCAATTACTCCACGTGTCACGTAGTGCTCCAGCTGAACCTCTCACCTTCACAAATATTGAAACTTCAAACCACTAATATTTTGATTCTATAGACACATCACCTAATAGTTGTGAGCCATCCATTGCTCAATCTCAGACAAGCAAGCTTCTTAATGGCCTCCTACTCCGTAACTCTCTCATTTAAGGCCTATTGAAAACTCAATTCACCCCATGGTCACAAGAGCTCAAACGAAGTCACTCAAGCCATGAGTCCTACTTAGCACCAAATATCCTATATTCAATGTTGAGCCTACTTCACATGTTCAAGCACTCAAACAAATAGAATGGCGAGATGCAATGGCCTTAGAAATGGAAGCTCTTTATAATAACAAAACCTGGGTATTGGTTCCAAAACCTGCTAATGTAAATCTAGTGGGCTGCAAATGGGTTTTCAAGGTTAAACAAAACCCTGATTCACAAATTGATCGTTACAAAGGCTGCCTTGTTGCTAAAGGATTTAATCAAAGGCCTGGTATTGATTTTTTGAAATTTTTTCACCTGTTATCAAACCTACTACAATACGGTTGGTTTTATCGTCTAAAGGTTGGTCCATACGACAATTTGATGTCAACAATGCATTTTTAAATGGTGATGTCGAAGAAAATGTCTATGTGAGCTATCCTCTAGGCTTTCAAGATTCACTTCGGCCTCATCATGTATGCTTACTCAAAAAGGCCATCTATGGGCTAAAACAAAGCCCACGTGCCTGGTTTCATAAACTAAAAAATTTTCTTCTTAATGCAGGCTTTCAGGGGTGTTGTTCTAATACTTCTTTATTTGTACGCCAACATGGAAAATCATTAACATATATGCTAGTCTATATCGATGATCTAATTTGTACAGGCAACGATGATCACTTTCTTTCTCAATTTGTTGATCAACTATGTACAACCTTCTCTCTCAAAGATTTGGGCTCTCTCAACTACTTTCTTGGGGTGGAAGTCAAATGGCAACAAGGATGTCTTTTTCTTAATCAGTCGAAATATATGCTTGATTACTGTCCAGGGCAACTATGGAAGGTTGTAAACCTATGCCAACTCCAGCTGCTCTAGGTTTGCAGCTTGTTTCTACTGGAGTGAAAATGGATGATCCTAGCTTGTATAAACAAATTGTTGGAGCCTTACAATATGCGGCTATAAATCGACCTGACATTACCTATGCGGTAAATCGAGCATGTCAATTTATGCATACTCCTACTATTGATCATTGGACAACAGTGAAGCGCATTCTTCTCTTTCTCAAAGGCACATATCAATATGGTTTGGTCTTTCGTCCTTCCTCGAATGTTAACCTTGCAGCTTATTCAGACACTGATTGGGTTGGTGATCCAGCAAATTGTCGGCCTACACAGGGTTATTGTGTCTACTTTGGTGGAAACTTACTTAGCTGGTCATCTTCTAAACAATATTCTGTGGTTCGTTAGAGTACAAAGGCTGAATATAAGGGGCTTGTTGCTACCACTGTTGAACTTATATGGATTCAATAACTACTTCTACAACTTCGCATTTTCTTACTTAGCTCTCCAATTCTGTATTGTGACAATTTGTCCGCCACATACTTAACATCCAATCTAGTGTTCCATAAGTGCTCCAAACATATCAGAATTGATTTTCACTTTGTTCGTGAAAAAGTAGAACGTGGTGATCTTCGAGTGGTTCATCTTCTAGCTCATTCAAGTTGCAGATATCTTCAACAAAGCCCTACCTGAACGTACCTTTCTCCTTTTTCAACACAAACTGAATCTTTCTCCAATGATCAGTTTGTGGGGGGATGTTAAGGAAACAATCAATTCTTGCGCTAAGGAAAGAATCAATTCTTGACCCTGTAATTATGCCTAGAGATTATATAGTATTAAGACAATCTTTCCTTGTATAATTTGTTAACACACTGATTAGTGTAACATAATTCCTGTGGAGATTATATATGGAACCTACCTCTCCACAAGTTGTGTGTGAGACAGATTCCAAAAACTCCATTCTCGTTTAATGGTTTTCACTAGTAATCTAATTATAAGTTCTAAGAAGAAAGTTGAAACTTAATCAGGTGACAACAAAATATAAGACTTAACACTTATAGTAATCTTGCAATCAGTTTTAGCAAACCTCATTTTCTAAACATCATAGATATTAATTTTGAAACGAAGGAGGAATTCATCTATGAGAGAGCATTTTGTTGGAAGGATCTTTTCAATCATCTAATAACTTGAGGACATTTGATACAAGGGAAGACATTGTAACTTCATTCTTGACATACCAAATTTGGTTTTTATTAACCAAACAGATTAAGATTTAAGAGTCTATGACAAATAGAATCAAAGGTGAAGTAGCTTAGATGTCTCGATCGAGGGATTTATACCCCTTGGAAGAAGACGCTTTAGATTAAGAGGTCGAATTTAATGACTGACTTGTTCTTACTGGCGTCGAGTTCTGAGAATTAACTGATGTTACTGCCTCCTCAACCACAACTTCCTTTTTGTTTTCGATGCCTTGTTTCTCACAGAATGTCATGAATTCATTGGAGTTGAATTCACCACCGTGGTCTATTCGGAGCACTTTTAGATCTCTTACCTTTTGTTTCTCTATCATGGCTTTAAAATTTTGAAATGCTTAAAAGTTTTTTATTTCAATTGTAAGAAGTACACCCAACTCATTCGACTGTAATCATCCGTAAATAACAAAAAATACTTACTTCCTAAAAGAGATTCACTTTTTATTAGACCATATAAATATGCATGATCCAACTCTAAAACTTCGATTACTCGTCTGGATTTTCCAACAGGAAAAACTTTCTTTGCTTGCTTCCTGAGCACACACCCTTCACATACTCTTTTTAGTTTAGTAATAAAAGGGAGACTGCTAACCGTCATATGATGTGAACACCCGTTATCGAGCTACCAAAAATCATTGATCGACCCTTCATTAGATGTGTGTGCTATGAACAAGTAACCATTATGTTCATCATCTTCTTCTATATAGTTGGCTACTTCAGGCTTTGACTAACAAAATTTCTTTGTATGCCCATATTTTTTGCAGTATGAATATTGCATTGAACCGTTTTTACCTCTTCCCCTTCCTTGAAATCCATCTCGACCTCTGCCTCTTCAATGTGGATTAGAGGATTCTACTTCTCCTTTGATTTGAAAGGTTTTTTCTTCCTCTTTCACTATTGTCCTCTTAATCCTGACCTCATGTACTTGCAAAGAGCCCATTAATTCATCAAAAGAAAATTTGGATAGATCTTTAGACTCCTCAATTGCAGCTACTATATAATCAAACTTAGAGGATAAGCTTCTTATAACCTTGGCACCTGCAGTTTCATTAGTGAATTTTTCACCATAGGATTGCATTTGACTTACAATAGTCGAGATGCGTGCTAAATACTCTTGTACAGATTCATTCGCTTTCATGATGGAAGTTTCGAACTCTTGCCAACAATATTGACGCTTAACGGTTATTACCTTTATTGATCCTTAGAATTCAGTTTTCAAGATTGACCAAACTTGTTTTGCTGTAGTTGCTACTGCTATGCGTGGAAAGATTAATTCATCCACTGCTTGTTGGATGAAAAATAAGGCTTTGGTGTCATGTTTCTAATTCTCCTTCTGGTTCACCTTATCATCACTTGTTTCTACATATCCGTTCTCCATGAAATCCCAAAGGTACTTAAACAACGTTTTCATCTTGATATTCCAATATTCGTATGAATCGCCCTTAAAAATTGGAATTTGCAGTGATGTCACACTGACTTGGTTTGAGTCTGTTATCATATTTTACAGAGAAACGAGTTCAAGTCTCTAGTTCAAGAGGAACCTGACTTTGATACCAAAATTGTTGGAGAAATTTAGGGAACTATGAAGTAGAGAGGTGAAGATCGTAGTTGTTATATGTATGTTTTATTGAAGCAAAAAGATAGCCTATATATAGGTTGTACATCCTAACTGATAAGAAGGAAAAGTATCCTAATTGATAAGAAAGAAAGTTTGTTCCACCTTATTTGGTGCTAGAGAATAACAAAAACACTCCTAAAAATTCGAGTTAAGTCTTCCAACAATTACATGACTTCGGAGGAAAATGTAGGAGTATGAGTAATATAATAATATATAGCTTCACTCTTGCTCGGGTTAGACCTTATCTTCTACATGCACCTAGGGACCATGGGCCAAGAACAATGGCCAGTGGTTGTAGGTCCGACTTGTGTAGAGACAAACATGATACAGTCAAAAAGAAAAGAAAACACTCTTTAGGAGAAGGTGACTAATCACCAAATATACATGTCTTAAGTGGAAAGTTGGTCAGCCTCACACCCAATTGAAATGCATTTTGAACTTAGTGCCTGTTTGGTTGAGCTTTTGGAGAGTAAATACGCACTTTTTCCAAAGCAAAAGTTGTTTTTAAGAAAAATGAGTGTTTTGCTATAAAATGAAAAAAGCACTTTTTTAGTAGATATAGCTTTTTTGGCAGCTAAAATATAGTTTTTTAAGAAGTTCAAATTTGGAGCTTCTCAAAAAAGTACTTTTTCAGGTAGATTTTTTAAATTAAGTAATGAGCCTATTTTTTAGTCTCGTTTATCATTATATTTTACACATAATTCCCACAATACCTACAAACACATATTCACGTTTATTTTGAGATTTATATAATATTATTCAACTTTTTATATGTTTTAATATTTATTTTTGATATTAGTTTTACTTATGTTATAATCCATAAAAAAGATTTGGTTAGATATATTTTGATTTATGTTTCATATGATTTAAAATTATATAATAGCTAATATATTATACTTTGCATATTGTTTAATGTATTTTAAATAATATTTATATGCATAAATAATTTTTATTGCAAAATAAAATATAGTTAAAAATAAAAGTGCCTTTTATTTTTATGTTGTCAAACAGCCTGTTGTATAAAGTTTTTCAAAAAAGCTCTTTTTTAAATAATATCTAAACAGTCAACTAGTTTTATAGAAAAGTTCTTCTGAGGAAAGCTCTACTGATAAAAGCTCTACCGACAAAAGCTCTATTAACAAAAGTTGATCCAAACAGGCACTAGCCTGAATATTGGAGTTATTATAAATTTATCATGCACATATGGAAGAAGGGATTTGCTATGTATGCTTAAACTTGAGTTAGATACAACTAAGATACAGAAATATTATATAGTATAGTTTTTATCTTGCTCGATAATGAACTAAACTACATGCTCATATTGAAAATTCAAAAGGTAATAGTTTTTAGCTAGTTATATCATCACTCAATCTCTAAGACTTTTGAGTTGATAATCTCGGATCGAAAATAAAAATGACAAGAAAGAGTAAACAAGAATTTTTGTGTGGAGCAATCATGATATCTTTAATGTTAAGATCTTAACTATCCAATTTTAAATCGTTTACGCAATTATATAACGAACTTAATTGCAGTAATAAACAGTGTAGAACAAGCAGTCCTTTTTACTTGGTTGGAATTCCTACGGTCCAGTTTATTTATACAGAAATTGTAGATAAAGTGATTTACACAGAAATAACAGTCAACCAAAATTACTTTTGCTTAAAGATTGGATTTGAACATTCCAACTATCCCATTCATTCATTGGCTTTCTTGAACTTATGGACTCGGAATAATTCTTGCTTAAAGATTGGATTTGAACATTCCAACTACCTCATTCATTCATCGGCTTTCTTGAAGATTAGTCATTGTCCAGGAATCATACGAGTTTGGGGCAATAATTGTGAGTTGTCTTTTTCTGTTCAGTTATCTTTTGATCATTGATACCCATTACCATTACCAGCAATGTAAGTCTCCGCGACCTTATCCTTTCCTTTGTACGTGATGATGCTCTATCCACAGAGATTAAGAAGCTCCAATAGCTGATTTTCAGAAATAAAAATAGCAGGGAAAAAGGTTGACTCACACTCCTAAGGTCGTCCAATGAATCAAGCTTTATCGAAAGTCCTCCCATGTAGGAGATTGAAAGTTCAAATAGCGATAAAAAGAGTTGCAATTTATTTAAGACGTGTCAAATTTGCAACAACTTAGACATTAAAAAGAAAGTTAAATCATATAAGTTTAAGTGAGGTTTTATTCTAAAATCAATTTATAAAGAACAACTATTATTAAGCTTGGACTCCCTTACCTTCAATCCCCGTTAGAAATAGGTAAAAACTTATGTTTTAACTACTTACATGTATATTTATATCGTGACCTTGATTGCTATTTGGGTAGACTAACGTTATCAAGTATGCCTCGTATAAGATTCTCGGCACCTTCATCTTCTCAACCGGATAATACGCCTATTTTAGGTAATCCTTGTCTTCAATTTGGCAGTCGTGAGAGCCAATTAAGGTATGCAACTCTAAAAGATCGTTAGATTATTCCGAATAGATTTGTTGATCATAGATCTATTATTGAATTAGGAATAACAGACCGAGTGAATGAATTTTGCATAACATAGATGGGATAGATTTGTTGAATTTAGAAAAAATTCATACGTTAAGTTAACTTTCAAATTTTTGACTAATTTACCATTGATCTTTAACAATGATGGCATTGTGAATAATATAACATTTAGATTGATGAATATGCCGCATGTTATTATTTTAGACATACTGAATAGTATATTTAGATTTTCGTATAGTGATTTATGAGACTACCATGATGTTTTTAGGCCTATAGAATTTTGGAATGAAATTACTAATTCAAGAAACATTTTTTCTCCAAGTAGGTCTAAATCGTCTACTTTAGTGGACCCTAGCCTTCGCTATCTTCATAGGTTTTTAACTTGTACATTATTCGGTAGAGTAGATAGCCAAAGTGTAGTCTCTAAAGTAGAATTGTTTGTGTTGTAATGTATGGTGCATGCTAAATACTTTAATGCTAGTTGTGGTTAAGTATGCATCTAATTGATGTGGTTAAAGCTAGATTTGGCAAAATAGTAGTTGGAGCATTTGTCACCCAAATTACAGAGCATTTTAGTTTACTAACTGAGAGAACAATTATGCAGTTAGTTTCAGACAACCCTAGTTTAGACTTGCAATAGTTAATGTGTATGAAGATTGTTAGGTAACAAAGTGATCGTTATGCTTTTGTTAATGACGACACAATAGAAGCTTCAAATAGTAAGCGTAGTCGCATCGGGTAGCTGAAGGCACACAAGAGGACGATGTTTTGCCACCCGAAGCTATGCGTTGGAACATTGCACCTACTTCTATTGAATATCAATCATTGCTCAATCAACTTATTGCATTTGAACGGCAAATGAATGATAAATTTGACAAGATTGAGGCTAGCATAGTGGAGATGAGGAATTTCCTAGTGAATTTAAATGTTCGTTCCAGACAACGTCTACCTTCATCTTAGTATTGTATTTCTATCTTTTTCTTTTTATTATTTTTATTGTTTGTCATTAAATTATTTTTAGTTTTACTGTTTGTCTTTATTTATGTGTTGTTTGCATCTTAGATACTTTAATTATTTTCTTATGATGTTGACAGTGTATGTTTGTACATTGCATGTTTGTTTTCTTGTTTAATAGTTAAAGATGCATGGTTATTAAATGAACTAGACCGGGATTATAAATGCATAATATGAGTGAATTAATATATTTGCATGCTTAAACCGATTGACTTGGATTTCAATTGAAAGGATATTAGCTTGTTGTGATAGATGAATGAAACCTTCTGTTGGTAAGAATTTGAGCTTTTTTTAGATATTAAACACCGATTAAAAGTATTCATTATTAAGAGCATTCTTTTATGGTTAAGCAAATCTAGAACTTGCTTGCAAATACTAGTCGAAATTACATAATCTTATGCAAACATTGAAGCAATGAAAGCATTTAGGATTTATCTTGACAGCTTAAAAAGCCACCATGATATTATCTTTAGTGAGCCCCCTTAAGCTTAAACGAAACTTTTTTTTGATTAAAATCTAAAATATGAGCCTTGGCTTTGATTTTTTATCTCTTTTCATTACATCTTCCATAAGAGTAAGTTGAGCATTTAAAAGGTATAATCGACTGTAGGGAATAATTGTAAGAGAAGCATAGCATATAGTTAGGTTATAAGTTAGCGGTAGGTTAGGTTGTAATAATCTGCATTTATTGTCCACATTTTTTCCCTTTTTGAACTTATCTTGTTGTAAATTGGAAAAAAATGAAATCATATCAAGTAAAAAACAAGAAAAAGAAAAATGGAAGAGAACCAGAAAATACGAAGAAAAAAAATGAAAAAAAGGAAGAGAAATAAAAAATGAAAAGAAAGGGGAGAAGGGAAAAGTAAGAGAGATTTGTGGGGTTAAGCTTGTAATTGAAAAGAAAAAATTGTATGTTTTATGTTTTATTAATTTGTACTATTTAAATGCTCAATTAGTTCTATGGTTTAAAGCTTGGTTTTATCTTTTTTCCTACCTTTATCTTGGCCCCATTACAACTAAAATAAAGACCTTTGGATTAATGTTGGTGTTCAATATTTAGTAGTGAATATTATTGGATGAGTAAGCAAGCTTATGGTAGATGCTTAACATGAAATGAATAATGAATGAATATTTATGACCTTTAAATACGTGAGAGAATGGGAAGGGCAATGAGTGTCTATCACACTTGTTAATAGTCTTTCAGTTGATGTACTTATTAATTATGGTTATACATGCGAAGGATAGTTTGTGTTTGTCTAAGTCCTATGGGCTGCTATTTGTATAAGTTTGTGATAGGCAGTTGGTCACAACAATAAGAAAGAATGTTGAGTCTTATGCACATAACATTATAAGATGGAATTTCTTCTAATGATCTGCAAAGCTGAAACGAATGATAAATTGATATGATCTATTTGTTATACTTGGCTATGTGGATTGTGAGATTATATGATATACCATGTTGTGAGAATATCTGGAGTGTATATATGATCTAAATGAATATATGTGAAATATGTGATATGTGTGTATAATCCGGTGAAATCATCAGTGATGGTTCACTCATTGAATTCGCAAAATTCATAAAAATTACAACGTGATTTTTTAGGTACAAGACAGGAGACTTAGGGTTTATTCTGGATTAGAAGAACGTTTTGGACTAAGTTATGGCTCAGAGGTCTATCAGCTGACGTCAGAGAGTTATAGCTTTTATTTTTGTAGATTTTGCTAGAACCTGTATCAGGTTTTGTATATATTCGTCTAATGAAGACAGTATAAATAGTTGTAAATGAATGAAATGAATGATTTTAAAATTTGATGACTTCTGATTATGTTAGATGATGCCATGTATAAGTTGGATCTGTTTTGCTCTATCATGCCATTATCATAGGATATGTACTTGAATGTTCCTGAATGTTTGGGTATGTACCCTATGGTAGTGGGATGTTGCACGTAGTTTGATCCAGATAAAAATGCAAAAATTGATTGAATAAATAATGATAAAAACTTGAAATAGGTGTAGTGTAATTTCAGCATTGTTATTTTGATCATCAGTTGAAATGTCATCATCTTTTTCAATTGAAGTTGAACTCTTTTGTAATTCAGCGTCATCAATCTGACAGTAATCGATAACAGTGAAGCGTTGTCTTCCATATGGTGAGTGGATGTAGACAGGTTTGATATGAACAAGAAACGTCTTAGTTTTCAATTCTGCATGTAACTTTTCTAGAGGAAGTTCGATACTTTTGTTATGGGAAGGCAAAAATATAGCTCATTAGTCAAATGATAAAGTTTTCATAATTCTTGTTACTAAATATAAATCTATTTGTAGTAAATAAAAATATAACCTAGTAGTAAAACTGCATAGCTTCAATTGCACTGAATTTCAAGAGTTTTTCAGCAAGTTCGCCAAAAATAGAAGCTGTGACAATTCCTGTTTCGTTAGTTAAATCTACATCATAGTAGCATCTACATTTGCAAAAAAAATTTAATGAGAAAATGTACGTAACAATTCATTTATGATGAAACCTTTCTATAAAGAAATGAGATTATAAAAAAAACAGATTAAAATCCAAAATGCGTAAGTCACACCCCTGACATGTTAAATCACTCCCGTGAGAAGGGCTAATGTTGTTCTCACAGGTGTAACTTACGCTTGTTACGTCAGAAGAATATTTCAAGTCTTTCCTTCATTCATTTGGTTGTTCACAACATTAACTTGCTAATGTTAGAAAAAACAGAAAATTGAAAAGAAAAAAGAGAAAAAGAAATGCCTAGGTTCAGCTGAGAGTTTCTCCCTGCAAGAATTACAAGTGAATGTAATCCCATATATAGCAGTTGTTGAGCAAAAGTATTTTTGGTAGCCCATATACCAGTACTTTTGCAAAATGTGTTGAAAGGAAATATGAGCTTTAATTCATGTTGTCTGCAAATATATAGATAGATTTTTGTTAGAAATATTAATATCAGATAGACAATGTGTGAGACAAAAAACTTATAGTAGAATATAAAATGTATTTACCTTATTGGTGGACTTTAAGAAGATCATTTTAGTAATTTTTAGATGTAATCCGAAAGACACATCAGGATTATATCTGAGATAAGCTTGTTGGTTAACAAAGTTTTTGAGCTCTTTAATATTTTGTTGTGTCCTGAAAAATGATAATTATAAATGTAAAAGCATTAAAATATTCTAAAATGTGTATATAAGTTTATTTGTTGTTAGAGCAAAGATAAAAAATGTGGCAGTACTAATTTTTAAGATCTACAGCTTCTTGTGTTGGTGGATCAATAAGAATTGCGGAGTCAAACCACGTGAATAATGTAACACCTAAAATACTTCAATTGTAAGGTAAGAATAAAATAGAAGTATAAATAAAAGAAAATGTAAAAACGTGTTGAAAAAAAACAAAATTATCATTATAAAAGTTAACTTTTAGCTACGACACACAATTATCGGATAAGTATGTAATGATTAGACAATTTGTTAGCCCACATTAGTAACAAAAGCATTCCACATTGTCAGTACACCATTTTGTTGCCTAGTATAAAACAGAAAATGTTAGAAGAAAGAACTCGTGTCAAATTTTAAAAGTTGTAGAGAATAATAGATAATGTAACATACTGTTTGTTAGGAAGAACAAATTTTTGGACAATTGAAAGCTTGCCATATTTGCTGATTTCTTTTTGATCCAAGACTTCAACAATCACAACCAAAATATCTATCACATGTTAAAGATAAATATAATTAAATATAATAGGAAAAAAAAAGTCAAAATTTTAGAAAGAAACAACTAAAGGGTCTAATTGACTGATTTTTCCTTGTCGTTCATAAAGTTTACAAGATCCGTAAAAGTTGTATAGTTGAATTTCACTAATCGAGTTGAAATACCAAGTAAATGACTAATCGACTACAAAGTTGGCACTATCATCAGTCATAGATAGGATGACATACAAATTTGCTTGGAATCTGGAGCCGCTATAATTTTTGGAATGAGATCACTGATTTGAAAAAATTTCCATCAATATCCCTTTTCACTAATAAAAATTATTTATTAAATAATGTTACCAGTGCATCATAATATACGAAAGATAATACTCAACTATTAAAAAACCTAACATCATAATTCATATACTATATTTGGATCGAATTACGAGTTGAGATAAAGTTAAACGTATGAACCAACTGAAAGAATATAAGATATTTTTCATATTCTAAATAATTTTAATACTCATAAATGGTCCAACGTTCAGCAATTAGTGGATAATAATTTCTTGATTTTATGGTAATTGTTAATGTGCTTAATGGGAGCGTATTGATATATTTTTTCACTTGAAGGGGTTTTGAATCCTTAAGCTCCTTTTACCCTTTTGAAACTACACCAAAATTTGCAACCGAAAGTTTAGAAGAATTCCAAAAACGTAGAACAGTCGAAACTTTCCAAATAAGAACATGGAGGTGGATCAATTTCTTCCGCATGCAATTTATTTACGATTATAATATATATTAGTGTTGAATATATACTGAATTGAGTTACAGTGATGTTTTGTGATCCTCTGAATTGAGTTTAAAGACTTTCTTTTGTTACGCAAACTCTCACTTTCTTCCAATTTGATCTGTCCACGATTTTCTTTTGCTCTTGCAGGCTTTTCATCGTTGAAATGTGCTGGGTCCATGGAGAGAAGAACGATGACGATGGAGCGTTTTACGCATTTTGTTTCCCAAATTGTCATCTCTCTACACAGCCTATTAATAACCTTTAACTTGGCGCTGTTTCCTGATATTCTTGTGGGCTATATATTATATTAGACATTTCTGAAATTTCGCATTACTAAAGTTGATTCACAATGCTCCATGCGGTGACATCTGATTAGATCTTACGACTTTAACGATATTGATATGTAAAAAGCTGGATTAGGTAGGTAAAGTTGATAAGAAAAGGAATTTTAAAGAACAGACCACTAAAGGTAACTCAAGCGAAAGGAACTGAAGATTCCATCCGTTTGAGGAAAACATTCCTATAGTAACAATTCGTTGTATAATCCGAACAGGACTCTCTTAATAATAACTTATTGGCTAAAACTAAAAACGACTTAAGATGTACTTCAACACGTCATAGTTAGCATTTAAGTAGTCTAATTTCGAGCATCCTACACAAAAGATGCTCATTCATCAGGATGATGAATGAGCCAAATTTCCAAATATTTTATAATGAAAAGTACATATATAGAAAATGGCTCCTTCATCAGGGCGATGAATTTGGTATAAACTATGGTGTAAATCCTTGGAGTCTTCGCAGGACATGGCGCAATTAGTATCAGCTCCTCCTGAACAGTTCAGGGAGCTCGCCTGTGTGTTTAGTCCAAAAACGAGTAAAAAGAGGCCACAACTGTAAACGTATATAGAGTATAGACAGACAGGAAAACTCAAAGAAAAGCAAGTATTGCCAATTCTTCAAAGGAACAGAGGATTGTTAGGGATGATGCGAAGGAAACTGAATGTGATCAGTTTCTTCCAAGGGAAGTCACTATATTGTATATGCAGAATTTGCAGCTAGGAGCAACTAGGAGCATAGGAGGAAAGACTTTCTACGGTCAAGCAAGTAATTCAGATGATACAATTTAGAGGACCTAATTCCAAAAGAAAGTAGAACCTTCCCAAAAAATCATAAAAGAAGCAAAATTAGATGAATCCCTAAAGATAAGACTTTATATTAAGCCCTACAATCTTAAACATTTCCCCTTTTCTTGCACCAATCTGGACCAAATCATAAAAGACCAATTCAGCAACAACTGAGCATAGTGCATATATTCACATCATAATGTACTCACTAGAGTGATTAATTCCCATAATTAGTTAGCTATGAGCTATAAATGATGACACCAAATTCGGTTTCAGCCTAAAAGAGCCAACACAAGATGATATTGCACAAACTGATATTGCTCAACACAACAACTAGACATCCAAACATTTTGTTTGCAGAAAGGTAGAGGAACAAGAGTTACAAATCTGACTTCATGTTAATGTCTGGGGAAGAAGTGAAAATGAAAGATGATTCATGCAAGGCAACAGAGGCAGAAACGCATTCAGACAGGAAGGCACAATGACCAAGACTCAATAAGGTCCAGTTGGAGTAATAAATCTAGGGTAAAGAATCATGTTCTTATCAATTCCTCAGAGGTTTTTCCCTGTGACTGTTAGTAAAGGAAACACTACCCTTGCAAGAAAAGCAAAAAGGAAAGTATCATACGTTGTACATTTTAACGTTCGTCCACTTTAGGGTATGACCATTGGCTGAAACCAACAGCAGAGGTGGATATGATATACAGATAAACCAACTGTGTGTGCCCAAACATGGCAACGGGGTTGTTCAATTCCCAATTTGTTTCGCCAAAATCAGCATAGTCAAAACTAACCTACCACGCAAGCAAAAACCTTATATGCAAAGAGCCATGGCTTTGATTTCAATTTGATTGCACAGAACATGGATTTCAGGCAGAAAAGCTGCCCTGTATTCCATAATTAACAAGATGAAACCAAAGAGCTATGGTCAGTTGACCACATTAATTGCCAGAAGGGTTAAACATCATAAAATGTGACCATATACCAGAATAACTGAAAAGGGACAAAGGGAGATTCGAATACAACCGACATATGCCCTGACTAAGTTGGATTTCAGTATGACCATGGTACACATGATAATGTTATCTACTAGTAGTTCGAAGCATTCCAACTTGACAAACTCTAAGCCAACTCTAACACTATTATTCTCAACACAAAACCATGGCGTGAGGACAACCTAGAATATTAATTATACAATGCAAGAAAAGAAATAAGTGACCGTGGTTCCAAGACATTCTTCAAGGAAACAAATAATCTAGTATTCACGAATTAACAGTAGTATTGACTTTGAACAACAAAAGGTAGATTCTTTGCTTCCTATAATAAATTTCCAGGGAAACAAAGAGTACCAGTCACAGATATAACCAGCCAACTTCAATAACAATTTATCTCAGATATCATATCGATAATCAAATTAGCCTTAAATAATGCAAAGCGCTATACAGTATACAGCAGATATTCAAGAAAATAAGAGCAACAACAAAGGCCCTAAATCCATGTACATCTGAAACCTCTTCAAACGTAAAAATAAAACATTAAGAACATCAAAACGTACCAATTTCCGCTCTTTCACTACCAAATTTACGAAATTCATGTCAAAAGAGAGCAAATTGTAAACCAATAGTTCGTGTTTCTCACGCATAAACCCTACAGTCCCGGGCACCACCGGTCAAATTCCCAGATTTACTACTTGTCGATACACCAACCGGCACGTTCTCACAGAAAACACGAAGCAACCGACGCCTCGCTCTCAACCCTCCAACCTTAAAACCCACATCAGCCATCACCTTCACATTGAAACCCACACTCCCGCGGCTCCTCTCTCCATTAATACCACCCACAACCCAACCGTCAACGTACGCTTCCATTGCCGAGTAAGACGCCTCCACAACCGACTGCGTCTTTGTGTTTTGCATAAACGGCGCGATGCGGGTCTGAGATAGAGTGTACGATTTGTATAGAACACCTGAATCGATCTCGTCATAGTAGATCTTCATCTTCTTATTGGGGTTGTACACCTGAAACCGGGCGTTCCAGTTGCCTGTGACGGTCTGCGAAGCAGACGAAATATTAAAGTTGGACAAAGACAGAGATTGGATTTGGAAATCAGGGAGGCGGGGCCGTATGACTAGCCACATGATGAAGAGTATGGTGAAGAAGATGACGGTGACAGCGACGACGGCAACGATCATGCGTCGAAGAATGAGGGCACGGCGGTCGGAGTAAAAGGGTTGTTGCTGTTGTTGGTTGTAGTAAAAATAGGGATTGCTGTTGGTGTTGGGTGGTGGAGCTTGGTAGGGGTAGGCGGTGCCAGTGGGCGGCTGAGTGTGGCCGTTGGGTACAGGGTAGCCGGTGGCGGGTCTAGAAGAGTCTTGCATGATTGATGTGAACAGTCAAGATTGAGTCTGGAGAGGCCAAAGTTTAAGACTTTAAGATGCTTTTTTTTGCGTTGGTTTCCTGGCAGCCAAGTTCCTTGCTTTGGTTGGGTCACTACAGCCTAGAAGTAGAATAGAGGATATACTTTGTGGCAGAGAATAACCGCAACATCATCTTGTACCGTTTGGATTTGTGCTTTAAGTTGTTCCTAATTCGAAATTAATCAGCAAATTTTGATTTAAAAATTTAAATTTGAATTATAAATTAATCACCAAATTATAAATTAAAATTTTCAGAAAGAAAACGTAACTTCTCATTTTCGAGCCTATCTAAACTAACAATTCCTTTTGATTTTTGAGCATGAAGTCCAGTTTCTGCGATAAAAAATGTGAACGTGGATCTCAATGGAGCTCTAGCACGTGGATTAGGAATATTAATGGGCCAAGTTGAGCTCGAGTTTTTCCTAACCTAATCCCAGGTTATATTAGCTGTGATTTGGTGGGTTAGGATATGTCGACCCGCAACTTTGCCCGATCACTAGTTGATTATCCTGTGACTCAGGTTATGGCCCGACAAGCCACAATTTAACTCGTCATTTATTTTTTAAAACAAAAACTTCTAAAACGATGTCGTTTTAAAAATAACAGAAGGTCATGAACTGAGCCAAGAAGGCCAGGCCAATTTTACCATCTCTACTACTAATGAAGATTCTATTACAACAATGACATCAACATCAAAGCAGATTTGGAATTTCTTAGATAATTCAGAGGATGGCATCAGCCATTTTTTAAATTAAAAATATATAAGAATATAATTTTTTAATTAGATTCGACCTTGAACTGCTTTGACCTAGGCTTACTCAAAACTTAACTCTTCTAAATAAAATGATATTATTTTATTTAGAATAATTAAATCTCGAGTTACTCTAAACTTAAGCTTAAGCTTGACTCATAAGTCAACTCATCGAAAACAACCAAATTAGCAACAAATTATTACCTCTAAATAATTCTAGGGCCGGTTGTGAGCTTAGGCTCATCTTTATTATGCGAATATGGGCCTGAATCTCCTTATTCAATTAAAAAGATTATTAAATTTAAGTTTATTAAATTAATAAATTATCAAGATTTGGTAAAAATAGCTAGTTATTAAAAACAAGATTAATTCAACCTAAAGTTAACTATATAAAATAATATTTTAAAAATCAGATCAGAAGTTAAATCGATAAGAAGAAAGATTTAAGATTTAAGATTTAAAAGATTCAACTAGTATTAAATTATTATAAAATTAGTTAAAAATTAAATAAAATTAAAAATTTTGAAATATAATAAAAAAGGATTTTTTTTCAAAAATTTTCTTTATGAAATTTTCGTTTCCCTTAATTAACTTATTTTGTTTTGTTTGGGAATGAAGAAGATGCGTGAAAGTGTACTACTTCATACGTAATTTCCTTGAGGGTTCTGACATCGTAACAGCAATACTCGTCAAGCTCACAATAAGTTAATAGAATATGGAGTGTTTGGATTGTTAGAAGAAACAAAATAAGGGAGCAAGAAGAAGGAAACTGTAGAACATGAACAAAGGGATAAACGTTGATCAATTCATTCAGTTTATATTACGAGGCATAAGATGAAAAAACAAATCGATACGACATATACATAGTTCCAGAACAATGTGTAGCACTTGTTCGCTAAACCCTTCCAGTTCCCGTTTGCATCGCATTTACTAGGACCGAGTTCAACCTTTTTGGAGATGTTAGAAGGAAACTTAACCTGAACATCCTCGCACGAAACCCTTACAGTGTCTCTCCTGGTTGGCCATGTCCACCCTCCATACTTCGCCCTACCCTCCAACTCTACATTCAAATTAACAGCTCCACAGTGCTCAACATCAAGAGCACTGTTGTTCGTGATACAGTTCATAACACGCACCAACATCCTAGTAAAATTGGTTTCTATGTTTGATTGAGCTTTCCCAGATTGTGTGAAAGCTGGCGCGGTGGTGTTGGAGAGGACCGCTTTTTTGTCGTCCAACACAGAGGCCTTGATTTCATCGTAGAAAATTTTCTTGTTATTGGGGTTTTCTGCTGAAAAAGTGACGACCCAGTTCGCAGATATGCCGATAGAAGAAACGTTGAGGATGGATAACGAAGACGATTCAACGTTGAACTTAGGAAAATCAGGCTGAACATAGATCAAGAGACGAGTTACAGTTGGAACAACACCGATGGATATGACCAATACCATGATGAAAAGAAGAAATGTAAGGAAATCCGAAGCCTGGGCTTCTGCTGTATATGCTCTGGAGGTCCTTCGGCCATCGGTGGAGGCAGTTTCGACGGTGGTGGGATGGTTGTTGGACTCAGACATAAGGCTACGTAAACGCAGAGTAAATATGCTTTTAAAGTGGGTAAGCAGTAAGCTAATAGAGGATATGACATCCTCGTGATTAGGCAAGATTGGAGGACGCTGCTCCTTCGGTCCTTCCCCTAATAACTGAGTTTTAAATTTGCTAAAATCCTTAGATTTAGCACTGAAATATCTTTTTTAATACTCTTATTACATTTTATTTTATAAAAAATCCATAATTAACAAATCTTTGCCATTGAATAGTTATTAATATCATAAATAGTAAAAAAATTATTATAAAATAAAATTTTATTATTTAATAATAATAACTACTAAAAGTACTAAATGAGTTAATGATAGCTATGTAATTTTTCTTTCTTTTATATTTTCTTAATATATTTAGGCTACAAAAATGGGGTGTTGGATTGGCTTCGTAGACCAATATTAGTAACACGAAGATCTAACTCAACTTTTAAATTGAATCTAAACTAATTAAATTTGACTCAAATCGATAATTATTATTAATTTAGGCCATTTATTAGACATCGCGGTTGAAATTTGTTATTGCTATTTCCAGTTCTATTTGCGAAGATTAAATATTTACTAATTAAGAATAAATTAATTTAACTTAATTTTGCACATTTGTATATAAGTAATATTTACTAATTAATTTTTCCTTATATTTTAAGAAATTAATGATAAAGACTTTTTCAAATTTAATTAACACCAAACGAATTTCTATTTTTTAAAACCTTTTTTAAATATAAGAAGAGAAGAATTGGATTTGCAATATTGGCTAATTATGATTTCGAAATGTATTTTCTTTTTATTTAAATAACAAAAAGAAAGAGCAAGACTACAAATAATAGCAATTTTAGGTGTACTTGAGTTTTAATGTTAATCTTTAAGAGTAATTAAAGAGCTATTATTTAGTAAATCTATGGTTACTAAGGTCAATTTAAGTTATTTTTATAGGATTTAAAATGTTTATTTATGTATCATATTGTTTTAAACAATATTAATTTTGATGACCAATAATACTATAAAAATAAAGATCATAAGATGTTTAACATGTTATCATCATCTATTATTTAAAACTATTCATTGGAGGTTATTAATATACTCTCTTCGTCTGTTTTGCAGGTTTTGGAGGATCCTTCCTTGGTCCAGGGTTTGCGAGATCTTCAAAACCGAAATTGGAACATCCAGATTCAGCTTATCTTTAAAGAAGGGAATCGATGTGCTGATATGTTGGCTCATTTAGCTTCGAAGTCAGGCCCTGGCTTTCATGAGCTCCAAGAAATCCTGATGCAATGCATTGCGATCTTTCGCCAAGATATGCAAGGCATCCCTTTTTGTAGGCGTGCGTAACATTTTTGTCTGTTTGTCCTTCCTTAGTATGTAAAAAAGAAAACCATTCTCAAACACCTAAAAAAGTTAGACACACAAGGTTGACTTACTAATTAAATGATTAACTTGTCTATAAATATTTGTTCAATTGATCTTGTTAGTTAAATTTAAATCATTTATAAATATTAATTAAATTGATCTCGTCACTTGAATTTGAGCTACTAATTCATTAAGTGATTTATCTAAATCACATAACTCTAAAGAGTAATGTACAAACCGGTTAAGAAAGAGGTGAAGAAGACAATCTCAATGGTTAAAAGTAGAGTGACAAAAAATTGAACCAAAGATAGGATATTAAAGATGAGGAAAATGACATTTTTAAGTTGGTGAGAGCTAAGGAAAGGAAAACAAGAGACTTAGATCAAGTTTGTTGTATAAGAGATGAAGTGAGAGGGGTGCTCGTAGCAAAAAATGACATCAAGAGAAGATGATAGAAGTACATCTATAGTCTTTTTAATGAAGGCATGGAGGACAAAATCTCTTAGGTGATCTTGGCACGTACGAAAAGTTTTATAACTTACTCATTCCAGATAAATTACAAGGGAAGAAATTAAAAAAGCTTTAAGGGCGATAAAAAGCAAAAGGGTAGTAGGGCCTAATGAAATACCCATTAAATTGTGGAAGGCTTAAGCGAAGATGGTTTTACTTGACTAACTAAGCTCTTTAATGTGATCCTTAGGATTACCAAAATGTCAGATAAGTGTAGACTGAGTATGTTAATTCCTCTGTACGAGATGGTTTTACTTGACTAACTAAGCTCTTTAATGTGATCCTTAGGATTACCAAAATGTCAGACAAGTGTAGACTGAGTATGTTAATTCCTCTGTACGAGAACAAAGGGGACATTCAAAATTGTAATAATTATAAGGACATCAAATTACTTAATCACACCATGAAGTTATAGGAGAAGATAATTGAGAAGAGAATAAGAAAGGAGACTCCTATCTCAGGGAACCAGTTTGTCTCGATTCCAGGAAGATCCACGACAGAAGCGTTACATCTCTTAAGAAGATTAATAAAATATTACAAGGAAGGTTAGGGTTAATATACTCTTAATTTTTATTGATTTAGAAAAGGCATATGACATAGTACCTAGGGAAATTATGTGGAGGTGTTTAGAGGCTAAACAAGTTCCTTTGTCTTATATATGAGTTATCAGAAATATGTATGAAGGGGTAAAGACTAGAATAAAGACGATAGGAGGAGATATAGAAATTTTTTCTATCTATATTAGGCTACACCGAAGTTCCTCATTAAGTTATTTTCTATATGTAGTAGTCATGAATGAGCTCACTAAGAATATTCAAGGAGATGTGTCTTGGTGTACGTTATTTATTAACAATATTGTCTTAGTGGATGAAACAAAAGAGGGTGTTAATGTGAAGCTAGAACGTTGAAGAGATACGTTAAAGTCAAGGGTTTTTTAATTGAGCAGGATTAAGTTGAATAAAGATTAGTTTAGAAATTATACTATGAAAAGATTTTGTAAAATATTTACGTTATATCAATGAAAGCAATGGACAGATCGATAAAAATATAGGCCACCGCATTAAATCAGGATGACTTGAAAGCAATGGAGAGATCGATAAAAATATAGTCCACCACATTAAATCAGGATGACTTAATTGGAGAAGCGCATTAGGAGTTTTATATGACAAGAAAATATCACTCACGCTTAAAGGTAAATTATATCATTTTGTGATAAGACCGGTTATGCTATATGGGGTAGAGTGTTAGCTCATCAAACAAGTACATAGTCGTAAGCTAATGGTGACGGATATGAGGATGGTCCGTTAAATGTGTAATCTTAATAGAAAAGATAAAGTCAATAATGTATTGATAATAGACAAATTAAAGGTGCACGATATTAATAATAAATGGTTCTACTTCTGTTTTTTTGGTATAGTTTTCAGTTTTAATTTTCAGTTTTTTGTTTCTGTTTTTCTTTCGAACAAAAACAAAAACTTATTTGGTTGTTAATGTTAATGTAGTTATATTTTTATCACTGATAATAATTACATATTAGATAAAACTTAAAGATAAAT
>JANZXR010000171.1:4542623-4566615 GCA_027575705.1 Erythroxylum echinodendron | reverse complement strand
AAAATATAAATAAAATAAATTTAGTAAATAAAATATTTCAAAAAATATATTATTAGTCATATAAATTTAAATTATAAATAAGAAAATATTAAATTAAAGTAAAAAGAAAATGTTACATTAAACTTACTTTCTATTAGTTAAGGATACAGTAAAAAATAATAATTATCAGAAAATTATTAATTGAAAGTATAATTTCTACCGTAAAAATACTTTCCTCCTGCAATCTTCTTTCTGCTTATAGATTTTTGCAGTAGTACTGCAGTTTTCTCCAAGCTCCGGTTATTTACAACAGATCTAAACATGTGATTGCATTTAGAAATTGCGGTAGATAAGCACTTATCTTCACCACACCGCAGATTTAAATACAACCTTAAACTAAGTTGAACCGAAAAGTTTGAGAAACTTCAAATATCAAATATCAAATATCAAATATCAAATGTATGATTTTATTAAGATTAAATAATAATTATAATTAAATTACACTTAAATCATTAATTTTAGTTAAAAATCATAACATCTTTTTTATAAATAGGAAAAAGATATTCAAGAATTAACGCCCTTATCTTTACTCACCAAATAACCGTGTTTACATTTTGAAAATGATCAAAGTGATAATACGGAGTGGAGTTGTTGAGTAACTTCTCATAATAACTTATCAAATATTTTTAAAAATATTAAAAATTGGGATAAATTGTTAAGTACTATACGTTATAACTTATTAAATATTAAAAAATATTGGAATTATTAAATAACTACTCCTGATAACTTATCAAATATTTTTAAGTATTACAAGTTTGGTTATCATTGCATTAAACACTATCATGACCATTTGATTGAAATATTTAATCTTTAAAGTTTGTTATGAGATTTAAATCATTTATCTTTATTATCTATTTTACGTTAATTAAAGTATTTACCCTTACATTGAGTTGTCGGAAACCAGAACACATAAGGTGACCAAAATGTTAGGCATGCGGATGTAGACAATTCAATTCCTTACATTTGGTATATGAGTAGCATCGTCCAGCATTTTGAGCCTTAATTTAGAGAGAACAATTAGTTTTATAAACAAAAGTTCTTTAGTTTAAATAAACGGAAATTCCATATCGATTAATCATTTAGATTATGAAAGCGTCTAATCCTATTCCAAAGGTTCGTGTTTTACATTTTTTAAAATGCAAAGATTAGATCATCGACTTAATCTAATCTTTGCATTTTTTAACCAAATTATCTTGGCTATTCAAATTAAATTATTCCTTAATAACCTATATGTTTGCGGTAAGGACTCGTGATACATGGACTAACATGTGCTTAGCATAAACTCGTACCAGAAACATAAACATAACATATTAGCAAATGTTGCTGAGTTACTCAAAATCACTTAAAGTCGGGTGAAATGATAAGGGCTTAGTCTTATGGCAATTTTGCGAAGTTCACCGGATAAAAATTTAGGGACCGTTTGGTTCTACTTCTATTTTTTGTTGTAATTTTCAGTTTTTAGTTTCTGTTTTTCTTTTAAACAAAAATAAAATCTTATTTAGTTGTTAATATTAATGTGGTTATATTTTTATTACTGATAATAATTACATATTAGATGAAACTTAAAGATAAATTATTTTTAATTAAATAAATTTATTTAATCTCTTCTATAATATTTATTAACAAATTATTAATAAAGTTATGTTATTTTAATAAAATAAATAATTTAAATTTTAAAATTTTATTATAAATTAATATTAATTTGAAATATATTTTAATTATTAAATTAAAATTTATTCGAATATTTATATATTTTAAAGTTAATTATATTTATTAATAAATATTAAAATTTAATTACATATAATTAAATTATAAAAATTAAATTAAATTAAATTTTTCATAATTTTATTGATAATTAATTTTAATTTATTAAATCTTGAATTAAATTATTCGTAATTTTTATTAATAATTAAATAATATATATTTAAATGGTAGTAAATTAGATTATGAAAAAAACAGAAACAGGAAAAAAAACTACTTTTTATAGTTTTCATAATTCTTAAAAATTGAAAGAAATCAAAACTAAAAAACATAAATTGAAAACTCAAACAAACATATTATTGTATTGAATTTGAAAATAAAAACAAAAAGAAAAACAAAAATAGAAACAAACACACCCCCTAAAAGAGAAGAGACTTTGGTGATTCACATATGTTAAAAGAACACTCTGCACTTCAATGAAAAATGTGAGAAAATAGCACTTAAAGATTGTAAGAGAAAAGAAAAAAGGCCTAAGAAGAATTGGGATGAAATGATCAAGAATGATATTACTTTGCAGAAACTTACCGAGAACATGATCCATAATAGAAAACTTTGACATACTAAGATAGGAATAAAGAATTTCACATAAAGACGTCTTTGTTTTTCTTCGGGTCATTCATTTTATTAATTGCCTTAATATTTTGATTAAGTAATACTTCTCTTCTAATTATTTAACCTAAGTAATTTCTTACTTCCTCTATTTACTTTGTTGTGACAGGTGGTGTGATTTTATTCTTATACATGTCTCCTTTTTTTAATAGTTTGTATATTTATTTACTTATTTTATTTTATTTAAGAATCCTCTTTACGTATTATATTATATTTTTGTATGTTTAGTTATATGTATTTCTTTATATTATACATTATTGTTTATTTGCGTAAGTTTATCAAAAATAGTACCTTTGTTATGTAAAGATAAGACTGCATATTATTAAACCTTACTTATTATTACAGTAAAATAGCTATCTGTTTAAAGCATGCAATGCTGAGCATAATAATTTCTTCAATGAAACCGTAAGCCTACAAGTCTTCAATAAACTATCTATCCATGCAACTAGAACTAGTTCCGGGGCCTGGTAATGGCGCATTGGATTGGTCCATTCAGCAATTTCCCAACCTTCTTGTCAGATGAAAATCCAATCTTCAAACTTTGACATGCTCCTCCAAAGCTGAAGAAACTGCGTTCGCTGACTCGGTTCCGATCCAACGCCCAGCATACAAACGAACGTTGAAGCCAATTTCACTTCCACAGGATTCCAGATATCTCCCCCACCGGTTGGAACGTTTCGTATTCAAAATTAGTGCTTATTAGAAATGAATCTTGTCAGAATCAGACAATAATCTGAGGTATCACTAACAACTATCTTCTTCTCATATTTATTATTTTCAACTATTTTTTTAATTAAAAGGTGCGTAGAGTAGATGACAAGAAGGAAAGTGACGGCGAATTTGTCATCTCCAAGGAGGCAAGGTGAGAAGGCTAAACAAAATTGAAGAAAAGGCTAGATAAAAATTTCCGTTGCCGGGAATCGAACCCGGGTCTCCTGGGTGAAAGCCAGATATCCTAACCGCTGGACGACAACGGAGGTATATGCGCAAAGTATCAATTTGCATAAACAGTTTCAATCACTAAATCTGCAAACGAATTCACAGACGACTACAAAACAGAGAAAATCGAAATGAAGAATTCTCTCAACGGACACTTAAGCAGCAAATAAAGCCAAAAACAAAGCTTTCCTGCATTCAAGAGCTTCACTGTCCCTTTGGTGGATAGAAATTCAACAAATTCATGCAAGGCATGCTTCCTTAAACACCATGAGTTTCAGGGGACAGAGTCGTATCCCAACTCCAACTTTCAACTCTCTACTCAACTTTCTCACGCAAGCTTCTGATAGCTCCAATGACTTATCATTCACTTTGTTTCCATAACCTTTAGCATGCACTGAATACTCAAGATATGAAATATCGTCTTTACTAGGTACTACTCATTCTGCTTGACTTATCCTGCCCTGATAATTATCATAGATCGATCATCCAACAGAAAACGCAACAGCATAGAAATATCGTAGTTTCATTTCCAATTCATACACTTGGCTAGGAGAACAAATCGGATAATTTGTATTGTATCACTCTGTACAACAGCAAACGTTTTGAAAAGAATTACAATATGAAATGAAAATGGCAAAGTTGGTTGTTATTTTGAAAATTTAACAGACTTGAGAGAGCAGAAATATGACGGGGAAAAAAACTAAATTGCTAGATAAATACATGTAGAACTTTATTACAGTTACCAATATCATGATTCATGAACCCCTTCCACTGTCCTCAACAATCATCCCTTTTAAACTCCTTGCTAACCATATAGCTGTCTCCCTTGGGGAAACCTTATCTTTTCCAAAAGGTTTCAGAACAAATGAAAGTTCTTCCAATCTATTCTGTTGAAGCAACTCAGCAGACAATTCCAGAAGTCCTTCAAGTGCGTCAGCCCTCTGCCTGAAAGATTTAACATCCAAAGTTTCTTTTGCCTGAGGTTCATCTTCTCTGACTGGGGAGTTGGCTTTTGTTGGCTCTGAAGTATCAGAATTAAGAACGGGAGGAATTACATTACTTGTATCCATCTCAGAATGATCTGAGACATTCGATTTCAAACTCACAGCTTCCGAACAGTTCGATAAAGTCACTGGTGGAGCCTTGTTAATTGCCTCCATGTCATCTCTGACCACGTTAAAAAGCTTGTTAACGTCCACATTCTGAACTCCCATCTCCACAGTTTCCAGTATTGGGTGCTCACTCCCAACACGAAAACTACTGTGCCGAATAACATGAATGACATCACCAAATGCAGGAGGAAGATGGGAAGCAGGGAGCATTTCAGTTGTATTTTTTGTTGTTGATACCTTCTCCAAGTCCGGATCCTTCTGGCCTGTAGACGTGCAGGCAGGGGAGGGAATACTTTTTGGAACAGATCTTAGGTGTTCTCTTACAGTGAACTTGTCATTATCACAGGATGCAGACAAGGGATTCATTTGGCATATTAACTCAAAGCAACCACCAGGATCGCTGACAGGGTTATCATCTTTATCAATACTTAATTCTCCAGAGCTTGGAGCAGCTACAGTCATAGCTGCAGTTGGATCCACTTCAAAAGCATCGGTAGTAGTACTCTTTTGACTATCAATGGTTATCTTGGAGGCTTCATCTGAACAGAGGTCAGATTTTTTATTTAGCCCAAAGTTCTCCACATACAAGTTTCTAGATGCCTCAGGATTCAAAAAGGGAGGTGAGCCGCTGGGTGGATGAGATTCCAACCTATCAGTGCATGAGATTATCTCACAATTTGAGAGTGCCTGTTCTTTCATGTCAAGAACCGGAGTTGTTACATCATCAGAAAGCTCAAATGCTTGAACTGACACTGAAGACGAGACAGAGTTACTGCTCTCTGATGGCAATCTTTTTAAAGTTCCCGCACGGGACTTTTTAGACTCTGCAACTTCCTTAGGGCAATGCATAACACTAACATCAGGTACTTGATAATGGGTTTTTTTAGGCTCCTCAGTTGTCTCAATTGGACTAAACTTCATGATGTTGGTAGCATCATTTGGAACCTCTGTGCCAACTTGCCTTGAACGTACAGGAAATGAAGGGCGCCTGATTGGATTTGGAGGAGTTCTTTGTCTTGATTTCACATGAACGCTATCATCATGTTTGATCAGGCCAGATGGTGGCAGGGTATCATGTCTCGGCTTAGTCTTTGGTGAGGATTCAATTAAAGGTAACTGTAATCAAAATTTTGCAATACTAGTCACTGGTTTTTATTACAGAAAACAGACAAATAATAATTATAGCTTTTATTATATACCTGGTGCTTTAATCCCTGCATCCCTTTCACAGAATCAAATGCTAACTTTGCTGGCGAGATGGATCGTGCATCAAGATTGGATTTCGGTCCAGGTATAAGGGTAGAGGATTTTATAATCTTTGGAGATGCTTCTACCTTTTCAGTTGATACACCTCCAACCTTGGCCCGGTTGCCTCTCATTGGAGAGCCATTTTCTCTAGATTTGCCTTGTTTTAAGGCCATCATAATACTTTTAATGGTTTTGGGCTGCTTTGACTCAACATGCACACCAGGTTCCTCACAACATGTTTTCTCAATTCTCTGTTCATCCATTTTAACCGTGCAAATTTTCTCAATGCTTTCCTCTTCGCTTGGTATGGGATGTTCAGTGCCATCTTCATCGTCGAAAGAAGCCAAATCTGTATCAGTTGCTTTATTTTCACAATCTGGAATTATTGGTGGAAGGTTCCTTTCACTTGAATGAAAACTATCTCTATCGCTACTTGAGCTATTACTGTTCTGGCTTTCAGCCATATTTCTCCTAGATTCGTGACCAGTAGAAATAGGCTTCTCAGGAGAAGTGGTGGGAGCACTGAAGGCTGGACGATACTGATCAACATAAGGCTGCAAGTAAGGGTGCTTCAAAATCTCTGATGCCTGCACAAAGTATGTTACAATTGTTATATGCAAGTTAGAATACTAATTCTTTTCACCAATTATCTAGAAATAGAAATAATACTTACACTTGGCCGATTCTCAGGGTTCTTTCTCAGCATGCTCTTAATAAGAGTTTTCCTGTGAGAAGAGGCATTATTTAGCAATGCGTGAAGAGAGTCAACTACTGATGGAACATCAACATTTGAATCTCAGCTGAGTAGTTCATGATACACATAAGACATTTGACATTTCAATCTCAGCTTGGTAGGTCATGATATGCAGATCCAGTCAAAATGTCTTTGAAGTTCATCTTCTCAATTGATTGAACATCTAGGCCCAATATGTCCAAAAAAATTCAGAGTTCATGAAGAATTCTTTTGGTTGTTATCCCCTAAGCTTGTTTGGAAGGAAAGATGAAGGACATGAAACACATATGAAGCAAACGAAAGTACTTTTCTTCTCTCTCACGTTTGTCCCTTTCATCCGACTTTCCTTGCTTCAAAGCAAGTTGGTGAGAAAAAAGTACATACAACCAAGTTCAGACCACTTTTAAGGCATATGTTAATGGTTAAGCTTGGTAGAAGAAAACTTTGGCCGCCATTCTTATGTTGCTTCTAGAAGGCATAAAACACACCAAAAATATAACTTTTAACCACTATGAAACTGCATAACATGATATTTTATCATCTCTATCTAAATTCAATATCTTGTTCATATCACTACCAAATTGAAAATCTTATTGTAACATAGTATGATTTATAGGCAAATATAGTCAATTACAAGACTTATTATTGGTCTATGGAGAAACTGTGAGTTGATAAACACGCAACAATTACTAGCTTGAAGGCCATATATGAAGACTTACAAAAATGGAGAATAGCAGGAAGGTAAAGGGCCAATAGAAGAACGATTTATCTTGCTTATCAACCCTGCCATATCCTGTAAATACAGAAACATGATAAGATTCTCATGATTTACATAGCTAGAGCTATCAGATGCCAAAATGACAATTTTAGAAGGACTCATATTGAATCCAACATCATCACTCACTAGCCAAGAAGTAATTATAAATTCTGGGTTATAGTTTTAAGGGAAAAGAAGCTAATATGCAGTAATTACACAAGTCATCTTTATTAGCTATACAAGTGTCAGCCAATTTCATAAACTATTGCACTATACTGAAGGCACAAATAAAAGGAAGGACATAGAAGTGTCTAGGTCATCCTGCCAATGCTACACCTGAAACAAACTGCATTTTAGAGAAAGGCTGAGGGAAGAGAGAGAGAGAGAGAGTTGCGATATCATACAAACGCTTTGAATGCAGGACGATGAGCAGCCATCTCATATATGCAGCAACCTAGTCATCAGGGAAACACCTAAGACAAATAAAAACAAAGATATTCACCAACCAGTATTTAGCTCTACGTACCCAAGGACCAAATATCTGATTTAAAACCATATGGAATATCTGCAAGGAGCTCAGGACACATGTAGTTAGGAGTTCCAACCACCTGCACATAAGGGCAAGAGCAACTATTAATTTCATGATCAAATACACCCTGCTGCAAAAGTACCAAAATATTTACAAAGTATTTTACATTGACAACCTGGCTAGCAATTTACAGAACTAACCTATGAAAATGCAGTAATTTGTGACCACAAATAGTAAATAACCCGTTCAGTAATAGCAGCTCTTCTCCAATGGCCCAGATTTTAATAAACATTGATTGAACCTTTAATGAGAGTATGTTCTGGTTAAAATAGCATTTTGAGAAACTACAGTTACCACATTAATTCACAATCAGAGACCACAACTCACGCAACCCAAAGATCATGTTCAGCTAGCACAGGAAAATTATTACCATGCCAACACACCAATTCATAAATTACAAGAACAAGTACTCATTTAAACTCTATTAGCTTTAAGGTTTTCATCCTTATGCTATGGGTCTCATATGCCAAAAGAGATAGATTCAGCTTCCTGTGCTCCACCGTAATATTTATAATCAAACAAAGAAGAAGAGATAGTGAAAGATAAAAAGGACCTAGCCCATACTTTTGTTCATTCGACAACATGTTATTACAACAAAAGCAACATCAGAGAGAAACCCAAGGGAGGAGGAAGGAATACCGAGGATGCCAAGTCCTCTGCTTTTAAAGTCTTAGCCAGTCCAAAATCCCCTAACACAACAAAGAATAAATATAGGAGTTATAAAAATAAGATCCAATCATCACTATAAATGTTGAAAAACACTAACTTACCGAGTCGAACATCCTGATCTTTGGTAAGAAAGATGTTTGAACACTGTGGAAAGAATGTTCAATGAGGTCAGGTCATTAATTTTACAAGATTGAAGAACGATAAGATCCAAAGGACTGTCTAAATACTCATTTCCATACCTTTAAATCACGGTGTAGAACAAAATTAGAATGCAGATATTCAACAGCCAATAGCAGTTGCACAAACCATTTGCAGAGTTTCTGCACAAGATTCAGAACAACATTAGCTATTCCAAGTCAAAGCCTAAAAATAACCTCCAAATGAAAATCACAAACAACAGATATTACCGCTTCCGGGAAACAGACACCATTGGATTTTTTCATCAATTCAGCCCTGCCAATAGAAGGTGAAACAAAAAATGTGAGCACAATTTCATGAACTAATGCAACAATAAAAGTAAAAATTATGGCATTTGTGAGGAAACTCACATATCTCCACCTTCACAGTACCCAGTGACAATGCATACATAGCAACCCTAAAAAGAAAACAAAAGATAAATCGTATTAGGAAGAAAAAAGCCACTTTTAATAAAAACGTAATGTAGTTTTACACGGGTGTAACTGATTAAAGCAAGTTCTAAAAGGGAATTTGGCAAAGTGTCGAAATAAAGAAGGGAAAGATGCTTACTTTCTCAACCCAAGCTTCTTTAAATTCAACAATGTAAGGGTATTGAATGCGCGCAATTAGAGCCATCTGCATTACATAAATTCCCAGACATTTAACAAAATACTTGAAAAAGACCTACTCAAGAGACAATGGAAATGTGAAGCGTACTTCTTGATGAGCAGATCTCCGGCAACGTTCCGTTTGCCGAGCAAGTCGGATCTTCTTTAACACGAACCTAATCAGAACCAACATGTTTCCGGATTAAACGCACCAAGAATTCGAATACAAAATTTGCAAAAAAAAAAAAAACAAGTAGGGACATACTTCTTCTTCTCAGCTTTATGGTGGACGAGAATGGCGGCGCCAAAAGCCCCTCGACCGATCTGCTCCATGAGCTCATACTGATCCATACGAGACTCCATTTCACTCTCTCAACTTCACTAACAAACAGAAACAGAAAAGTGTCCTGCAACTGACACGAAGATCCCAATCACAAATCCAAAAAGAAAGACAAAAATCAGATCACTTTTCTCCTTCGACTTCTCATAGATCCAAACTATCCCAAATCACTCAAAAAATTAAATGCCTCACTTCGCTCTTGAACTCGATCATTTCCATAAATGAAAATTTCCTCTAGAGTCCATTTCACTCGATCTTCTCCCTCACTCTCTCTCCTTCTTTGACTATTTCTGTGTCCTGTTACTATCTGCGTGTTACACAGGAGAGTAAGTACTAAAAACTGTAATATATAACGAGTATGATTGGATTTGTACTAAAACCAAAACCAAAACCAAAACCAAAAGCCTTGTTTTCCTTTTTTCCTTTCTCTCTTGATTAACTAACTAACTAGGGATTATGGTTATTAGTTAACCAGAGTGTAGAAATGCTGGCGACCTACTTATACCTGACTGAACTGGGTCCTCTTTTTCTTAGGAAGATAATAATAATAATAATAATAATAATAATAATATATTAACTCCAACACGCAGGTAAATTAGTAAAGGACTTTCCTAATTTAAGTAAAGTTATGAGTTCAAATCTCCCTCATGTATGTAACTATTTAAAATTTGGGGTCAATATTTTGCTTCCTGTAAAGAATCTATCCGACTTGAGCCGGGATTAATTTAAGTATAAATAGCTTAAAGATGTCTTCCTAATATTAAGACTTGCCTAAGACATGTCGTGAGAAAAAAATAATACATTTATTTAACATAATCTTTTGTTAAAATAAGTCAATATGTGAACTTATCATATTCAAAAATAAGTGAAATTATATATAAGGAATATGTCTTTTTATGTGTATAAATAATTAGGTATTTGTGGGTATGGATGCCATTTGTCCTTCTCCGCCGACACCAGCAGTTTGATTTCTGTTCTCCACAAGCACAAGTTGTCCGTTTGTCTCCCAAGAGTTATAACTAATACAGATTTTACTTTCTACCTTTTTACGACGATGTACATGTCTATTTATGAGTAGGGACTATCCTGTAGCAGGAAATAAGTGCTTCACTTCTAAATTGGTGAATTTCCAACTTACTTGGAACCAAAATTAAAAACTTACAAAACAGTAAATGGTAGTTAGCTGTCTATATGACGGCATTTAGAGTGTTTTAGCTAATACAAAGTCCACTTAGGCTTGGTAATAACGTTATTCGTTCTTGTATATCTCAGAAAACAAGAGTTTATTAGATAATTTTTTAATACAGTACACACTCTCATTATGACAATTACAATTTCTTTTATAATATTTTAAAAACTAAATCCTCAAAGTCAGCTTATCATGAATATCAATTTTTTAATTTGATTTTTAACTTTTTATTCGATTTAATTTAATAATTTTTATTGTTAAAAATCGGTGAATTTATTAATTAATCATTCAATTTTTATAAACTAATAAATTTTGTAAAAAAAATAAGCCAATTAATTTTTATTTAAGAGTATTGTTTTCTAATTAAACTTTAAAATTTTCAAAAAAAGATAATTTTTTATCAATTTTCAAAATTTTTAATTTTATTTAATTTTTATTTGATTTCATGACAGTCAGATATTGATGAAACCTTTTAAATCTTAATAAATCTCTTCTGTTATCGGTTTAACTTACTATTCAATTTTTAAAATATCTATACTTTATTTTTTTAACACCAAATAAAATGGGAATAAGAGGAATTTTCTATTTGTTCATCAAATTAATTATGTGTAAAAAGTCATTTTATCCTCATTTTTTGTTAAGAAATAAAGTAAACAATAACATGAAAATGGCTTCTAAAAGAATTAGAATAAAGAACAGAAGAGCGCGATCTCCAATTAAATTTACGAGTTTGACATTTTTATTGAATAATGAATGTACAATTGAGTCCGAGAGATGAGGGCTGGCTTTCACTTCAAACAGAATAACACCAACACCAACTCTATTGTTATTACACCTTGTGCCTAGTCTTGCCACAAAGCTATCACACGCCCGTCAATATCCAACGAGGCCTTCGCTCAAGCTGTCGTACGGCTTTAATTTTAATTTTAAAAATTTTAAAAAACACACTACATAAATTTGTTTATCTCATCTTTTAAATATTTACAAAATAAATTATTTTAATAAATTTAAAATTAAATAACTATTTAAATATAAATAATATGTACAAGTCATAACAATTTAAACTTAAGTGTTTTGTTAAGCATTATACGTGTATTTATTAGAAACAATTTTCTATTAAGTAAAAATAAGATTGTTTATTATTGAATTTTTCTTAACTGTACGTCTCAGCAAGATTCTCGATGTTGTTGTTATTGTTGATTTTTTAGATTTTAATATACAATCATTATTTTATGAATAATGGATATTTATGTTAAGCTTAAATATATAAACTTTAAAAATAATAAAAATCGAATCGATTAATTAGTCTAATTGTAAAAATTTTAAATCAACTAATTTTTTGATTCAGTTTATTTTGATACGATAATTCTTATTATTAAAAATTGGCATGTTTATTAACTAATTAGCTAATTTTTATAAATCAAAATAAATAAATTATTTCTTTTTAATTAAATTTTAATTTTTTAATGATAATAATTGTTCTTTTTAAATTATATTTTAAAATTTAAATTTTATTTACATTAATTATAATCTTAAAATAATATTTGATCTAGTTTGATATTTTATTTATAATAAATAATTTGTGGGCTAAGTTGCCAGCTGGCACACTCTAAGAAGCGCACACCCCCACCTTCCCACGCCGCGTCTGGATTATTCTCCGGAGTTTGCTAACATACGCACATGCGGTTCACAGGAAAAAACGACTCGCGTATATGGGGAAGGAAAAGTGGACCCACCACCATTTACTCAGTCACGTGTTCAGTTACTCTACCATTCATCATGCTGTCTCATAATTAATGATTTTGATGTCAAAAAAAAAAAAAGCAACAGTTTGAATGTCATATGTACTGTGTACTTAGCCGGCAGGTGGGAAAGAAACATCTCCTTAAATCCCCATTTTCAGATATTCTATTCAACTTTGTTCTATTAATTTTTTTTATATTTATATAAAATTTATATAAATATATAAATAAAATTTAATAAAATATGATAAAAATATTATAATTAATACAAAATATGTGATCCAAAAAACCAGATGGTGGAATTTTAATAAGAATTTAATAACTTTCATTGTAATCATAAGTAAAATTATCTTAGAGTAATTACAAATCTAACCTCTAATATTTAGGTATTGTTGTTTAAATGTCCATGACATTTATAATTAATTCATTCAAGACATACAATAATAATAATAATAATAATAATAATAATAATGATAATAATCAGTAAAAATTTTACTGATACTTAAGAGTCAATTATACTCAATTTTACTCTTAATCAATAAAAAAATTATTTTTAAATAACTTACACGAAAAAAAAGTTAAAGGCGTACGTTGAATTTTTAATTATACTCAAGGACAATAAACAACAACTTAAATATATTATTTTATAATTATATTCTTATTTTCATAAATGAGATTAAAGAGGTTTTCATGAAGGGAAAAAAAAAACCTTTAAAAATCGTAAAGGCAACCACCTTAGTTAAGATGGCAAGTCAAAGATTTGGAAAGATGGTTTGTATTAGGATAACTTAAACCAATGTTTAAGTGAAAGAAAGTTGATTAAGTAGGTTGAAATTTGTTGAAGGAAGAGGAGACGTGCAATCTCGATTCATATAGTTTATTTTCTAGAGTCATCATTTTAATGCTTTGTTTAGGTTGTACGTATCAATTTAGTGGTCAAACATCTTATTAATAACTTAGATTGTGTAATCCGCCCTCGACTTGATGCATCCAGTCTATTCTTTAGTTGTAATTAATAATGAATTAAAAAAACCCCAATTTAATCATCATTGAATAATCCTCCATTTTTCTTGATGGTGGCCAAATAGATAATTATTGACAATGTTTTGAAAACCGAATCTCTAGAAGTCTCCTCATCGGCCTCCGATGACCGGGGTCCGTGATAGAAAGGAGAAGGTACTCTCTTTCAGCCACCTTTCTTTCAATTCTTGACAACAAAAATGTATCGAGGTCCATACTAGAGATCGAATCGACATTGTGATTGTTGATTTGGATGTTGTTGGGATGAAGGATATTAATTTTTTCTTCCTTAATTGGAGCATAAGTTAAATCGATAATATAAAAGATTTAAGATTTAAAAGATTCAACCATTATTTAGTCGTATTCAAACTGGTTAAAGATTAAATAAAAAGATTAAATAAAATTAAAATAATTTTAAAAATAAATTAAAGAAGATTATCTTTACCTATCGAAAAAATATAAACTTTTATTAAAAATGAGACTGTTAAATAAAAATTAATATATTTATTTTAGTTTTAAAAAACAATTAATTTTATAAAAATTGACTAAATAGTTAATAAATTGATATGTTTTTAAAAAATTATTAAATTAAATCAAATAAAAAAGTAAAAAAATAAAACAAAAAGTTGATTGGTTTAAGATTTTCATAATAAAATAAAAGTGAATGGCCTGGCATTGTTTATTAGTTAGATAATCATCTTTTCAAGTATATATTTAACTACAACTTGTTTTGTATGTTTTCATTCTCTCATTTCCTTCTTTGGAGAGGCTGTATCATAAGAAGTAAGAACAATGATTGTGCCAATAGACACAGTCTTAATTAGTTAAAATTGTTCAATTAAGAGAAAATAATTTTGAACTAAAAATAAAATTATGATACTATCACCAATTTTAAAGCTTTATCTCGTGTCATTTTCAAGTTCCTAATCATATCAATTCATAATGGTTTATCCACTATCTTAACATTATAAAACAATAATTCCGCAATAACTTGTAAACTATGTTTAATAGAGTTTGCTTAACCATTTGGAACACCGTTTTGGAAGCCACCTACTAATTACTATAATACAAAGCTTAAATCAACAAGAAATGGACTTAGCTTATGAAAGGTTGTTGACATAATGGACTTGGCTTATGAAAGGTTGTTGACATAACTTGGTAGAAACCGATTTTTATTACTCTCTGATCAGGGATTAGATCCCTAATCATTGAAGGCACAAGGCAATTGTTCTATGCCTCGTTATGCTCTTCTTTGCCTATTTTGAAATTGTTTATATCATTTCGGGTATAGCAAATCTTCGGACCAAAACAAGTGGATCTTTTTAGGCTCATTACTATAGGTAGGTAGGCCGGTTGGTGGTGGACATAAGTTTGGCATCCAACTCGGAATAACCTAAATGCTTATGAAAATAGTGTAAAGAGGAGAGAAAAGTAAAGAAAGAATCTTTGTTGGGATAGCCTTTCTTGTATGTATGGATAAAGTTGGGGGTGAAAACACAGTATTCACTTCACTAATCACTATCAGTTGTCTTTAGCGGTTTCATCGGAATGGATTCACTAAAAATGGATAAATCGTAACATGAAAACACATGTTGTCCAGAGAGGAGCTAATGCAATAATTGAACAACATGTTGGGATTTGGACTCCAAATGATTGTATATTTTCCATTGGGGAGGATCCCTTTCCAAAAAAGAAAGAAAGAAAGCACGCAAATTGTCGTGGGAGTGGACCATGGATGGATCAAAGGTGCGCATTTCTTAATACTTTTAATTTTAATTTAAATCTATTTGAATCCATTTAATTTCACCAAAAACATTATAATCATTGTCTTTACAATCTAGATAAAAGATTTAAAATCCTCCCATCTTTTCAATCCTATTAAAATGACATATGTGTTACGGGGTAAGTGTGCAAGTGATACTAATGCAAGCAGGCTTTTTAATATGTAACGATATTTTAGTTACGTATTTTGAATCGAATATAAAAGGATAAAAAAACAGAAAAATATGAAATATACCTGATTTCAGTTATGAAACTTCAAACAAATTTTTCTGAAGCTGAAACGAACCCGAATTTACTGTCGTCTTCATGGGAGTCTATTATCAGGATGCATGTTAGATCTTTCTATAGTTTTTTCAAAACGTAAGTTCTTTTAACGAGTCAAAGATTCCTTATACTTACGATTTATATGAGCAATTGCATGAGACCTTAATCTATATGTATATCTTTCATATCGAACTTCTCATCACAAGACTGATATAGATCAGGTTTACACTAAAAGAGATTCATTTTTCACCCGAACTGTGACTCATTGATTTAGATCATTTATTTGGCCACTTTATTATCTTTATCTGAATTAAATTACGTAACTTAAATGATAATTTATTTAAAAATTAAATCACAATTAATAACTATCCACTGTATGGAAAATTGATAAAATTGCTCTTAGCGGCAAAAAAGCCTTTTGACATAATTTATGTATGAAAACAGTCTCTTTATTAGTTAGAGGTAGGACTGTGTACATTGAACCTTCACAAACTTTGTTTTTTTACGAGATTTTTATTAAGTTATTATCGTTTTTATTGTATTCTTGTTGATTAATTTTTTAATTTAAAATTTAAAAATAATGTTATTTTATTTGATATTTTTTAAAATTTTAATTTAGATTGAATATTTCGAGTTTAAGTCTAGCTTACAATTAAAATTTTAAATTTTAAAGTTAATCTTAAAATCGATCAATTTAAGTTAATAAAAAATGCTGCATAGGATGCTAAAGTTGCACATGACGTATCCTGGTCCATATGGGCTTCGAGTGAAGCCCAAGTGGAACTCTGGTTTCAAAATCCCAAATCGGTTTGGATTTGGGTTTGGGTTTAGAGAAACATGAGAAGCTCACCATTTAAGGAAAAATTGACTAATCATACTGATTTGCTTTGCTTTCCTCTTATTTAATAAAAAATAAGTAATCATTATAATAATAAATTTTATGGATTATTATAATTAATATCATTTAAATTATTTATTAATAATAAAAGGTATTTAAAGTATAAATAAAAAAATAACTATAATTTTTCTAAAAAATTGTAAAACTGTTTAAACTATTTATAATAATACTTAAATTATTTTTCATATTAAAAATAAATTATTATATGTAAGGGGGAATTCATATGATATTACCACAAAAAATTCTGACAACTGCTACACTTTGCACTCTGCTGATTTTATGAGGGTCCATGTGTCTTAACTCTTCATCGTATTGACGAAGGAAAAGATTCCGTCTTTGCAGGGACTGAACCCCCAAATGGAAGGCGGAGGAGGAAGGAGGGTGGTGGTAATTGGCGGAGGGGTTGCCGGTGCATTGCTCTCTAAATCTCTCCAGTTCGATGCTGATGTTACTCTTATTGATCCGTAAGCTTTCTTCTCGTCTACCGAGTCGATCATTTCTTATTTAGTCTTTTCTTTCTTCTATTTGTTGTTGCTGTTGCTGTTGTTCATCTTTTTTTTTTTCCCCCTTATTTGGTACGAGGGGTTGGTGGATTTTGAGTTAACGCATATAATTCTATTTGACGGGTGTTGAATTGAGTAATGAGAAACGGAAGTTCATGCAGTGCTTTGTTTTATTATTTTTAGAAAGATTGTGCTTCAGTTCAGATTTGACAGCATCAAGTGCTTCTGACAGATGGGATAGTTGGTTCCAAGCTAATATCTCTTTGCATTCTTATATAGCTTCTGTTGTAAACATGGAAACACTCCAGTATAGCTGCTTCTTCGTGGATTTATTGGTCAAGAAGCTAGAAGAGCCCTATCTTACATAGTTCCATCTTTCTTTAGTTTCATTTTTCCAAAGATTTGTTCTGAATCGGTGCACATTTAAATCAGGAAGGAGTATTTTGAGATCACATGGGCAAGCTTGAGGGCAATGGTGGAGCCATCATTTGGAGAGAGATCAGTGATCAATCACCGAGATTACCTTACCAATGGTCGAATTGTTACTTCCGTTGCAGTGAACATCACTGAAAAAGAAGTATTGATTGCTGAAGGCCAGGAAATTCCCTACGACTATCTTGTCATTGCCACTGGCCATAATGATAATGTCCCAGAAACCAGGGAACAAAGACTTAATGAGTTCAAAGAAGGTAAGTAAGCCGCAGCAGCCATTCAGACGCATTTCATTTCCTTCCACTCAAATTCAAACCCTTCTACCACACAAGCTGTATTGTTGCCATTTAGAATTTTTATGTCAATTGATGAAATTGGAAATCCTTATATGCTGCAGTTCATTATTTAGCCAATTAGAGACCGTTGGCTTAGACCTGCCACAATTGTGTGATATTCTTAAGTAGAGAGGTATGTTGTAGCCCCAGATAGTAGAATCTAAATCTAGAGAGTGTACAACTCGGCATGTTTGGTGGCACTGAAGATAAAAATATCCATATTCATTTGTTCATAGCCATTTGCCTCAGATTTATCGGTTCCAATATTTCTATACGTAGACTTTTAATGCACATAGATTTTCCAGATACAGATTTGCCCAAAACAGACCTAAATCTGAATAGCATGAAAAAGCTAGATCTTATTGGATTAGAGTCTATTGCTTTGCTGGTTATAAAGGATTAAAGCACCAACTCATGTGCACATAGCTAAATAGGATATTTTCAGTTTTGAATTGCTCTATATTCTTGATTGGGCACAGTTGTGTATATTGCAGTTTGGTAGGGAAAAGTGTGTTACCTGATTTCTAACAGAGATTACACATCAGATATGATTAGCTGAATTGAATACTATTACAAATTTCCAGTTTAGCTCTTTTACAGTTACCTATTCATATTAATTTGGTTAATTTGTTGCTTGGATCTTTCTGACAGACGTGAATTGTTTATGTATTCTTTGAAAATGCAACTGAAAGTTAGGCAGATTGAAATAAAGTGAAATGTTACATGTTAGCTCTTTTCAGTTTGAAATTTGGAGTTCAGTAATGATTAATCTTGTGAATGTACTCAATTTTTCTTCTCATTTTTCAAAAAAAAAAAAATTAATGACAGACGAGGCTGATGGAGTGGGCCTTACTATTCTTACTGAGCCTCTATTGGTTTTTGTTTCAATATAGGCAAATAGTGATGATAGAAGTTTCATAGTCATGCTAATTGTTATTGTTTAAAGCAAGATTGAATATATTGGGGCTGAATACTTTTATTAAGTTGTATCTTTAATAAACTTGCTCAAACTAATATTTATATTTTACTCTGGTAGAGAATGAAAAGATTACATCCGCACAGTCCATTTTGATTGTTGGAGGAGGTCCAACAGGTGTTGAATTTGCTGGAGAAATTGCTGTTGATTTCCCAGAGAAAAATGTTACTCTGGTGCATAGTGGATCAAGGTTGTTGGAATTTATTGGGCAAAAAGCTGCAGATAAAGCACTGGAATGGTTGAGATCGAAGAATGTTGAAGTGAAATTACAACAAAGAGTTGATTTGAACTCTACAGCAGATAGTAATGATGGAAAGACATATCACACTTCAACAGGGGAAACTCTAAGAGCAGATTGCCATTTCCTATGCACTGGGAAGCCACTAGGTTCAGCCTGGCTTAAGGATACTATGCTGAAGGCTAGCTTGGATAAACATGGAAGGTTGATGGTTGATGAGCATTTGAGAGTCAAGGGTCGAAAGAATATATTTGCAGTTGGAGATATTACTGATATTCCAGTAAGTTCTAACCCCAATCTGTCAGTCATTTGTCTTTGTTAGTATCATCTGTTTTCCTACAAATAGTACGTCTTGCATGCTTGAATTGTTTGGTGTCCCAGACAGCACCTCAGGAAACCTCTAATCTAACCTTGTAAAAGTCTAAAAGAGTAATGGAGTTGCTGCAATTTTAGCAACGATCATCTTATCTCTTTTAAGGGAATATATTGGATATTAATTCATCAACCTGAGTTTGCTTATTGTTATCAACATGTATCTTTTAATCATCTTTATAGGAACCTAAGCTTCTATTTTCCATAAGACACTCTAGAAATGATTCTGAGTTAACTCCTTGGTGCAATGTACCACTGGTTTCTATCTTGACTGGTATGGCAATGATTGCTGACCATAATTTTGGTGAATTGTGCAGTTTGCTATATTTAACAGAACTAAAAACGCCGTTTCCAAACTGTGAATTGATGTCATTCATAGAAATAAGTATAATTTGGTGTAGTTATGATAATGCTTGGAGCAAATTACAACAAAGAAGGTTCTAAATTTTATTCGTTGGGAGTTCTTGTCGTGGGATGTTAGTACTCCATGCATTGTCTTCTAAACTGAAAATTGTTTTCGAGACTATATTATTCTACTGTGCTTATGCACAACAGGAAATCAAGCAAGGGTACTTGGCTCAAAATCAAGCTTCGATGACTGCTAAGAACTTGAAGTTATTAATGGCTGGAAAACATGAAAGCAAATTGGCCAGTTACAAGCCTGGCTCAACACTAGCAATTGTTTCCCTTGGCAGAAGGGATGCTGTAGCACAATTTCCATTCATGACTGTCTCTGGAATTTTTCCTGGCATGATCAAATCCGGAGACTTGTTTGTAGGGAAAACAAGGAAGAAAATGGGTCTTTAACTTACTTGTTTAGAGATGCATAAGATCCAAGGTTGGAAGCTTGACAGAGTCCTTGCATGTTTGGTGTCTTTCTTTTACTGTTTTTGAGTTTCTTCCTTTCTTAAGCTATAGGTTATTTTATTGATTGAAATTGGCAATATCTACATTTTTTAGATTCTCTTAATATATCATTTATTTAAAGCATGTATAATTTGTGTAACATAGATTATATTTAAAGCTTCCAATAATTTCTTAATTTATCATGTTGAGAATTTGATGTCAGCACAAAATATTATTAAAATATAAATTAAAATTATGAAGTCAAATTCAAAATTTAATTAAACTTTAAATTCAAAATTTTCGATTTTAATTTGTCGAACCTGTTCAAAATTTAACCAAACCCAATATCAAACCCTTCACGTCTCATCAGTGTGTGTATTAACTTGGAAATTGATCGTACGCATACTATTTTGAGTTATCAACCTGCAGGTGATGATGCCACGTGAAACTTACATGAGGGGAGCAGATATTCTGCTCCCATAACTCCATAACTCTGTTACTGCCCAAACATTTTTATCCATGGAGCTTCACAACAGGGGTATAGAGCGGTGGGACAGAAGATCTGTTCCCCTTTCGGCTGACATGTCTACGCTAAGTTCGGGGGCGACGTTGATAGTGATAGTCATTCACTAAAGACGGCGCTGTCAGGAGTTCTACGTCAAGGATGGAGCAGATCTTCCGACTCCCGAGTCTTACGCTAATGATTTCTCCAAAAATGGCTGCATGGGCAATCATTATTCACAACTTATTTCACTCCTATAACCATTCTGTATGCCTTATTGCTCTATAAATCCACTTGGTGTCGCTTATTGTTACACTTCCCAGTCCTTGCGTCTCTTGCTTAGACAAATCTACTAGCTTCTCATGCGCAAGTACTGATAAACGTTTCACAGTGAAATGGCTCCCAAAACCAAGATCTACCTTCTCTCTTTTGTGGCTATCTTCGTATTCTCGGTTGTCACAGAAGAAGCTTCTGGTGAGAACCTCTTTCTCAGCAAAGTGAACAACTAGACATAGAAAGCTTAAAAGGTGTACTTGTTTTGACAGGTTGCCATGGTAGGCTGAGGTGCTTCCATGAAGAAACAGTGTCAAGCAGAAAGGTTTCGTAGCAGACTGAGTCCTTGTTCTGATCTGCTGAAGTTGTATGTTAGATTGTTATAATTTGGTGTCACTTTGTTTGTGGTCGCTTTGATGCAGGTTCCAGGAGTTACCTTAAAGAGTGGTGGCACGCATGCACCAATGATCACCGAGGATGGTGAAAAGTCAATGGCCAGAGATTTGAGGACAGCTCCCTCTGGTCCAGATCCTTTGCACCATAATGGTGGCACTTCGAAGAAGCCTAGAATTCCATGACTTTCCATTGTAGCATCAAATCCTATAGCGGGTCATCAAGTACTGATTTAACTCTAGACCAAAATGGAAAATCATTTGCATCCAACCTTTCCTTGCTAAACTACGTAGATGCAAACTTTTGTCCAAAGAAGCCATAAAGATGTTTCTTTCCTTTTCAGTTTCACCCCTACAATTCTCGATAATTAGAATAGAAGCAATGGACTGTGACACATACGGGTGCTGCTAAATGTGTTTCTGCAACTACCAAACCTCGAACTTCAGTACCAAATATATTTTCATTATAGCTAGTAGAAGAGATGTTATAGACTGTCACACTGCAGGTAAATATAAGTTCTAAAGAAATGATTATAAGAAGCAAAAACAACTTGCAAGATCCAAGTAAGATTGTGTTTTCGAAACCAACGCCTATGGTTTAAAAATAAGAAAAAAGAATCGTTTAGGGCTTAGGAAGATTGTTCTGGACCACGTCTACCGAATCAGCAGCCAGCTTTATCCCTGTCAATGGAGCTTGTGTGGAATTTAAGAGTGTTTCAACGAAATTAATTACAAAATAATGGCTGTGAGAGAATGATTCAAACTTGGAACTCAATCTTGTTCCTATCAGAGACGATATTGCAATCTTTGACCAAAACATTTGGCCTCTAAACGATTACTGTTGAAGGCGCTTTCAGATTCGATTTTGGTTTTTAAATTTTAATACCATGGCAGGTGTTATTTCGCATGAGTCACGTTCAATAATTTCAATTTTTGATTATTTTAACCAATTCATGAGATCCCCGTCTCTATAAAAATATGATTAACCACATCGATTTGGTTGTTTTTAGACGTTTTCTCTCTCTTTTTTGCATTCGAACGTTTGAGAAGACCAATTTGAAGTACATCTCCGTGCATATCAGGTTTGTATTAAACTAGTTAATTAATTAATAACGTTCTGTCCTCTCAAATTGATTTATTCCATGTGGAATCCATGGTTCACAAATCTAAGGTTCACAAACAAATAAAACATCGAAGGCCTAGCAAACAGCTCAACACAGAAGATCCACTGCCAATTTCGGCAGCAACAACTTTACACATTCATTATTCCATCCTGTAAATTCACAAGCCATCCTTGTTGCTTGTCTCTTCTTTCGTTTGTAAGTAGTTTGTTATGTATACCTTTTCTATTGTACATCTTGTATATAAACCCCATAGCATGAATAATAAATAATACACGAGAGTTTTATCCAAATTTTCTGTCTTTATTCTCTACATGGTATTAGAGACCCGGACTCTTGATATACAATGACTAATGAACGTGAAGAAAATTCAAGTACCACTCAACCACAACTTGACATAAACGAAAATGATAGTGAGTTGGGTGAGATTTTTGTATAAGAGAACTCGGGCGCTCTCCTGATAATGACGTTACTAGACGAGACAACCTATCTCTCATAGAGTACTAGAGTAATGATTATTGCTCTAAAAGCAAAAGATAAAATCGGCTTTGTAAATAGTTGTTACAAGGAGCCAGAGAATAACCCAACCTTACTGAAGAAGTGGAGAACAACTGATAATATGATAATCTCGTAGCTTTTAAACTCTATGAATAAGAATCTAGCAAAATCGTTTCTCGTAGTTACCACTGTTAGGGATCTATGGGAAGAGTTGAGATGTAGGTATGGTGAAAGCAATGGACCTCAAATCTACCAATTAATGCAAGAGATCAGTAATCTAAGACAAGGGAATGAGCCTGTGACGAGTTATTTCACAAAATTAAAACGACTCTGGGACGATTTAAGGTTGTTATGTCCTTTAGGAGTTGTCCGTGTAAAGTGGGTAAACTTAACAATGTTGTGGAGATAACACTAAGTTGGTTCAATTTTTGATGGGGCTTAGAGAGGAATATGGGAGTGTAGTGAGTCAAGTAATGTTGAATGATCCTCTGGTAGTTATAAATAAAGCATATTTTATGATTCTTGTTGTTGAGAAACAGAGAAATATTATTGGGTTGTCTGCAAATGAGATAGGGCAGATAAATGTAGCTCTCGCAGTGAAGCATATCGGAAATAGAAAAACAGAGATTAGAGATGGATTTTTGGTGGCTAAATTCTCTGTTTATTACTATTATTAATTTCAATCCTTGACATGTGACCTAAAAAGAGAGGGACGACAGAAATAGGACAATCCGCCAAGTGAGATGGCGGGTTTGTGTCCACCCCGCCATACTAAGTGGCAGGGTGGACACGTGGGGCTCCACCCCGCCATTCTAAGTGGCGGGTGGACACGTGGGGCTCCACCCCGCCATCCTGAGTGGCGGGGTGGACACGCGGGGTGGACACGTGCGGCTCCCCATGGCAAAATTAAAAATTTTTAATTTTAATAATTAATATAATTTAGGGTTTTATTTTTTTAAGGATTAGTTTTTATTTAGGGTTAAAAACATCTATACAAATTAAATTTGAAGTAAAAGTTTTAATTAGTT